>JAKNSD010000023.1:1674722-1834722 GCA_023525715.1 Cichorium intybus
GTGACCCCGTCTGTGATGTCCGTCAAATTTGGTCAACAAAAGTCAACCAGAGTGCAAATTAGGATAATACGTTGAAATGTAATTTTCATAACTTTCCTAATGTATTATTGGAAATTATAATACTACAAATAATAGTTTGATTTAAATAATATTCATTACACGATGTATTCGTGTTTACGAATCCGTCGACTTATAGAACGTCCAAAACAAAGCTCGTATGCAAAATATACAGCTATTATAAGAAAACAAGCCAGTGTAGTGAAATATCTGAACATATTCAAACAAAAGTCAGTAAAGCAAAGTTGTAGTATTACTTACGACCTTTCCAGGGATATAAAGTTCGTAGAATTTGGACATCGTATATGAAAGTTATGTCAATTTCAAAAACGAATAAACATTTTTTTGTTGAAAAAATCACTGAAATTGAGGGTTTTTTCCCGAAAAAAAAAAGAAATTAGGGTTTTTTCTGAAAAAAAAAAATATGTATATACTGTAAAACCGGTTAAGGGGATAAATTAAAAAGTTTCTCCAAAATTTAGGTTTTTTTTTTGAAAAAAAATTAAGTTTTAGGTTTAAACAGAAAAAAGTTGAAAATTTAGGGTTTTTTATGAAATAAACCCTAAAAGTCGCTAACTTTTTCAGATTTCTTGATTTTGACATTATGTTTTATTTTTGCTATTAAGTCATTAGGTTTTCTGAAAAATTGCAAATCTGACCATATGACCTGGTAACCTGTTACCATCCGGTCATATGGTCATTTTTGCAACATTTTGGAAAACATAATGACTTAATTGCAACTTTTCTGAAAACATAATGACTTAATTGCAAAAACTAAAAATGCAGTGTCAAAATCGAGAAAATTGGAAAACTTAGTGACTTTTATGCAATTTACCCATATATATATATAAAAGTTATAAAAAAATTTCCTTGCAAAGAATGAGATGTGAACCCTGTTTAATTAGTTTACAAGAAAATACAAAACCTACTAAACTATAATACCTTTGCATATTAATTTAATCTTGTTGCGGTATATAGATGTATAAATAAAGTGTAAAAAAACTAAAAATCTTTAAAAAATAGGCAGAAGGATTCACATGTGGATTGAGAAAAAGGCAAACATTCAAACCAAACCAAAAACTCAGAGGGATACACCGGATGAGGTGGTATATCTGTACCCATTATATGGTCACCTCAGCTCACCGGATTGTGTACGACATGATCACAACCGACGGCGTAAAGGAGTTTCCTAAACAGTAATACACCACGGTTAAAAACTAAAATATTTACAGTCAGCGAATATTGGAACATATGATGTTTGTGAAATAAACAACGGACGTTACCAACTTGGTTGCACTAATCTCAAAACTAAAAGGATTGACTTTCTCTTTATAGTAATACTGAGTTTACATCCGAATCATTTAGGTCTGAACCATTTAGAGGTCTAAATGGTTGACAAGCTCTAAATGAACTGCCTCTTAATAAAAACATGTTGTTTTGTTAGACATCTGAATGAACTGTGTTGAATGATAAAAAGACTATTTTATCCTTCTAAAATATTTCTGATGAATAAAATGTTTATGTTTAAAAAAATATCCGAATTGAACATAATATTGCATACAAGTTTAATAAGAAGCCTTTGAAAATAATTATTAAAAAAATAAAACACCATATTAAAGATCCAATTTAAACATAAATTATCTGAAACCCATGAAAACATATTGAAACCCAATTAGAGCATAATATTGCATACACGCTTAATTAGAAGCATTTGAAAATAATTGATTAGAAATTTGGTCATACAAATTACTCGTGTATGCATTGCTCTGCGAACCGCATTCCATGTCGTGTATGTTACGGCCATCACTTTCTCCACCTTAATCTTCAAGAATAAACATAGTGTTCAGTTCATATTTCACAAATAGTTGATCATCAATGTTGTATTTACTTATAAAATCATAAACCGCAGAACAAGCAATCACTATGGGGCTGTTTGTTTTTTCTGAAAAACACTTTTAAGCTCTTATGTCTGCAGGTGCGCAGACGCGCGCAGACATTTTTAGTTGGCAGACTGTTTGTTTTTTCGCAGACGCAGGCCTTAAAAGGTCTGCGCGTCCTATTTTTCCAGAAGTGGAATACTTGCCTCTTTTACCTCTTCCAAAAAATGAAATATTCATGTGCCCTAAAAAATTCATGCTACAGCATCATAGTTCCCAATTACCCCTCCCGTTCCTGATTCTTGCCTCCTCCCTCCGGCGCTTCGCCGCCGCTGCACCTTCCTTCCTCTGACGTGCGCACACACTCCGGTGGTTGATTCACAGTCGACATCCTTCTCTCTCTGTCGACGACTCACAGTTGCAACCGTTTCTCATCGTCGGTCGTGTCTTCTCTCTCCGACGTCTCTTTTCTTCTATCTCCGGTGTCTCTTCTCTCTCTATCGACGACCACAAGGGTATGCTTCTCCTCCCTCCTGATTTGTTGCTGCTACTTTCTTTTTCTTGAGTTGTTGCTCAGTTATTTTTAAGGCTGAATATTGTAGTTTGTTGAGATTTTTTGTAAATATATGTGAAGCCCAAGAGTGTCTCTCCAAAAGAGCCATTGTGGAGAGAGGGAAGATTCCAACATATATACAAACTTATAGGACCGTATCGCACCAATGTGGGATACACTAACACTCACCCTCAGAGACGTAGGTTCGATGAGGTTACAGGGTGTGAGACACTGACTCTGATACCATGTAAATATATGTGGAGCCCAAGAATGTCTCTCCAAAAGAGCCCTTGTGGAAAGAGGGGAGACTCCAACATATATACAAACTTATAGGACCGTGTCGCACCAATGTGGGATACACTAACATTTTTTGTTGGAATATACGATCTTCTTGTTGCTGATTTTGTTGCTGAAATTCGTATTTGGTGTTGAATTTCAACATTGTTGCTTTTTTTGGTATGCCAGGTGGAGGAGTTGGTGATGGATTCTTATGAGAAGAAATCAGGGGACGAGAATTGAGAACCGTGTTGCTTCAATTCAACAGAAGATTACAGTTTTGAAGCAGGAAGTTGATGATCTTGTTGAGTTTGTTGAAGATATTTAATTGGTTATGGTTTTTTTTCAACTTAATGAGGTTACGTGAGTAGTTTATGTTTATGGGTCTAGATATTGTGCTGTTAAAGGCAACTTTAATATTTGAGGTTTTTTTATTGTCAACGTTTTGTAGAAGCTTGATTTTTGTACCAAATAGACCTAAGCTTTTTAGTTATGTTACTATTGGGGCAAGAATGATCGAAGTTAAAATCTCATTATTTGTTTTGGAAATGGATAACGAGATTTCAATTTCATGACGAGTTCTATGTGTCTCGAGGTTACTTCGGTATTTGAGTTGATGAAGAAAAAGTAACAAACCTTGGGGAATATATGTGCAGCTTGTGGGGAAGATTTTAAGAGAGACAAAAGAGGCTTTGATTCTTTCGAAAGGTTTTTCAACAAATTATTTGCTGCTTTGCGGACCGCTTTACAAATTCAGTTTATACAGTCTGCAGACCTTAAAAAACAAACAGTCTTCTTTTTGCAGCCTGAAGACATTTGGTCCACCTCTTCTTCTACAGATGTCTGCAGATATTGTCCGTAAACTGCAGACCTTTTACCTCTTCAAAAACAAACAACACCTATGTCTCTTTGTACTGGAAAATGATATGACGCCATTTGATTTAGGATTGAGAATCACACCTTAAAACACCATTAGAGCATGATTAAATCTTTCTTCTTTACTCAACGTATGCTATCTTCGAAAATCGGCTAACCACGAGTGTTAGTGTATGCAACGTCACAAAGGTAATATTTATCTGTAAAGGTAAGTGTAACCATGTTCATATTAAAGGTAATATTTAATATATTAAATAATCAAAGTTAAAGAAATATTACAAACTTTTCAGAGGGAATGGAAAGTTGGAAGTCGGGTTAAATGCAACTTCTCTCAAAACCCATGAATCATGTGTTATGTCCTCCCATCCGGCCCATGCAAACGTGATATAATATCAAAATCACAAACTCCTAACACATTTCGATAATGTAAAGCTCGTTTTCCAAGTATACATTTAAAATTTTAAAGAATTAATGTCTAAGTATTTTAAAGATTTTGGCTCTACGTGGCGCTATCATCATGGTGATAGCGGCGCGTAGGAGGGTTTTAAATTCCGCATGTGAAGAATGACTGATCGCGATGTGAGCGACCAGCTATGCTTTGCGACATGACGTGCCGAAATGCTAAAAGCCTAATTCTCGGGCCTTGAGCCCGACTTAAAGGCACTAACCCCATGTCTGCTTCTTTTACCAGTCTACATTCCATGTGAAACCCTAGAAATGAATCCTTTGCCACCTTTTGTGATTTTTAGCTCCTTTTTTGGTTTAGAGAGGTAGTGGTGCAATGAAGCAATCTCCGCCAAGATCCAACATCCTTTCCATATATTGGACCCCTGTAAGTAATAAAGTTCCCAACTTGATGTTTTCTTTGCATAAATCTAGGAGTTAGAGGAGTAGTATGGCATGTATAGTCCATTCTTGTTGTATTCTTGGAATTAGGGAAACTCTAGGTTTACTAGTCGTTTTCTAACCATTTATGGAACCTTTGAACTAGGAAAGAGAGCAAGCTCAAGCTCTCTTGAAGCCATGCAATAATTCTTAAATTTTGGACCTCTTTTGACCTAAGGTTTGAGTTGGACATGTATTGGACATTCATGTCTATAAACTTTACATTTTTTTCCATTAACAACCTTAATGGATAATTTCTAGAGAGTCCTAGCCACTGGCTTTACGGATTAAGCACTTAAGAAAAAGTTGGAATGTTCAGAGATAGTGTGGCTACCACCAAGGGTTAACGATGCTACCTCTGGAGGGAACTGTTTTTGGATCACGACCCATAACGGCGCGATAAGCCCTTGGACATGACGTGATGCGTGTGCGTTGACTTTGACCCTTGACCATTAACTTTGACCATTTTGATCTTTGGTCAATCTTTGATGGATTTAAGATATGGTTTAAGGGGTTGAACTTTGAGTGCTTTGGGTCACTAAGAAATGTTTAATGATGATCTAGGAGGTTCGTGTTGTTGAGCACTTGAGGACGTGTGTGTGTGTTTGTACTTTAACTTTATGATTCAAGTGAGTCTGTTCACTATATTAAGCGTGACGTTGCATGCGTAGGTTTCTTGGGAACCATAGGGTCAGATTGTGTACCTTGACTAGTGTGGTCTTGCTTAGTAAATGCCTAGTCGGATGATTTGTTCTTATGACTATGGATTGTTTGGTGCTTGTTATGGGTAGGATGGTGTCGTGACCTGTTAGGGGTAGGACTGTGCTGAGTCCCAATGATGACATGTGGGAAAAGTAGGACGGTGTCGCATCCCTGTTAGTGGTAGGACTGTATTGAATCCCGATAGGGTACGTTGGAAGAGTAGGACGGTGTCGAGTCCCGTGAGGGTATGACTGTGACGAGTCTCACTATATGGTGTGTATGTAATGTGATGGAATGTGTGGTATTTTGGGAAATTCACAAAGCTTTGTGTTTAATCTATCAACTTAAATGTTTTCAGGTACTTCTTCGAATAAGTGGAAGAGCGTGACATGTCTGTATCGCATCTAGCACATTTGTTTTGAGACTTTTGCTGATATATATTTTGTATTGAATTTGATGTCATGGATTTTGGATATGTTGTCTTTTTCTGAACATTGAATGAATGGTTTTATGGTATTAAAATGGTTTCTATGTTTATACTCTAATTTTAAAACTGAAAATTTTGATCGTGAAATTTGGGACGTTACAGACAGCATTCACCTTTCCTTCATCCTCTGTAACGGGTCTGCATGTATAAGAGTTTCATCTAATGCACATATTGCACTCGTGAATATCTCTTTTAGTTTTCTATGTCGTTTAGAACTATTCGAGGTGGCATTAGAAAATTTTGGCACTATCATTTCTCTTGCAAAATGCATCATTGCACGTCGTACCTCTTGAAAATATCGATGAACCATTTCTGTAAAGTGTTGGAATCTCCTTTTTACCATGCGAAAACATCCATTATGTTCTAATATTGTCAAAAACATCGTCATCTTTTCTTCCACGTTGATTGCCCTACCACTTTATAACCAATTTCTTTGTTTAAAATGATTGTATAATAAAACAAAAGCTTCATGTGAAAGACACATCAATTCTTGACGGTGTATAGTAAATCCATTTGACAATTCTTGCGTGTATGCATGACTCGTCAAAGCGAAATTGTTATCTCTTATCCTTCCTATTTTCATTGATGCTAATCTCACCCAATACCAAGCTATTATAATGAAAACTAGAATTTATTTGTTCGAATTCATATTACCTGTCAAATGTAATGAAAGTTACATCAACAAATATCTCAATAAAATAAACTACGACATAACAAAAATCCAATAAAATCCATAACAATCATTTCATAACAAAAATCTCATAAAATCCACAACAAACATTTCATAACAAAAATCTATAACAAACATTTTCATAACAAAAATGTCATAGAATCCATAACAAACATTTCGTAACAAAAATACCATAAAATCCATAACAAACATTTCATAACAAAAATCTCATAAAATCCATAACATCAAATCCTTAATAAACATTTCAAAGCATAAGGCGTAACCAAACTAATTATCACAATAAACCATACTTGTGACCCGCATTCCCAACCCAATTCTCACAACCTTCTGAATCAAGATGCAACCAAAGTTTGCTGAAGTCCACACTTTCCCCCAAAAAGCAAGATAGCGGTGTTGTGTTGTGGAACTTGTTTTTCCCAAGAAAAAGTGTCCAACTTCTGAATACAAGCACCCATATCATCAATAACAATGTTCTTTTCCAATAACAACCTAGAAACTTTAGTAATTTCGTATTCAACTTCTATGAGTTTCCAATTAAGTGTGTCTTTACCCTTTCATTTTGTTGCCTAGGTTTTGTTCGAGCAGACGAGTCTTCAGTCATAATATGGGGGTCTATTGGACTCGGGGGTTGCTCCATTTGAAGGATACACACATCATCGTCTTCAATTAAATTAAGATCTGGCAAATTCTCAGAAGGATGGGGAATAATAGAAGATGGCCCCCAACTGTCAAATCCAGTAGATGTTGCACCCTCAAACAACAGGCTCAAAAGATCGGGAAAAGGTAATGGCGTTGTTTTAAAAGACTCAAAATGTTTGTTTGATTGTTTAATTATTTTAATAAGAATCAACTTTAAAATACTAGTAGTAAACCGTTAAAAACACTACATTTATCTCCAATTGTCATTCTTCTTCGGTCACGTCAAATCTATTTGTTACCGGATCATAAACATTTCCCGTTTTTTTTTTTAACTTCATCCACGCTGCAAACTTTGACTTTAGATAATCATAACAGTTTTTCATTTGTTTCTGGTCCACAATCCAATCATGTTTCTTTTTTAACCTTTCTCCTTCATTCTTCCATGACACCGCTTTTAGACCACAACATTCTCGTCCATTTATAATGATTTCATGTAAACAACCTTCAATAAATGTATTGTCAATACTTTAATATTTCCAAATAATCATAGGCTTGTTGTGTCATACTTAAAACCAATTGAAGAAGAATGTCACAAAAATCATATTTGAACAAACTTTAAAATATTTCAGCAAAGAAAATATCAAACACAAAAATCATATTAACAATAAAAAAACCTTTTATTCAAAATAATCATAGTAACAGCAAAAAGAACAACATTTAAACATTTTCTTGATTTGTAAACAAGATCAAACACAAATTTTCCGATTTCTACACCCTAAACAAATTCAAAAACAACATTTTTCTGATTTCTAACCCCTAAAGAAGACCAAAAACAACATTTTTCTCACCAAACACAAATTTTCTGATTTCTACACCCTAAACAAGATCAAAAACAACATTTTTTTCTACACCATAAACAAGATCAAACACAATATTTTTCTGATCAAACACAAATTTTCTAATTTCTACACCCTAAACAACAACAAATACTACATTTTCTGATTTCCAAACAAAGAACAAACATAGCATTTCTAGATTTTTAAACCACAAACATCTGAACATCGAAAAAAAGGAAAAGGAAAACAAACTTACCCCCTGTTGGCTGCCAGAAGTGCGACAACAATTTGATGTTGGGCGACGACGACGGTAAAGGTGAGTAGCAACAACGACGGACATGAAGGTGTGTGACAGCAGTAGCAGCAACATGGACGACAGCTGCAACAACGGAGGACGTGAGGACCGACGCCGACTGCCGGAGGCGTTGTAGGACAGAGGAGCTTGCTGGCGAATTTTTTTTTCTAGATGGGAAAGTGAGTTGTCGGCTGAAGAAAGGATAGAAGAAGAGAATGGATTAGGTTAAGGTTACTCTTGGAATATTTTTGATCAAAAGCTCATTCAGATTTCATTTTCCCTCTTAATGGTTCAGAGCCAGTACGAAGAGAGCTTATTAAGCCAGTAAGAAGAGAGCTTATTAAGAGGCTCTGATACATTCAAATGTGCTACTTTTACGAATCAAAAATTGTTAATATTCAGAGCCTTTGAATCATTTAGATTAAAAAGCTACCAAACACCCCCTTACCGTATATAGATATGCTAATCGGGCCTTTAATTTATCGGGACCATGTTTTGTCGCACGACCTGCAATCCTTCATGCTTATCCTAACCAAATTATCTAGTAAGTAGTAATACTTTACAATTATTACATGGTATATAAAGATCACTAGTTTTTATTTTGTTTATGGATAGTATTTTTGGTTTTAATGATAATTAAAAGTTTTGATCGTGTTTTCAGATCTGATAATCAATTCATCCAAAAGTTATAAATGTGTAAGCAACTACTAGTTATCTTTTACAAAAAATTCTTCAACTAAGTCATCTAGATATAATTGTCATAAAAAATCAAAATCGTTTTCCAATATTACTAAATAAGGAGTATTCATAATCTGATCTATAAAATATTTTTTTATGTGTTACATAAAAAAATTAATAATTTAATTTAAGAAATATTATTAAATTTATGAACCAAAATACACAAAACATATAAAATGATTAAGAGGTTGGAGTTTCTATTTAACAAAGCTCTTCACTTCGATGAGAAAATTCTACATAAAATGTTATTTAGATAGTATAATGTTTTACATTAATCTATCATTAGATACGGGGAGCGATACACATGCAGTAAGGCAGTAACTACAGTATCACTTCTTCGTGGTCGGCGGCTTAACAGTGAGTTTGGGTGAAGCAGTTTCACCAGCATTCTCATCCCATTCTCTCGTAGATTGTATCATATGATTCAATACTTGTAAATTGGGAATGGATTGAGAAAAATAAGTTCATTGTATTATGAGTTGATAAGATAAAAATAAAATAAGATAAAAAAAAACTAATATAACATTATAAGTTTAGAAAATTAAAAAGGATAAACTCGATCAATCATAACAAAAGTTTATTTGGGATGATTCTTGACAGAAATTAATCCGGAAACTTTTTTGATAAAATAAATTTGTGAGATTCATACAAACCATTAAAATAGTTTTTTCCTCCTCGTAACTCTTATATTATGTTGTAAATTTACACGGTTTATGTGTAGAATGTTTCTGACAACTTTAATAATGCTTTATTTATTTAAATAGTTTTCATTTTAGCAAGACATATAAATAAGTTTTGGATATCATGAATGCCCTTATTGTAGATTAAGTTGTAATATTGTTTATCTGCCATTTTTATATTTCAAGTCAATAAGTCGTGTAGTTTAGAAAATAGTGGTATATGACATAATTTAAGCCAAATTCAATCTTGTGCTTCGTAGCTGAGAGATATATATTTTCAGGTGTACACTTTGCATCTTAAGATTTATGTTTTTATTTTGCACCTTGTGAAACTTTATGTTTTAATTTATTATATTTGGTGTGTTGATATCTTGTGAAATATTAAAATATATCTTTTTATACGAAACTTAAGATACAAGTAGAATGTGCACACACGTGTCACAAGTAAGTCGGAAGAAGCGGTCAGCGTGTCACGTGGCACCAAATCAAAGGCGCTGTCTACACCTCTATCGTGTCTGAAACCTGGCACGTCAAGTTTTCTGTTTTTAAATACAGAAAATGGTTAGTTTGTTATTAAAAGTTTAAGTCGTAGTTGTTTATAGAAAATCTATACAGTTACTTCTATAAAAAAGTTATACATGGATATAGCTTTTTACTATTAGAATTTAAATTTTTATAGAGGTGATTTCAACTATTTAGGGCAATTCCGACCACAAACATTAAAAGTAATGTTAAAATAGTGTTTTTATCAACACATTTTTATTTGTATTTCTTCTTATATTTTATAACAAATTACTGAAATCGTTCCTGTGGTTTGATCAAAATTGTGCGTTTGGTTTCTAACTTTTATTTTGCACTCAGACCATCCCTATGGTATGATTTTGTTGCGCTTATCGTCCCTGTCACACCTAAAAAGACTATATTACCCTTTTTATTTATTTATGTATTATTAATCTATTTAAAATATTGTTTAACAAAATATCTCATCCAAACCCACCACCATTGTTATCGATCACCACCACCACCATTGCCACTGACCACCAACACCACCCACACCATTGGCATCGACCACCACCACCGTGTAACTGAAGTCAATTTCTAAAACTAAAATCAAACCTTAAAACTGAAATCCATCCCTAACCTCAGATTAAAGCTAAGACCTGCAACTCAAAACCTAACCCGCAACTCAAACCTAACCTGCAATCTAAAGTTGAAATTGAAATTCCAACCTGAAACAAAATGTAAACCAAACCTGACCTGCAATCATCGGACCCCCTCCAGATCCAAAATCAAAAATGGTATCAGAAATTAATTCCCCCATCGAAATCAGAGGAAAGGAGAAGTGGGCAGGGATCAGAGGTGGGCGTTGTTCATCATAATCAAAACCACTAGAATCAAAACCATCGAGAGTACCAGAAAGGCAACTGGACCCTCGAAGATTGTCCTGGTCACAGAAATGAAGCTCCGCAAACAGCCTTGTAGCCACCGGCGGGGAGCTGCGGTGGAAGTGGGTTGAGAATTATTGTTGGAGTAATGACTGCTTCCGTGAGTACGAGCTGTGATCACCTGCCCAAAATCGTATGTCGTATCGGTCGATGGATAAAACTCAATGCAAAGATCGAAAGCCATCTAATTTGCTACTTAATATTTATTAAGCATTGAACGATATTGTACAGAAAAAACCACTTCAGAGACATTTCTTCTGTAACAGCAACCTCCCATCACAACCATTCCACCTACTCCGCTGCCTCCGCCGTCCTTACCTCCCCCTCCGCCTTCGTCATCTCTACCTCCCCCTCCCCCTACGAATTCGAGAGAGGTTTGATTTTGCACCTGAGTTCATTTGGAAGATTATTGGGGTGATCGGAGATGGAGGCCGGAGAAGTTGATCGGAAACAGAGATGGTGGCTGGAGATAAGAGAAGAGACGAAAGCGGGTTAGGTTAGGGTGGGGAGTAGGTGAGACTTGAGAGAGAACGTGAGAGAGTGAGAGAGAGAGAGAGAGAAATGTGATCATTTTAATTTTTTAGTTTAAAAATAATAAATAAATAACAGAAAATTTGAAAAGGAATTATTAGGGTAATATAGTATTTTTCATGTCTAGAAGGGACCAAGCACGCAACGAAAACAAACAGTCGGGATGGTCTGAGTGCAAAATAAAAGTTAGGGACCAAACGCGTAATTTTGATCAAACTACAGGGACGATTTCAGTAAAACCATCAAACCAACACATATATATTTAAAACTTCTATTTATAAAATATTAATTTTTTTACTTATTTCACTAGTTTAAAACTAAATGTACTTGTTATGATATGTATTAAGTTATTTTTATAACTCCTAAATGCATACATGATTGCCTATATGATATGATGGGAACTTAGTTGTTTGATGTACGTAATTTCACACAGGAGGTCTACATTTTAAACCTTAACATTCCCAAAATATAATTAGTTTTCCACGATTGACCTCTTATATAAGACGGATTGACATAGGCGGCTCAGATGATATGGTTTACCATTTTTTAAAACATAAATAATAAAAACTTGTAAATTTTAATGTTATAAAGATAAACTAATTAAATATCATTGTCAATATTGTTCTTGTCTCCAAGCTTTAAATTAAAATTTATAATCATATTTTTTTAAATTAACTTCAACATTGATATAATTCTATATCTATTAATTTATGAACAATGGTAGCATATATATAATTCATAATTCGATTGACCATGACTAGTGTCATACCATTTTCATGAGCTCTTGTAGCTTATCAGTAAATGATGCATCAGAGTAAAAGCATTGCATTCCAGTGTTTCAGTTTATCCTTGAATTTATGGTAGGATTATTTCTTTCATCTTTTAATGGTTTCAATTTAGAGGTCAATTTTGAATTTTTCAGCATTTAAGTTATTTGGTAAATCAAGCTTTTATCTTTGATCTAATCAGAGGGGGCACAAATGCCCATGAACGATAGAATAATTATATCCTAGTTGGTTGGTCGTGCTCTTACGAATGTCCCTTTCTCCTCTTGATTGTAGGTCTAATTTCTTACTTTCAGAGTATGTGTTACCTCTTTATTAGCCATCACAATCATAAAATTACTGTCAAATGGCTGATATGTGGCATGATAGTCGATTACTGATGCCAAATGACCCAAAGACAAACCCTGGTGCAATTACCGTAAGTTTGATATCTAATTTTAGAAGTTTCAAAGTCTGATTTTTGTTTCAATTTTAGAATTAAAATTTCATAAAATCATCCACATGATTTAAACAACTATTTTTAATCCAAAACAACTAGTTTTAGCCCGAAAATTAGCCATTATTAAGCCCAAATGAGAAACAGGGAAATAGAGACAACGTTGATACGGGGAATTTGGGTCAATACTTGGAAATAAAAGAATCTGAGATCGAGGGAGGGGAAGGGGAGGCTACTCCCTTCCCGTTTGGTCTTGTTAGCATCCTTAAAGATATATGTGGGTGGGGATATATTTTATTTTAAGGCATGAGTTTGGTGTGAGTATTTGGTGTTAGATATCTTTATAGAAAGAGCGTTTGTATTGACATGTGTTTCTTTTATTTCTATGACATTTGACAGGGTTGTGTTAAGAATTTTATTCATTAATTATGTAAAACTATTTATTTTTGTGGGTTAAAGTGATTAATTTGGTGTACATTTAGTGTTGGGTTCACTTCATGCAATGTTGTATGCTTTCGGGTTCTATGATCGCTATACTAAATAACGCTTGGGATAGTAATGAGCATTGGGAGGTTTGTGTTGTTTGTGTATTTGGTGTGTTTTCAGTGATATGGATCTTTGCATGTCTAGTAGCGTGTGTTCTTGTCATGAGTATTTTATTCTTAGGAAGGAATTTTGGGCCAAATTAATGTCATTCTTGTGGTTGATGGCACTTTTTCTAAGATATTGGGTTTTCAAAATGTGTCTTGATGTGGCGATTTTTATTTCCCTATGTTTCAACTTGAATTGCATATATATATATATATATATATATATATATATATATATTCCAGGGTGAGGGTGTCTTATCTTTTTTATAACAGAGGACCCCACCCGACCCATCCTTTGGATGATCATGATGAAACGTCCGGACCCACAAACACCTGTAGTACATGTGGTCCAGATCAAGCTCCTTATAGGGGTAGAGATGCTAGTGGTCATCCCCTAATTGAAACATGTGAGACTGGAACTCATAACCTTCTTATGAGGGAAGAAAAGGAGTCTAATGTCTTATCAACGGGCCATCAGGTGGATGGTTAGCTGTGTTTTGTGATATGCTAAATCGTAGAATTATTATACGCATGTGTGTGGTGCGGGTGTCTTATCTTCGGCGTCCTTGTGAGTTTTGTGATGTGCTAAACCATATAATTATTATATGCATATGTGTGGCGTGAGTGTTTTTCTTGGGATCTATATTTGGTTTATCCTATTTTTGCGATTATCAACACTTTTTTCTAGAAGTTATATGTTTTAACTTTGTGATAATGTCAGTGTGTCTTTTGGTGTTGTGTTTCCTTCTTGGCGCTATTTCCAATTACAATTCGTTTTCCGGTAGGAATATAGGCTCATTTGCAATGTTATAGAAAAATAATGTGTTTCACATATAAGGATATTTGAGGTTACTCCACAAGGGTTTTCCTAAGTACAGACCTGCGGAACAATGTATTATCTACTCTCAAAACGCTTTTGGTTGGATTAATGCATGATAGTCATGTTAACCTCATCAACGACGATGATAAGTAACTGTTGTTGGTCTAATTTTCTCCCACCCCCTACAAGTTCATTTTTATTAATTGAGGATGGCAAGGTACACCTCTAGGCTTGATGATATGTGTTCTCCACAACTCAAAGTATAATACATTTTGTTTCTACACACTTTGGCGTATTATTTTGTTGCTTCAGATGTTGAGCAAATGTGGAGGCTGATCCGAACGAGAGCAGTCCAAGACAACCGAAGAGGACCTATTGTCTGAAGCAACCAGAAACAGAGGTGAGACTAGCCTGTGTTATTGAGGTTTGCATCTCGGACAAGTCCTCAGTCATTTGGTTAAATGGGTGTTCTTCACTCCGGTTAGACCAACCGCGGTGGATCAACAGTTGGAAGGAGTATCAAGAGTTGGGTGCATCTCACCCTGATGATAGAAGTATTCCTTCTTTAGATCAATAGAAAGGTTGGAACCAAGGGCATGGGATCAGCAGGACCGAGACGACATTTCTTCTTCCGGATCAGAAGTCATGTTCTAGGTTGGGCATACGAAGAATGCATCCAAGATAGACAGCAGGAATTTGTGGTGACCTAGGCTAGTTACCAGACCGAAGGATTTTGACGAAGTGAGAACTTAGTCCGGACCGAGCAGTTGTGTCCGAGGAAGCCAATCATCAGGATCTTATGCGGACCGCAGTTCATAGTGATAGTTGTAGCTTGGGCTACGATCACAGTAGTGAACGCATTTGCAGCAGAAGAAGATGATACAGCAGTATCATCTGGCCGATGCGAAGTTCAGGCAGAAGAGTTTTTTCTAAAGGGATAGTTGACCCTAGTACGAAGTGTAGTCTGACAGAAGCATATAAGCATAGTCAGACTGTTATATAGTTTGTTCAGGAGTGAGGAACTCAACCGGAGACCGATAGGGAGTCCTCCAACCAAGACGAAGCCTGGTTGGACCCAATATTAGTATTGTCACGTCAGTTGTCAGAGTTATCTTGGGAACACACATAGGGACACAGTTCTTTATGTCAGAGGCAGCATGGGGAGCAAGGAACAGTCGCTTTACAGCCTGTAAAGTGACTAGGTTTAGGCCTAGTTTGTCATTTTCTTCTCTCTCGCCCAAGACCTTGTGTGTTTAGCCTTCCATATTTCGCTATTTATACACATCGATCTCTACTCAATGTAATATGTCCAATATTCTAGTTGTGAACATTGTCTAGTGATAGTCATAGAATCTCTCTTGTAAAAACATTGAAGATTATCAATGTAAATTCTCTCGATTCTCACAGTGGATGTAGCTCGACTCATTGTCGGTTGAACCAATTTATATCCTTGTGTTTCTTAGCCTTATTTTTCGTATTACTCACTTGCCTAGATAGTAATGTGATTGATCGTTTGCCGAAGTGATTAGTCGTGTTTGTTGGTGCTTCCGCCAAATATCACACTGTGGCGTAGTGCCCCTATATCTCATTAATTCATTATTTACTACCGTCTTGTTGTTGCCGCCTCAATCACAAGTAGATTTCACATCGCTTCCATCTCGCAGATAGAGTGTTACTCGACCCAATATGAAATATTATCATGTTGCCTCAAGTCTTGTGGATTTGTGATGAATCTCTAACTGCTACATAAAATTTGCGTTTTGGCATTTCTTGTCTTCCCTTAATATGTTGCATTGTATTGGTATTACGTGTATTACGTTTAATATCTATAATATTGCCAGCTTTCAACTTGTCTTCTATGAATACAATATACCGTTCTAGAAAAGGTAATAGATATTGTATGTAACTAATATATAAAAACATTATAACGTGATAAAACATTTAACCAAAAACAAATTCCACTACACTTATTTTGCTTTTCTAAATTCTTTAAAAAATATCAACATTAAGGCATGGATAAGAAATTAAGTAAATCATAAGCAACCCGCTATGATAAAATTGTTTAGTCCTTTCATAACAAATATATAATAAATTAATTATCAGTATTTCTTAGAAAAATATCTCAACCTAAACTGCATTAAACAAAAATTGGAATTTTAATAAGAAAAGTATCTTTCCTACTTTTAATAGGGGTTTTAAAAATGAAACTGCCCGCGGGCAGCGGTCACAGCCTCACATTTGGGGAACCATTCTCAATCATAGTACACCCGTTAAATGTTTAAAAATACTCTCCACCACCACCACTTATAGTTTTGTCATCACTTTACGCATAAAGTGAAGTAATGAACCACTTAGTTTTAGGTTCTTTTACATTTGCCACTACTTACCCCTTCAAATATCTTTGTCTTTTGATAAATTTGTAGTTTGAGTTAAATATTTGGTGTTTTCGAAAGATGAAATTGAAAAAATTATTTATACCCACAATTTGATGAATATTTGAAGTTAAGTTAGAATCGTTGATATTATATATTCTTATACTCTAAAGATTTAGATGAGATTTACATTGATAATTATAAACTTTGTTTATTTGACATGGATGTGTTAAAAATAATTAATAGAAAAATAAACAAAATTGTATATAAGTTGGAAAATAATAAGATAACAACATAACATACATGATGAGTCTCAAACCAAACTTTTAATACTAAAACAAACATTTTCGAAATTGTTACTTATTGGTGGAATTGATCAATGCACTCTAAAACACAACTTCTCCTATATCTATGGATCATATACAACTTAAAAACATCCATCTTTCACTTTGTATTATGGCTATGTAAGACAATTCAATATTTGTAAGATAGAAGGAGCAAATGAGAAGTTTATTGTTACTCGAGGGTTGAAAGAGACATAATAAGAAAGATGAAGTGACTCAAAAGTAAGTATTAAAGAACTTTTAAAAAAACAGAGGGTGGAAGCATCTACTTGGTGGGTCCAAATCACTGTTTGATTTTGTCAGATGTGGGCCCATGAGGTAGCGTAGAGGAAAGCGACAAAAGAATCAGGCCTAGAAGTAAGGGTAAATGACGTTAGCAGAGTGAATTTGTTCTGGTGTGAGCTACTCCACCTTATGGTTTAATACAACAACGCATTTTTCTTTTTACTCGGTCAAAAATTTCATTATATATAAGGAGAAAAAGGATATATTCAAGATATTATGATTCTATTCATTGATAGAACACAAACCGATTCATTAGAACATCTATAATAGACGAGGTTTTCTAAAGAGTTTTTAAAAAAAAAATTAAAATGAAAAAGTTTAATTTATCTTCCATAATAGGAGAGCTTTTTCATATTTTTTTATGATGTGTTTCTACGTGTTGTTTAATTTCTATTAAAATATTGGCCCACATTATAATTGAAAAAGCTCTTAGGAATTGCTTGTAAATTAGCAAGCAACATGAAAAAACTTTGATTTGAAAAAGCTTCCACTATAGCTTTTTCAAAATTTAAAAGCTTTTTGGTTGAAAAGGCTTTTGAAAAACCTATGAAAAAGCTCCTATTATGGATGTTCTAATGTAGTCGGTGCATGTTGCAACGGCCATTTTGTATGGACAAACTCCAAAAAAAAAAACGAAAGTTTTTCAATGTTTTAAAAATTAGGTTTTTTATTGAATCGGTCTGGACATCGGGTCACGGATCAATCGGTTTAACCATCAGTTTAACCCGGTTTCAAATCTTTTATATATTTTACATATGTTTGTATACATATAAATATAGAATACCTTGAACCTGATGTCTACAAGTTCAAATATTAAAAAACATATAACCACAAGTTTTACATCAATCCAAAAAAATAAAAGCGAAACATAAAGTATTGTGTTCAAGATTAGACAAAATTCCAAGTCCAAAAGTACAAATTATTGAAGTCCAACTCCAGAAGTCCAAGTCCAAAACCTTGACTTAAGTCCAATTTAATGGTTCAACTTGGTTTTTAAAGGGTTGAAGTAACTGGTTCAACCAGGTTTTTGAGAAACTCGACCGGTTTCATCCGGGTCAAATTTGGCAAAAAAAAAAAAAACGGTGAAAAACGGTGCATGTTGACCCGTTCTCTATCCTGTACCACGTCGACCCGAGTTTTGAAATATTGAAGCATTCTGTCAAAATTTTAAAATATATTTAATAGAGTATTTAATTTTGTCATTAATAAATTAGTATATTTAATATATCTGGAATGGGATTTTCCCATATTGCCACAATATCTTTGTGTTGTTCTTCCCCTACCTACAAACAGATCTGAACTGAAAACATCTTCACTAGCAGAAACCCTTTGTTTCAATTCTTTAGACAACAAAGAATCCTTTTCATCATTAATAGGGATATTTGTTCTACCATACACCATAGTTTCAACGAAATTCTCAAACGAATTTGGTAGTGGACATAATAGAATAAGAGTTTGATCTTCATTTTCAATCTTAACTCCATCACCTAGTATATATTTAATAATACGATTGAAGATATCAATATGATCTTTACTCGAGTACTTTCAGAAATCCGGAGAGCATACAAATTTTGTTTGTGACATAGCTGATTCGAGAGGGAGAGAGGGAGAGAGAGAGAGAGAAAGAGAGAGGGAGAGAGAGTGAGAGTGAGAGTTATTCTGATATTTGACATAAAGCTTCTCTCATAGCGCAATAGTAGTCATTTGGTCCACAACCTCCCGCGTAGTACTTCGTCATTCAAACTTAATAGAATAGTGCTATTTGCTTTTTCCATAATATCCATCTTCAACTCTACCACAATCTTCTATGGTAATTTTGTTCTTCCTTTTAATGTCATCATACAACCATGTTGAACGAAAAGAGCCCTTACCTTCATATTCCATAATATGAAGTCGTTTGATCCATTGAATTTATCCAAATCAAATTTATAAGACAACATCTCTCCAACAAATAAAACAAAAAAATCTCTTGAATAACTCAAGCTATGGTACGGTACCCATTATTAGCAATAAACGAGAATACATCACACACACATAAAGACACAATATTTAAAATGTTTCAGTCAATGTGATCTACATCCATAGGGCAATAGGGAGTATTCTTATTCATGCACTTGAAAAAATAGTACCATTGAAAGCCTAACTATTAGTTGTATTATATAGGCAAAGTACAAAAAACATAACCCTAACTAGACTAGGTTCGGGCCCAACTATAAAGATCAACACAGGTCCATACTCCATACAGTAGGGGCGCCGCCCCTGTACCTCTATAGGATAAGTGTTTTTCGTATACAGCTTCAGGTGTAATGGCCCTCAGACTACTCCAAAAACTTATCCCATTGATTTCATGTTTTGGGTTTCTTTACTTTGCCTGGGCGATTCGATATCTATTCGAGTCAACAATTCTCAAGTCATTTGACAAGTTATGATTACACGTCTACTTTTTTTCGTTGTAGAACAAGTCATAGTATTAACGTGATCCTATAAGCCTTTTCTTTTAATTTCTTTGTTCCAAAAAAAGTTAAACATTTTGGTGTGGCATGTGGTGCTTGACTGGGTGCCAACAAGAATCACCTTGGCAAATATGACGTGGATATGGAGGCTATTATGGGTCGCTTATGCTTGAATCAAGTGGAGAATGTATATCATGACATGGTTACATGTAAGATGGCTTAAGATATTTGGTCACTTATTGGTAGGTGGTGAGACATCTCTCTTCCTGTAGCCAGTGTTGCTAGAGAGCGGTTGTGATGGGTGGCTTCTATGAAGACGGTTGCAATGTAGACATCTCATTTGGATGTTATTTTGACTAGGTTTTGGTTGATCTAAAACTTTAGAAACTGGATGGTGTTTGTGTCTCAAAAGCAACACATAGACACTTTAGTTGATATATTAGTTTCACATTCATATTTTTGTTTAGTGCATAGAAATACCAAAGTAATAATTAAGTGGGTTGCTTCGTTGCAAAACTGATTGTTGGCTATTAGTTCTTTGTAATTGTGTTTTTTCTAGTTTCTTACTTTCTTACTTGTACTAGAATCTAGTTGATCAAAAAAGGTTACGATAAATTGATAGTTTACATTTATAAACTGCCATACATAAGGTATGTTTGACAACAATAAATGGTAGTTTATAGTTGATAGTTGAAAATTGAAAACTAAAAGCTAAAAATTGTAGCCTTTATTTGTAAATATATATTTGACAAAACTAATTGTAAGTTATTTAAATGTGTAAATTTACATAAAAACTAAAAGTTATCTTAAACGTTATTTGAATTTTTTTTTTGGGTTTTGGAGTTTTTTGTTTTAAAATAAAATTTTTAAACATGTAGTCCCAACAAATATTTTTATTAAATCGAGAATTTTGTTAACAAAATAAAATTAAAATCATAAAAAATAATTTTCAACATCTATAAAAATCTCATTTTCAAAAGACACCCATATCCTTTTTTTATAGTATTAATGATCAACATCTAATAATATACATTTGTATTATGTAATTATATTTAGTTTATCTATATGAATAAAAATACGACAATATCCATGTTATAATCAAATTTAATATAGCTTTTGAAAGAGCACACAATATCTCTTTATATAAAAGCTTGGGAAAAATCTTGATGCTATAGATTGCATTTATATTATCGTCATATTCATTTTTTTAATCTGATATCAGTTGAACAAATCTTCGGAGTATCTTTTTATTCTTTTAGTATTATATAAATAAAACTCAAAATTAAAATTTCTATGTTGCTTGATGATAAAGACTATATGATCAAAGCGTTGATTTCTTGTTTAATATATTGTCCATAGAATTGACTTGGAATCTCATTAAGCGTATTTTCTTTATGTTTTAGAAGAAAACTTCTTCATGAGTGTAAAAAAGTAAGAGTTGTACACCGTGAGTGTAGTCTAATCGGATCGAGATCCGAGTTCTCGATCGAGATAAGTATATTAGATCAACGCAGGACCTTTTGGTTTTGATAAACATGAGATTCGAGTTCTCGATCGAGATAAGTATATGATCAGCCAGGGTCTAATCGGATTTTAGCACTTTATGGCAATAAAAAAAATTGAAGTAGAATGTCATAATTGGTAGTTTTGATAGAGTATAATGTTTAGTATTTATTTTTATCATTTCAATGTATGTTTTTGCATTGTGTGCAGCGTAGAGTTGATCATTTGCCTCTCTGTCTGCAAGTTCTACGATTATTTCAGAGATGGACTTTTTTTGCGACTTTGACCCAGTAGTGCAACCGAAGATTAAGTTCTCATTCTGACAGGATGTCAACCCAAATAGCTGACCATTTACTAATCGTCGAAATAAAACTAATCGTCGAGCCTTGCTCTCCCTCCTCCCTTCTCATTATCACCCACCGCATTGCGTGGGTACACCACTAGTGTTTTAGAAGAAAACTTCTTCATGAGTGTAAAAAAGTAAGAGTTGTACACAGTGAGTTTAGTCTGTCTCACTTGTGCACCACTTGGATAATAGTAATAGATCTCAAAATTCTTTCCTAAATTGATGAATCCATTGACACCATCGAAGGCGTACTTATGTTTTTCGTTTAAGTTAGTCGAACAAATGAAGAAACATGAACATATAAACGTATGAATTTTCTTGTTTGTTTTCTTGCATTTAACAAATTACAATGTTCTTGTTCTTTCGTATATGCCCATTAAGATGTTAAACCAACATAAATGAATGACCACACACAATTATAATTGAACAAACATAAATTAACGAACATATATGAAACACCCAAATCAATAATCATATGTAAATAAACAAACATCAATGTCCAAATCAAGAACGAACATAAACAAACATATATGAACAAGTGATTCAATTGATGTTGTTAGAAAAGAGTTAGGAAAATAAGAATTCTCACAAACATAAATGAACATAAACAAACATAAATGAACATAAACGAATATTAATGAACGAGCATAAATGAACGTTCATGAATGGACATGAACAAACGAGACAATTGTTCATGTTCGTTTGTTTAACTAAATGGACAAATAATATAGTTTATGTTTGTTATTTATTAAATAAACGAACACAAAAGAACTTTCCACCGAATTCTTCACGAAAGGTTCGCTAAACATTCAATTTGTTTATAGCCCTAACGCCGACGAAATCGATCTCGCGGAAACCGTCAAACTCACCAAATGGAGGTGGACGGAGTCGATCTTGCCACAGCCGCACCTCCCTCAACCCGCTACCTCAGTTTCCTTCTTTGCATTCGACCCTAATCAGATTCATGAAACCCCGCCTCACCCCCCCCCCCCCCCCCCCCGCGAACCTATTTCCGGTCGAAGCCGCTTGAACCCATTGACCGACTCCTTCCAGCTTTAAACACTTGAATACATTACCAAAGTGCAAATTTGTTGTTTGAAATGTATTTATAATTGTTAATAGGACGACTAAGAATCTCAGTAAGGGTATATATGTCACTTCAGTATTAAAAGAAACTTTTTGACCGTGTATAAAGAAGTAAGAATTGTACATAGTTGAGTGTAGCCTCACTCTCACCACTTGCATATTAGATCTCAAACATCTTATGCAATTTTAGTTTTTAGTTTTCTCTTTTTATTTTCTAGGTTAAATTTTTGTTTAAATTTTAAGAGAGATTTTCATAACAAATTGATATCAGAGCAATGTTATTGAAGTATGTTCTTCTTTCTCTTCTTATTAGTGTCATTTTCTGTGACCATGTTTTTTTCCTAGGTTTACCATATTGTGTGTTACATCTTAGCTAAAAGTCAAGGGTCACAGTTTAGTTCTTGTTTCAAAGATTAAGGTATTTCCTTCTAATTTTTGGTTTTCACTCATTCTCGGTTACAGAAATGTGGGTGAAGCTCATAGATAGATGATATATTTTCTTGCCCACCATATGTTCATTAAAATTCTTCTAGTCTTTAAGATAAATACATTACACTTATTCTTCTAGTCTTTTTACTGTTATCATATAAAAATGATTAAATTCATTATAGTAGACAGAGACACCATCACTTTCGACAAGATACGTTCAAGCTTGCTAGCTTGTGAACTAATATATAAAGTGTCGAACAAATGTTTAAGAAGATTAACTAGTAAGATTGAATATACCAAACCAAAGTCAAGAACGACCTGAAAAAGAGCAGGCAAATGAATAGAGGTCGATCAAAGTCATGAAATAGAGGGTTGAACCCAAATAATGTATGCCAAAATTGAAAAGAAGTGGGGCATTAGTAGAAAATTTCTCTAAGGTTATGAGGAAGATAGCCTAATACGAATCTTGCTAAAGACAATTATAGATCAGGAAATATTCCGTTCTTGTGAGCACACATTGTAGCTTGCTAGATTCGATTTGTGATCTTGGATTCTAGTTACCTCACTCATCATAATCGATAGTGGTTGGTTACATATAATGAAATCAATGATGAAAGTATTTTGATATGAGATAGCACACCTTACAAGGTGCTTGGTATTGGCGATACAAATTCCTATATATGGCAGGGTTGTAATGTTAATGTATACCGTTTTCTGTTATTTCAGTTATAGGGGTAATATAGTCTTTTGACTTTACAGGTTGTTAGAAGTTAGTTAGTTTTCAGTTATTTTCAGCTTTTAGTTAACTGTATATATGTAGTTCAGTTCTTTGAATGAAGGTAATCACTTATTGCTAAAACTATTTTCGTTTAATCCTTTTCTTCAAAATATAACACAGTATCAGACTAAGGTCTTTCTGAAAGGTTTTCTTCAAATCTATGAACTAAAACCCTAAGTTCACATGCAACCTAGATTGGATCTATGTTTTTTTCTTTGAACATGTAACTAAATTCCTAAAGGCCAAATAAAAATTAACTAAAAGAATAAAACAGAAAAACTAACCTTTAGGTTTTCTTGGAAGCCAAGCAGCACAAGTGTCCTGCCTCAAATGAGATCACACCCAGGGAGCTAGGGAGTGGATGAAATCTAGAGAGAGGGAGGAGTCAAAAAGTGGCATGAATTATAATGCCTGGGGTCTCTATTTAGAGGCTCCAGGTGGTTATAGATAAACCTTAGAGATAAACCTTTTTAATTCAAATCAAGATAAACCTTTTATCATTTGAATTAAACCTATTTATCCTCTATTTATCAAACTCAAAATTAAGGATAAATACATCCTAAAAACTGCCAACATTAAACCAGCCTGGACAGTCACTGCTCAACTATTGAGTATTTACAAAATAGCCCCTGCACCTTTAATTAATTCAATTAATCACCAAATTAATTCCAATTAATTCCAGATTAATTTCTAATTAATTAATATAGTTTCTAATTAATATATTATCACTTTAATATATTAATAAACTATTTATTTAATTCCTATTGATTTATTAATCATATAATAAATCAATCTTTCTCTCTCCGGACCTTTCTACCAAACCTCCAGCTATGAGGGCAACCCAAATAGACTTTGCTACTATTAATTACGTAAATACAAATTATTAGTCATGGCTTAGACACCTAATCCAACACTTTCGATCTTCAATCTCTTCATTCATGGCTTCCACAACTAATACTCCTGAAACAGATCCCATATCTGTTTCCAGTCCGTATTATATCGGTTCTTCTGATAACCCTAGCTTCATTCTTGTATCCAATGTATTCAACGACATTGGTTTTTCTTCATGGAAGCGTTTTATGGTGATTTAACTGTCTACTAAGAACAAACTTGGCTTCGTCGATGGCACAATTGTTGCTCCCTCTCTTGCATCTTCTTCGTATCCCACTTGGTTTCGTGCCAACTCAATGGTTATCAGCTGGATTTTGAATTCCTTGTCCAAAAACCTTGCTGATAGTGTTCTTTTTCTTTCAACTACAAAAGAAATTTGGGATGAACTTCATCATTGCTTCAATCAATCTGATGGAGCATTGATTTACCAAATCCAACAACAGTTATGGTTTCTGTTGTAATTTCTCATTTCAATATGATAATTTCAAATGCGACTCGGTTGTGACATATGCAACTTGGTTATGCTAGTGAAAAAATGGTCACTTTGACGGCGCTAAGGAACGGTCAAAATATCAGACCGGTCAACATCAGAAGTCAACGGTCAAAAAGTCAACGTCAAGTCAAAAGTTTATGCATAACGACGCTATCATACTCCCCTTAACGGCGCTAAGGAACGCAATCATGTTTACGGATTTCGTCTAAGTTAGTGGCGCTATCTAAGAACCTTAGCGGTGCTCCAAAAGTCTAATTCCTTCTTTAAGATCTTAATTGGTTCAGCCAATGCCCATGGCTCTGTAGGACTCATCCATGAGGACCAAAGGCTTGTCAAGACTCATCCATACATTCATGCATGACCCATCCATGTCAAACCATAACCCTAGTTTTTAAGAACGAGATTAATCTAAGGATTTATTGCATGATTAAAAAGGGACAAGGGGTAAGCCTTAGTCATGAACCAAAGGCTCCAAAAGGGGTTCTAAGTCAGGTTTTTGGCTGGGGTTCGCCTTAGAGCTCTAAGAGTCGACAAGAAACAAAATATCAAGAGCTAGGGGCTTTTAAATAGGGGTTAAGGCTTATAATTAGGGTTTTTGTTCTGCGACGCATAGTGTCGCTAACCAGGGACGTTAGCGGCGCTATCACTGATCACCCGTGAATGAACTTCAGCGTACAACGTGATGCTATCATCCATACTCTTGTCGATAGCGACGAAAGGTCTTCGGTAAACGTGTCTTATAGTAAGAATGCTTACAAGATTCATATAGATAATGACTTGAAGTTTTGGTGGAGAGAATTCTAAAACTTTTGTAAAAAGATAGGTACTTTTAGACACCGTACAACTATAAATTTGCCACAACAAAATACGTTAGCGAAAAGGGTGAATAAACTTTGTTAGAACAAGTTCGATGTTTACTTTTGGATTTTACATTAAATCAAAATTTTAGGCCAAAAATGGTCAATACAATATGCTACTTGGTGTGCCGACCCCCAACTACCAACAATAATTCCAAGACTCAATATGATGTGGAGTTTATGTAAATGTCCTTATTTATGTATGGTGGGATTTTAATGTAGGTCATGTTTTATACGATACCATATATCGCTCATTCGTTGAGTGTTGTTTCTCAATAAATGACGAATCCTGAAAAAAGAGCATTAAGTCACAGTAAAGAGGATGTTTTTATATGGTGTTCAATAGTGTTGTTTCTCAATACGAAGGTGATCTATAATGTTTGCTTGTCTGATACTAAAATTCGAATTATGTTGTGGACTTGGATGCTAGCAGGTCACTTACGAGTATGCGCTTATGGTAAATCATATGAGTGGAAGTGGCACTCTTTAACCTTCACTGTACCGGTGAATACAAATATATGGCATGATGTAAGCGGTAAAGGGCCGATTTGGTTAAAAGGTTTATTAGTGATCTTAGGATTACTTAAGATCAATCATTCAAAGGCTTTTAATTCGTTTAGATGTTATACCAAACACCTTAAAAGTTTGTATGCTATTATGGAATAAAATTATAAATAAATAAATAAATGTATATAGTAATGGAATCAGCAAGATAATGAAATCAATCATTAGATTTCGTTGCCTTGTTAGGTTGACTCGAAGTAATGAAATAAATCATTTAATCATGTGTTATTAATAACAACAAAATAAAAAAAATTAAATTGGTAAATAAAGAAAAGAAAATGTGATTTTATAAAATAAGTTTTAACTGATCGAAGATAAATCGTTAAATAAATTATACATAAAATACTTTATTTTGTTTAAACTATATATTATATGTTTTATAAATAATTAATAAATAATCATATATTATCTAAAAAGTTACAAATAAAAAGATCTAAACATCATAAAATCTCAAAACATAATTATAATAAAAAATATTTAATTGAACTTTTAAAGATTTTAAAAAACTTAATGTTTATTAAAAATTATATGAATAAAAAAGTTTATAATTATACCATATATCAATAATGAAAAAAAAAACACTTATTTTCCATAAAATAAAAATAAACCCAAAAAATAATTATATTTCGTGAATAATGTTTCATTTTATTCATTAACTAGTTTATTATCCGTGTGTTACACGGCTGAAGATTATTGATAAAGATCGAAACCAAATGAAAATTATTCATTAATAACAACCTAACATGATTTTTTATTCCGTCCTAACGTCTAATTTCATTTCCTCTCAAATTAGCTTATATTTAATATGACACGTAATACACATCATACAATCAATAATTAACAATTCCATTATTAAAATGTTAATTAAAAAGCTATAAAAACTTTTATGTGTATAGATTCTTTAGTTAATAACTTAATATGATATTAACAATAATTTGTTACACGTGTATAGAAGTTTTAAGTTTCAATACAAGGGTGGTCTTGCTCTTCGGCCAATAGATTCTTGTTCCCGTGGTTTATACTTTACCACCCACCCTCCCCCACTCCACCGCACCTCCTCTCTCTCCTCTCTCCTCACCAACTCCTCTTTATAAACCCCACCTTCTCCATTCGCATTCTCTCCAGCCACCGTCCACCGCCACCGCCTGCAAAGAAATGGAGCCTACAACCACCAGAAGGCCTTATTTTCTTGAAGAAAACAACGGGCTTGCCTCTATTTCCGACATGGAACATGGGTTCTCTTCATCGCCGTCGTCGTCGACGGAAGACAACCACCGTGGACAGCATCTGATTTCCAGACCTTTATACTCGCCGAGAAAAGCAAGTCTGAGAAATCTTTCTTCTTTTTCCTCTGTTTCTTCACCGAGATCTGGGAGGTTTTTTCATGGAAGATTTGAAGAACAACAGCCTCATTTTTTGGATGCTTGTTTTCTCTGCAAAAAACCACTTGGTCATAACAGAGACATCTTCATGTACAGGTAATTGGATTCAAAATCTATCTCAACCGTTTGTGTTCTTTTTTTTCCTATCGATTAATGAGATTCGGATCAAA
Organism: Cichorium intybus; assembly: GCA_023525715.1. Taxonomy (NCBI): domain Eukaryota; kingdom Viridiplantae; phylum Streptophyta; class Magnoliopsida; order Asterales; family Asteraceae; genus Cichorium; species Cichorium intybus. Next base: position 1,702,875 of record JAKNSD010000023.1, read on the forward strand.
TATCAGATGGGTTTCATCTGTTTTTTCTTTTCTGATTTCATGGTTTCACGATTTTGTTGCGGGGAACAGAATAACTCTGAAATTTTTTACATCAAGTTCTTGAATCCGCAGAGAAGACGCATCATTTAAAAAGAAGTATTCGTTTTCCCAAATTTCTCATCAATCAAACAGACTTTTAATCATTTCCAAGTTGCGTTTTCGGTGGATCGATAATTGATTTATTCATTGATTAAAGAGATATTGAAACATCTCAGAGGGGTTTCCTGTCTTTCCATTTCTGATTTGGATTTTAAGATTTTTTTCCCTAAATTTTTCATCAATCACAGATTTCTCTACCAAACTTATAAAATATTGATCAAATCTCAGATGGGTATGCTTTGATTTCCGTTTTTCTGATCTGTTTTCGATGAATTTGCAGGGGGGACACGCCATTCTGCAGTGAAGAGTGCAGATCAGAGCAGATCGACATTGATGAATCCAAAGAAAAAAACAAAAATCTTTCTGCTTCGATGAAAGCTTTGAGGAAGAAAGAGAAGAGTGAAACTTCCCCAAATAAGTCTTCCAAAAAATACCCTTTTTATTCTGGTGCAGTTGCTGCTGCTTAACCAGTAATTTCATCCTAAAACAAGGGGTAAAAAGGGAAAATTTTGTCTATTATATAACTACGAGAGGTGAAAAGAAACAAGAACTTTTTTTTTTTTTTTTTTTTTTGCTTTTTTACCTTATTTAATTTACCACGCTACTGTTTATACTGCGGTAAAAATGCTATATACTATATAGCATTACGAAGTGGAAACAACGGTCAAAATATGGTAAAATTACCATGGTTAAACAAGAAGAAGAAGAATGATGGTGTATGGAGTATGGTACAACTGCTTAATGCATTAAGTTATTGTACGTACTTTTGCTGTAGTACATCTCGAGTATATAATATATATCCATAAAAGTACAAGTTCTATGCAATCAATTTTTGTGGTGTGTTGGCAATTTCTATTTATGTTGTGAATTTAAGTATTCTTTTTATTAGGGAAGTGAAGAAATTCCAACTTCTTTTTTCTAATTAAATAAATGGTTTATAAGAATCTAGTAGTTTGTATTTGCAAACCTTTTACAGAATAAAAATCAAGCATATCAACCACAAATGTATATGCATTTTATAGTAGAAATTAAATATTATTTTTGCAAAAAGGCAAGATGTAATTTGTAAAATAGAAACTAAAAGCAAATAATTCTTTATTGAGGTAATCACAAGAATATCAAAAAATGGTTAGCGAATGAAACAAAATAATCTCGTTTATGGTATTATTACAAAATAGAATAAAGATTTGATAGGGGTGAGTAAAAATCAAATTGTAAAATGTGAAAACGGAAAGTTGAAACTGAACGACTAATCGATGATGTGACTTTTTATTTTGTAAAAAGGGTTAATGATTTGAGATTGTAATTTATTTTTTAAAATGTTCAGATTAAGGTAATAATATTTTTTTTTATATTTACACATTTAACTTGTTATACATGTTTAAAAAATGGTAATATTACCGGCTGGTGGGGGTTTTCATGACTTGAGATGGTAATTTACTTTTCAAAATATTCACGTTTAAGTAACAATGTTTTTTTGTTCATATTACCAATTTAACTTGTTATATCTGTTAAAAAATGTAATATGATCAGGAAAACCCCCACCAGCCGAATATGCAATGTTATACGTAGGTAGATTTTTCAAAGGATTTAAATGATATTCTGTACAAATATTTTATGTATTATATGTGAATATTGAGACGAATGTAACCAGCAAACTTATACATGTTATTTTAACTTTGTCTCAAGGTTTTGAATCACAAATGAAATTACTACACATGCCGTTCTTTGAAGGATCTTATTTTCCCGTTTTAGGGTCATAATAGACAGCACGTCTAACACACAAACTAGCTGTCTTTCCATCAAATGAATCAACATATCTTGTAGATGCAATTAAATAAAGACGCACATTATGAGGAGCCCTAGATTTCTTTAGGGTTCTCACCATGTTTATAAATTTTTAGTAAAAGTTAACACAAAAATGATTTCCCAAAACCCTCTTAAAAGTCATTGATAAAGAAAGTAAGATGTTGTTTCTTTGTGACTTGTGTATATATTTAAGTGTTTCTTTTTTACTTAATACAGAAAAAACAACTTGATAGAGAGGCAAGCTTTTTATCAAATGAGTTAATGACTTCAGAGGGTAACTTACTTTTCAAAATGTTTATATTTAGGTAACAATGTTTTTTTTTGTTCACATTTATCCATTTAACTTGTTAAACATGTTCAAAAAAGGGTAATATGACCGAGAAAACCGCCACCAGCCGGTCATGTTACCCTTTTTGAACAGGTATAACAAGTTAAATGGGTAAATGAGAAAAAAAAAGTGTTACATTAATGTGAACATTTTGAAAAGTAAATTACCCTCTCAAGTCATTAACCCTTGTAAAAATAGAGTATATGGTTTGCTGTCCGATTTTGGGTTAAAGCGTACCATTCTTAAAAATCGCATATCAATTCGTATCTTATAATCTTATAACAATTATTTTAAATATTTAAATAACATATAATACCTTTAATATCTATATAATATATTACTAATATTATGTTTTCTTCCGAATACAATTCACTGAAAAGAAATCAAGAATCAAAATTTCACTTTCAACTTTAGTCACCGATACGAACGAAAATTTAGTTTCAAGATTTACGATATATATATTTTGTACCTGAAATCATTATTTTATGTTTTTTTAAATATATTTTAATCATAATTTTGATATTTTCTATCACTTGCACCATTAACTCGCTACGAAACAGTTTACATACGTGGTTAACTTATTATAAGTTCAAAGAAATATGACTATAATTTAATTAGTTTTGCTGTTTTAAAACTGTCTCAATGTAAAAGTCGCACCATACAGTGGCGGAGCCAAAAATTTCGATACGGGGATACAAACATTATGGAAAGTCAAAATAGTACTACAAAAAGTTTTTCAATATTTTGAGTTGTACATCTCAAAAACATAATATACACAAAAATTACAAAATTACAATAACAATAATCCAAGTAAAAAGTCTTTTATAGAAAGGAAACCTGCAAATTAGCACAAACCATATCTACGATTTGTATCGTTTACTCTTAAGAAATGATAACTAGTCTGATAATTAAAAAAACAAATGCATCTATATATAATGTAAATACAGAATATAACATTTTAATTTATAAATGATAGCTTTTTGAAAATATTTATTTTTATAAATAATATTTAAGAATAATCTAATCTATCTTTCTATTTTATTCCATCGACTCAAAATTCACTAGAACAAAACTAAAATTTTCGACTCTATATATCGACAAGTATATCATTAATTATTTCCATAAAACATTATTTCCTTTCCAATCCAGTTTTTCCTTAAATTGAGAAAATTATCTAGTCGCCGCCTCCACTCCAAATCTTACCATTAAATATCATTTCATCTACAATATGTGTCTTGCCTCCTCGTTTGCCCATCATCAATTTTCTTTTGATTCGTATGGATGAGTGCTCATCTTATTGGAGAATATGAGAAAAACTAAACATAAAAATGATGCTTTCTCTCAGCCTTGCTGTCTCAAGACAATAGCCAGTGCACCAGCTTGACGTAAAAAATGTATTTCTTCACGACCACCTTTCTGAGACCGTCTACATTCATCAACCCCCTGGATTCACAGATGCTTCCAAACCGAATCATGTTTGCTGCCTACAGAATTCTCTCTATGGGCTCAAACAAGCCCCACGAGCCTGTTTCAGCGATTTGCCACTTATGTCATGTGACTCGGGTTTCAGCACAACAAATCTGATTCGTCCTTATATGTCCTTCGCCAGGGTCTCCAAATGGCATACCTCCTTATCTATGTTGACGACATCATATTGACAACCTCGACTCCTCAGCTTCTCAGACAAATCATTTCGTCTCTCAGCTAGGAATTTGCCATGACTGATTTGGGAAACCTCAACTATTTTCTCGGTATCTCTGTGACTAGATCTTCCACTGGCATGTTTTTCTCCCAGAAGAAATATGCCTCTAAGATTCTTCAACGTGCCAACATGTCTGATGCCAATCCTAGTCGCACCCCTATGGATCCTACAGCCAAACTAGGAGATGGTGGTATTCCGGTCTCATATTCGTCTTTATATTGCAGTCTTGCGGGGGCACTTCAGTATCTCACATTCACCAGGCCAGACATATCATTCGCCATTCAACATATATGCCTCTACATACACGACCCACGCGAACCCCATTTTAATCCCCTCAAGCGCATTCTTAGATACATTCGGGGCACTCTGGATCATGGTCTACAACTTTACTCCTCCCCGTCAACGGCTTTGACGACTTATTCTGATGCAGACTAGGGGGATGTCCTGTAACACGACGATCCACTTCAGGGTAGTTTGTTTTCCTCAGGGACAATATTGTGTCTTGGTCTTCCAAGCGACAACACATGGTCTCTCGATCCAGTGCCGAGGCTGAGTATCGCGGTGTAGCTAATGCTGTTGTGGAGACAGCTTGGCTGCGCAACTTGCTCCGCAAACTTCACTTACCGCTTCGATCTGCTACCCTTATCTACTATGACAACGTAAGCGCTATATACATGTTGGCAAACCCAGTTCACCACCAGCGAACCAAGCATATTGAGCTTGACATCCACTTTGTAAGAGACAAGGTCAAGGCTGGACACATTCGCATTCTCCACGTCGCGTCAAAATACCAATACGCCGATATCTTTACGAAAGGTCTTCCACTCTGCCTTTTCTCTGATTTTCGATCCAGTCTGAGCATTCGTCTACCTCCCACTCAAACTACGGGGGCATATTAGTCATACATTGTTATTGTTGTATTATGTTTAGGCTTAGGCCCTTCTGTACTTATTCCAGGCCCCTTTTTGTATTCGGCCCACTTTCTTGTACCTATATATATTTCTTGTTGTACTCTTTGATTCAAGGATATACTACAACATTTAGTGCCCCTAGGCTTTGATAGAGTCAATGCCTGATACAACTTCAAAACACAATGAGGAAATCCCTTGATTTTGGTTTACATCTAAACGACATATGTACCCCTGTTTGTACAACTGCGGTGCTTTTTTATGGTGTCAATGTGTAGGATGGAGCCAAGAAGGTGGACCTATACAAATTACAAATTATGCATCTCTATACCATTGCAATAAGCATAGATTTTTTACCCTTGTGACCTTATCAAGTGGCCATCTATTTGCTATTTTATTAAAATATTAGCTAATATTTAAGCAAAAAATGTTGTGACGAATGTATGTGATTATAAATACAGGCGTGATATGTAAAAGGAAGGGCCTACCACTCTTACTCTTTAGCATTTAACAACTCAAAATATGAAAACTTTACATATATTTTGTAAAAGGAAGGGCCCACCAAATTTTGTTATTTAATGTCGTGACATAGACGACATTAGTTTGGACCAAGCTTCCCAAACGGATACTAGCCATTCCTTGAAACTCACTATCAAGAATTGGATCATTGTGTGCAAAGGTGAATATAAGGGTATAAGGTATTTACCGTCGATTTTTATGTGACCATTAAAGGAAAAGCCATGGATTCGATGTTGGTTAATTTTGATAACCAAAACAGAAAACAAAACGCGAAAGCTTAATCTCAGATCTTTAATCTCGAATCTAGTTAAAAGAAATTTAAATAACAAAAGATTACATATCTGCTTCCATGGGGATTTTCGATTTTCAGATATGATAAGAAGGGTTGGTTTTCCAGTTGATCTCAAAAACTCTCTCTAAACCCTCAGCAAATAAGACTCACGAATTTGTGTGTGAATTTTCGTATATTTGATTTGCTACTCATCATGTGTTTATATAGATGAAGATATAACCGAATGTTAGAGTTTTAAGGGATAGAGATGCGTTTGATTCAACCGGGAACTCATCCCACAAGATAATGTTTATCTACTATTTAAAATCAGTCAATCAACAATTTTAAATATCATTATTTATTAATTTCGAATTTATGATAACAATATGTTATTTAGATATTAAGTGGTCCATAATTATCCAAATTTGAGAGATACGCTACATTCTCCAGATACGGTGAAGGCACGGTCACAGACAAGTGCCTCTTTTCCTATAAGTATTGCTCACACAAATATTTTAAAAAATCAATTCATCCTTAATATATTATTCCAAAATTCTCAAATTTGAGGATTTTTATCATATCTAATATGTTTTTTTATTTCCATCCGTCTATCCAAGTTTTCTAAATGTATAATTAAGGACCACTTTCACAAGTGGACCGTCTTTAGAATAGGACTTAGCGGACATTTGAAGTCTTCCACATTGTTTTGAAGTTATACGGTTACATATATAAATCTAGATTGTGAAGTGTTCTAAAATGGTTTGTGTAATGATTAAATTACCTTTTAAGCCTCCTATAATATTAAAATGATTGTTTGTCAAGTTTTCTAAATGTATAATTAAGGATCACTTTCACAATTGGACCGTCTTTAGAATAGGACCGAGCGGACATCTAAAGTCTTCCAAACTGCTTTGAAGTTATACGGTTACATATATAAATTTAGAGTGGCCTGTTAAAAAAAACCTATTATAAGATATACATGTGAGGGAGTCAACTCATACAAGACACACCCACATATATATATATATATATATATATATATATAAGGGGGTTTTATTTTTTGGTGGAGGTTTATTTAAGATTACCTTTTTTTATAAGACACTCATACACATAGATAGTTTATTTAAGATTACTTATCCAAATCTAGATTGTAAAGTGTTCTAAAATGGTAATCTTAAATAAACTCTCATTATTTGTATAGGTGTATATGTGTGTATGGATTAACATCCTCATACATATATCACATCATGAAATTTTTTACACACATCCTAAAATAGTTTGTATAATGATTAAATTACATTTTAAGACTTGTAGAATATTAAAATGATTGTTTTGTCGGGTTAGTAAAAATTGTCAATTATTGCGATTAGTCATTTGTAAAAAGAAAATACAAAAAGTCCTAAAGAGTTTGTAATCATAGCGTATTTTCAACTTATTAAGATATTCAACTATTATGTTATCTAAGGGTGAGTAAAAACCAAGGTTTTAAATGTCATGAGGCGTGACGTGACAGTAATATCAAGCCCCAAGTTTTACGAGCTTTAACGAGTCATGATGTTTTTCAAAATGTGATGTAAGCCGACAATTTTATATGAATGTATAATTATATTATATATAAATATAGATTTATATCAAACATATCAGAGTTTAGAAGTGTTTTATCAATAACGTATAACAAAAAGTCAAATGTTTTGTGCTCAATCAAGAAATGCAACACAAAGAAGAAAAAACGGGCCGCAAACAGTAAAAACTCGCGTCATAACGTGTCATGGCACGCGCCACACCTGACAACATCGTCATAAGGGTTTTTGGGACGGCGGAGTTGCGCCTCACGCCTTGGCGCGTCTTTTAGAACACGGGTAAAAACCGAATCGCAAACCGAAAAACTGCAAAAAAAAAAAAAAAAAAACTGTAGAAACAAAACCGAACGAATAAACCGATGCTGTGGTTTTTTATTTTTAAAAACCGATTCTTTGTGGTGCGGTTTTGCGTTATATACCGCACTGCAAAAACTGTACCGCACCATTCGTAAAATCGCATCGCAAGACCATGACATATGATATTTTAAATATTTAATTAATATATATTACATATTTAAGTTTTTTTATGAAATAGAGTTGACTAAAAAGAAGCTAATAAGCGGATTTCACTCTCAATCTAAGTCCATAATATACACCAATATTTAGTATCAAGACTTAGATATTGTATTTTTCACTACATAAATATTATTATAATTTTTTCTCAAATATGTTTTTAGCCATAATTTTGGTCTTTTTTTTAGCACTTTAACAACTAACTTATCATAAAGTCATTTTACATTTATGTTCGATTTAGTCTAAGCTCCAAAAATATGATTATAATGTATCGGTTTTGCGGTTTTAAAACCACCACAATATAAAAACCGAACTGTGACTATTTGCAGTTTATAAACCGAATCGAACCATATAAAAATCAAACCGCACTTAAAAATGCAAACCACCCTAAATAAAATAAACTGAACGGTACGGTTTTAACAATTTAAAAACCTATCTATATGGTTTTCAGTGCGGTTTTTGGTACGATTTTAGTTTAAAATCGTCTCAAACTACACCACGCTCACCCCTAATATGTTAACATTTCACAAAATGTATATTAATTTGTATAATTTATGACGTCTCATGAAACTATATATATTTTTATACGATGGAGATGCTCTTAAATTATAATCGTTAACTTCACTTTTTTATGGTAAAATATTTAAGGCCTTTTTTCTTTAGGTTACTCAACCATGGAGCAACAAAGAAAGATCAAACCACTATAGATTGAAGGAAAGTTCACGATCAATATAAAATCCAAATACAATACACGAAAGTACCGGTTATGAAGAAAGCCTTACTTTCACACAAGACAAGAAGGAAGGATTGACGGGGATTTGGATGTGGCGATCGGTAAAAAACTTAAGATAGCGTTTAGTATACAGTAATTAAAAAATGAATGAAACTGAGTATTTCATTGGAAAAAAAATCATGTTTTATTGTTCGAATGAAAGAAATGAAGCATTCATCATAGAATACGATTCATTCTTTTTGGCTTAATTTTATTCCATGAGGAAACGTGTTTTTTTATGGGTGAATATATATATATATATATATACACTTCATATTATCTAATCATAACCCCCTTGATTTGATTTTTTGTCATTTTTTTGTTTTTTTTTTGTCCTTTGTTTATTTTGTTTGTTTGTTGTCTTTTTTATTTTATTAATAGTATTTGATTTATTATTATTATTATTAGAAAAAAAATAACAATGAATTTACATTTTATAATTTTTACGTTTTAGTAACAATAAACAATAGTTGTTTTGAAAGTAATTATGGCACATCGAACGACATTTATAACTTTATAAAATTATGTCAAATTATACCAAAACGATTATGTCAAATTTGAACGAATGTCAAATTAATGAATTTAGCTTTTATAATTTTTACGTTTTAGTAACAATAAACAATAGTTTTTTTAAAGTAATTACGACACAACAAACGGCGTTTATAATTTTATAAAATTATGGCAAAATATATCAGAACGGTTATGTCAAATTCGAACGAATATATAAAAATAACAATATAAAAAATAATATAATGCAAAGTTTGATCCAATATTACAACTGGGTCGACGAACCAAGAATGGCGGTTTCCGGCTAATAATAACATGAATTTCGATTACTTATAAACGACATAACCCGAATGATTTTATAAAAAAAATCAATTCTACATACAATCACTTGATTTATAAACGACCGAATAAGTTTGAACGAATAAAAAGGAGGCATTAGATTATCAATAAACACGAACGATTATAATTTTATTTTATAAAACTAATAACAATAAATTTAATTTAATAATAATAATAATAATAATAAATTACACTTTTGGTCCCTGTGGTTGGACAAAACTAACAGATAGGTCCTAACTATCCATTTTCCACATTGAAGGTCACTAAGGTTTGCGTAAATTACCAAATAGAGCCCTGGGACATATAAAAAGACTAAAATATCCCTTTTTATTTATTTTTTCTTTTTCTTTAAATTTGTTATTTATTTTATTAATAAAAAAAAATATACCCCACCCACCCCCACCCCCACGTCTCTCTCTCTCTCTCTCTCTCTCTCTCCACCATTTCTTTCAAAAACCTGCAACTCAATAAAGTTGTTAACGTTGCCGGCGCCGAACCATTTGAGAGTGACGGAGCCGCTGAACATGGACCACAAAGCTAGTAGCAAAATTGCAGCTATTGCCCACAACTTATACCGACCTTTACTGAACAAACCACCACCACTTGTACCATTAGTGGTGGCAGCTGTAGCCGACACCACCACCACCGGCGACCCCAGCTTCTTTGCTGCCTCCCCGTCGTTCATTTCACTCACTCACTCACTCACTCACTCTCTCTCGCTCTCTCTCTCTCTCTCTTTCTCTCCTGGGTTTGTCAACGTAATGTACATAGGGGCGGCTTCTCCATCTCTCAGAGAGCTTCTTAAGTATGTCGGAGACATAATTAAGGAAGGAGGCGAACGGTGATGAGATGCCGGGAAATTACTCTCTCTCTCTCCTAGGTTTGTCTCCCATTTCATTAAAAACGGGAAATTACTCAAGTCCAAATGCACAAGGTACAACATATTAATGCAGTTCTTCATCATCCCATAAGAAATCTTGGTGGTTCAAGAAAGAATCTTGGTGGGTGGGTCTTGTAATTACGTGGTCATGATTGTATTCACACTCATCATCATCAACATGGTTTTGGTCTTGGTCTTGGTCATGGTCATGGTCATGCACCCATGGATGATCTTGTTCTTCACAGAAGAAGAGTGCATCCAATCAAGAAGAAGATGATGGTGAAGAAAGATTCCGATAATGGCAACTGCTATGATTGGGAAGCTGGCATAAGATGAATGGGGAGAGAGAGGTTTTGCTGATGATGATTCATGTATCATGTGGTTGTATTTCTGGTAATATTGAAGCTCTATATTAAAACAATAAAACACATACACATATTGCTTCAACTTTATTGAGTTGCAGGTTTTTAAAAGAAATGGTGGAGAGAGAGAGAGAGACGTGGGGGTGGGGGGTGGGTGGGGTATTTTCGTTTTTTTATTAATAAAATACATAACAGATTTAAAGAAAAAGAAAAAAATAAATAAATAAGGGCATTTTAGTCTTTTTATATGTCCCAGGGCTCTATTTTGTAAGAACCCGCAAAAATTGTAAAAAGGGTAAAATGGTCTTTTGACACATTATAAGACCATTATGTAAAATAATATGTATCTGTGAGATAATAACATAAGCAATAAGAGTTTATGCGAAATTTGGAGTTTCACCGCATGAATAGTGAATTTTGACCAAAAAGGGCAAAATGGTCATTTGACATGAAAATGACCAAAATGTCAGGAAAATGTTAAGTTAGTAGTAAATGGAACTTGGTTTGTAAAGATGTGAGCTTTTGGACCACTTTTGAACAAAAGAAATAAACTAGGGACTAAAAGTATAAATACTTAATAAAAATTAAACATAAAAGAGAGAGTTATCACTCTCTTTTCCAGAAATCAGTAGAAGAATCGAGAGAGGGCAAGAAGGCACGGGAAGAACAAGGAGCTTAGAAATCTTGCAAAGAATTGAAGCTGGAATTGAAGATAACACTTGGAATTTGGTGATTCCAAGCTCTAAAAGGTAAGAGAAACCCTAATTCTTGAACGGGAATCATGTTTCTTGATTTCTGATTTTCCAGAAGTCATGATTCCAATGAAATCATTCAATCTATCTTGCTCAAAATCATCAACTAAATATACTCTAGTTGTTGATTATGTTGAAAGTCAAGAAAAAGATAAATTTTGCTCAAGAACCCTAAATCACGGGTTTGTAAGATCAAGACTGATTTTTATGGTTTTGTTAAGTCCAAAGGATCACTTAAGATGTATTAAGACACTCTTAAGTGGTTAATTTCAAAAATTTGGATTTTTGGTGAAAATATCAAAAAACGGGTTTTTTGTGAAATTGGAATGGGAATCAATGATTCCATGGGTTAAAACCTGATATAAATTGAAGGTTTTAGTCATGGAATGATAGTATAAAGATTAAGTTAAGTATTAAGTGCTTAATAGGTGAAAATAGAAGTCTGCAGCTCAAAAATCGGACTGAAAACCAAGTCTGCAGACATGGCACGAGTCGTGCCTTTATACTCTAGCATATGCACGAGTCGTGCTCCACTGTAGAGCCAAGAAATAGCATTGCACTATTGGCACGATTCGTGCTTCCCTAAGCACAAAAAGAGCACGGGTCGTGCTCTTTGCTGGGCAGCATTCTGTCCAATTTTGAGATTTTAACCCGATGCTAGACATGTCCGTTTGGTCTATAATTCATACCATAGGCTTAAAATGGTATGAAACCATGTGTAAAATTATAAAATTCAGAATACAACCCCTCGGGGGTACTATAGTAGAATACGAGTACATTGAAGAGTATATAATTCATAGAAAGATGATTGCTAGTAGTCATATACTTGTTATGACTTGAAGTTGTGTCATATGAGACCTTAGAACTGTAGAGTCAGTTGTAGCATATATTTATTAAATATATATGTGATATATGTGTAGGAGGTGCTTCAAATACTAGAGAGCACGGAAAGGGAGAAGGCGTATAAGAAGCATAGTGGTTTATAGCTAAACCAAGGTGAGTTTTATGAGGATTTTTCTAGTACATAGCAAAATGATATTTTCAGAAAATGAGATTTCCAAATACTTTTAAATACTAAAAGTTTGGAAATAGTTTTGAAAGTAGCTCTAAGAGCTAAGTGTTTAAAAGAGATTTTAAAGAAGTTCAATTTTTAAAGAAGTATAGCTTGTAAAGTTTTGAAAGAAGCTCCATATGAGAGCTAAAGATATTGAAGTTAGTTTTAAAGTGATTTTTGAGAGTATGAGTCAAAGAGTTTATAAGTTTGAGTTTATTTATAAATTGTGTCCCTTTTGACCAATTTGAGATGTAATGAAGAAAGTAATGAGATAAGAACTAAAGCAAAGAAAGTAATAAGAGTCAGTTGTCCGGACTAGGATCACCCACATAATCGGGAGATCTGAAGACACTACTGGGATGGTACCTCCCGTCGCGAAGTAGTTGTCTAGCTTAGCATACCCTTGTGCTTGAATCCGTTCCAAGTCACAAAGGGGAGTCAGAGAGAGCATAACCTAGCGGGTGGATCTGTTCTGTCCCGCGAGGGGAGCTAGTAGAATGAATTAAATTAAACTAATTCATGAGTTTCAGTTGGTCATCAGAAAATGAGAAAGAAAGCAGTTTTGAGAAAGAAAGTAGTTTTAAAGAAAGAAATCAGTTTTGAGAAAGAACACAGTTTTGATAAAAGAAAACAGTTTTTAAAGAAAGAAATCAGTTTTGAGAAAGAATACAGTTTTGATAAAAGAAAGTAGTTTTTGAGAAAGAAAGTATTTTTGAGTTTTGAAGATAGAAAAGAAAAGAGATTTGAGATTTATTATGGAAATAAGTTCTAGCAGTTTACTTGTTTATAATTCAAGTTTTAAAACAGAAAAGTTTTGGGTCTAAAACCCATATTACTCACGAGACTTTATGTCTCACGTATTATTTTTGTTAAATGCTATGTACTTAGGTGAGATGAGCAGGAGCTGGAGTGGGACCAGTGTGAAATACAGATAAGTTTAAATTATGGTTTCTGTATTCAGTCTGTAATACCCCTTGAGAGTGGAATTTGTAAAAAAAAATTATTAAGTGGCTTTTTGATAGTCACGTGTTATAAGATGTTTTATATTATAAACTGTACTAAACTACGGTTTGAGAAAGGGGTGTTACAGTTTTGGTATCAGAGCCATAGTTTAAGCGAACTAGGTGTCAGTACTTGAACCTAGACTTAAACTGTGTAGGAGTTAAGTAGAGTACATACTTGAGTATGATGTTGAAAGTAAGTAGAAATGGGAGTAAGTCCATAACAGTGGAATATGGGTCCTGGTGGTAAAACTGGAAGCAAATGTGTATAGGTGGTTATAATAATATGGGCCCGTACTATCATAATAACAGGATATATATTTGAGTTTGGTGGAACCACACAGGAATCATGTGAAGCTGTAAGTGATAAGTGTAGGAGGTTTGAGGAGTATAGGTTCGATATACCTATGTAAGAAAATCAAGTATGAATGAAAATACTAAAGTATAAAGGAAAAGTGTTAAAGATGAAGTAACAAATACGAAGTATGTAGTGGGGAAAACCCCATACCTTATATGAATCAGTATAAAGTATATGTAATAAAACATAAGAAAGTATGAGCAAAGAGCACTGAAAATAAGATGACAAGAATAAAAAGGTAATGACGAAGGAAAGTTCAAATTTGTGGTTGTGATAACCACTGTATAATATGAGAAATAACGTAAAGTATGAAAGGAATCAGTAAAAGAGACATGGCCAGAAAGTATAAATGTATTGAAAATAGAAGTAATGAAGTATATAGTACAAATGTAAAAGAAAGAGTATATATAAAAAAAAAATTTCCGTTGTCTTACGGAAACAAATTATGATTGTAAACTAAAAATAAGAGTAATGTCACTATAGTGACCAAAGAAACAAAGATTGGAAAAGAATGTGAATACAGATATATGAATGAAATTCATATAAGAAAGAAGAATGAAAACATTTAAGCAGGAAGAGTAAAAAAAAAATGAGCTGGGTTTGTAATTATAGACAAACCCAATAGAGGTATAAAAAAAAAATAAAGAGTAAATACTGAGAAGTAGTATGATGTGTTGTTCACGGACAACCAAGAGATTAAAATATGTATATAAAAGTTGTGATTAAATATGTTAATATAAAAAAATGAAAAAAAATACTTAATCAAGTATTAGATAAGGAATCAAGGGCAGAAATTAAAGTGTAAGAAATGGGAAGTCGTGACTTCCAAACTTGAAAGTAATATGACAAGTAAAGACATCTAATAGTTGGAGCAAATAACTGAGTTTGAAGTGTACTATAATGAGTAACATAGCAAAGTAAGTTACCTGAATGAGAAAGTAATAAAAAAAAATCGTTAAAGACTATGAGCAAGTTGCATTGTTATAATGCAAGAGAATGAGTTGAGAAATGGAGATTGAATGCCTAATCAAGTGTTAGGCGAAAAGTTAAAGATAAGACAGACAATGATAAAAGTGAGAAGAATATAAAGACAGTTATCAAAGAAATGGTCATTTGAAATCAGATTTAGTGACCATATAAACTACAAATAAGAAGAACTGTGAATGATAAAAAGGATAACCGAAAGAATGTGAGAAAAATGACTGAGAGTCATAAATAATATGAGATAAAGAGTAAAAGTGAATATCCAAATAAGTATTAGACAAAGAGTCAAATATGAAATAAGAACTAAAATAAAGAGACAGGAAGTTACTACCTCTAAGCGGAAGTAACGGGTAAAAGTAGCCAAAGATTAGAGAAATGGTCAGTACATGGCTAGTAATTATGGAACATAAGAAAGTGTATAGCGTATATCGCTTTAAGATATATATAAATAAAGAGAGTAAAGAAATGAAGCTTAAATGAAAGAACTGTTGGATTAGGTGTCTAAGCCATGACTAATAATTAGTATTTACCTAATTAATAGAAACACAGTCCATTTGGGTTGCCCTCATGGCTGGAGGTTTGGTAGAAAATTCGGTAGAGAGAAAGGTTGATTTATTATGGGATTAATAAATCAACAGGAATTAAATATATGGTTTATTAATATATTAAAGTGATAATATATTAATTAGAAACTATATTAATTAATTAGGAATTAATCCAGAATTAATTGGATTTAATTTGAGGATTAAATTAATTAATTAAAGGTGCAGGGACTAAAACTGTAATTATTCAATAGTTGAGTAAGTGGCAGTGTGGAGTGACCAGTGGATTTCGAAATATATATATGGATATATATGATTTTCGAAATTGATATAAAAGGATAAATAAGGAGTTTGAATTATAAGATAAAAGGTTTATCTTATTTGAATTCAAAAAGGTTTATCTCTAAGGTTTATCAACTGGCCATTTGGAAACTATAAATAGGGGTTCCCAGGCACCATATGTTTTCGCCAACTTCACATAGCTCTCTCTGAATTTTCGATTTCTCCTCTCCTCTGCTTGGGTGTGACTTTCATTTGAGGCAGGATAATTTTGCTGCTCAGCTTCCAAGAAATAAAGGTTGGTTTTTCTGTTTTGATCTTTAGTTTCTTTTTATGGCCTCTAGGTTTTTTGTTATATGTTCAATTAGAAGAAAACATAGATCCTTATAGGTTGCATGTGAACTTAGGTTATTTAGTTCATGGATTGCTTAAAACCTTTCAGTGGTATCAGAGCCTGTATTGTTTTCTTGTTGAATTGCTATAACTGTTTTAGGGTTTAAAGCCTATAAACCCTAATATATGTGAAAATCGATTTATAGGATTAGGGTTTTGGAAACCCTAATCCCCCCCCCTTGCTAAATTTCGAAATCTGTAATTAGGGTTTTAGAAGGTTTTCTATTTTTGGTAACTTTATTTGTTAATTAAATGGATAACCTTAAACCCCATTATTTGAAATCGATTTTTTAGGGGGTTTAGGATAAGTTTTAATTAATTTGATTAATTTGGATAAACCTATCTTCATTTGAATTAATTTAATTAATTGTTAATTAAAAGATAATTCAAAAGGATTTAATTAATTTAAAAATTGCGAAAATTAATAGAAAAATCCAGAAAATTATTTTAAAATGTTTAAAATATTTAGATTTAATTAATTTAATTAATTGGTAATTAAATTTGATTAAATCGAAATTTAAGGTTTAATTTAATTTAAAATTTAATTGTTAAATTTGGTAAAATTAAAAGATAAACCTTGAATATTTTAAAGGGTTTTAAAATACATCTTATATATGTTATTAAAAGTTAATATTATATATATAAGATAAATTTGGTTAGTCAAATCAATAGTAGGCCTCATTCACGAAGCTGGTCTATAAAGTGGGTATAAGGAGACTGCCTATAAAATGGTAGTCTAATGGGTGAACACTCTCACCCACCACTCGCCTGATCAGTGGAGGGTCGTTAGCCGAACGGGTTTGACAGAACCACTTAATCATTAAAAGTATAATGATCAAAGTACTAGAACTTACACATAAAATCCCAATCTAGTTACTTTAGGAAAAATGTGAATTTGATGCTACCCCATGAAATTGCACATTGCACTTTATGAAACGTTGGTGGAGCGTGTGTGGTTTACCGGCACACCAATGGGGGTTCATAAAGAGTGGCAATGGGTGTCTCGGGTGTTATCATTGTTGATGGAGCGTGTGTGGTTTACCGGCACATCAATTTGAGATGATAATGGATCCCGAGAGCACCAAGCTAATTTGCATGGTTATTCACACCCGGTTTGTGATCCTCGGCATCCCAGTCACAAACGGTGGGGCATATCCGAGAGTAAACATGCTATTGAACAGTTCAATAAATCTCAAAAGAAACTAGGAATTCCATTTATAATAAGATTATTTTTCCGCGGTGGAATCGGCTGAATCGTCATTCGCCTACCTTTATAAAATTTGCTTATAGATTACGGCATCCCTCTTCTATGTTGCAAATTGTTATAGTTGGATCCTAGCCTTATTTTATATTGGGTTATTATAAGGACCGACAAGTATCTAATTAAACTTACCTTCTTTTATAGATGTCTTCTGCTGATCAATCCGCTCCCCAATCAAACTCCAGTGTTCCCTCAATCCTCTCACTGTGTTCCAAGGTTCAATTGAACGAGACAAACTACAATGACTGGATTAGAAACATCAAGATGGCTCTGAGGTATGAGAACAAAGAGTATGTTCTCGAGACCGAGCTTGTCGATGTCGACCCTGAAACTGCTACTCCCGAGGAAATTGCCTCGTACCAAAAACATTCTGATGATGCGACAAAAGTGGCCTGCATCATGATTGCGACAATGAACCCCGAATTGCAGAGAATATATGAAGACTACTGGCCCTATGAGATGCACCGTAAGCTTGCGGAAAAGTTCCGTAAGCAAGAGCGCATCGAAAGGTGCGAAGTGGTCAAGGACTTCACGAACAGCAAACCTAAAGATGGAGAGTCCATCTGTGCCCATGTGCAAAGAATGCAAGGTTACGTGGAGCGGCTTAGAAAGCTTGCGATGCCTGTACCGGAGGAGTTGGCCGTTGACATAGTGCTTAACTCCCTACCGAGTTCTTATGACCAGTTCAGGCTGGCTTATCATTTGAACAACAATCAGGCTAACCTGACTGAGTTGCATCGCATGCTTCGAGTTGCTGAAGACGGGATGAAGGGTAAAAGTGTACCCTCGGTTAATCAGCCCGTCCTAGCCATTGGAAGTGGCAAAGGAAAGAAAAGGAAGGGCCCTCCTAAGCAAAATTGGAGGGAGAAGGTTCAGGTTGGGTCATCCAGTAATGGCTCGAGAACCAAGACTTCCCACATTCCTTGTGTGGCCAACCCCGATGAAGCCAACTGTTTTTACTGCAAAGAGAAGGGCCATTGGAAGAGAAGCTGCCCCAAATACTTGCAGGATGTCAAGGATGGGAAAGTAAAGCCATCGACAGCAGGTATATACACTATCTCTAAAAACTCACCATCTTCTAATTCTTGGGTCCTTGATACAGGATGTGGTTTTCACATTTGTTCTGATATGCAGGGCCTAAAGGAAAGCAGGGAGGTGGAGCACGGTAGACTGAACTTGATCATGGGCAATAGGAGATCGTCCCCTGTTACCAAGATTGGAGTTTATAGTTTAGTGCTTAGTAGTGAAGTTTGTATAGATTTATTAGATTGTTGCTATTCGCCAGAAATGGAAAGAAATATTATTTCATTTCACGCATTATTCAGACAAGGATTTCATTTTTCTTTTGATAATAATATTGGATCTATTTCTGTTTTCAAAAATGGTATTTAGAATTTTACTGCTTATCCTTGTGATGGTGTGTATGAAACTGTGAAATGTGTTGACAATCTAGGACAAAGTGTAAATTATATTGATTCTACTAGTGATGTGGAAAAGGCATGTCTGTGGCATAGTCGGCTCGGGCACATCAGCAAGAAACGCATCGCCCAACTCCAAAAGGATGGAGTGTTGGAATCATTCGACCTCAAGTTGGATGATGTATGCGAATCTTGTCTGTTGGGCAAGATGACTAAATCACCTTTCAAAGGGTCTTTTGAAAGAGGTGAGGGTCTATTGGACATCATTCACACGGATGTGTGTGGTCCATTCAGATCAACCACAAAGGATGGCACGCGGTTCTACGTGACTTTTACCGACGATTTTAGTAGATACGGTTATATCTACTTAATCAAGCACAAGTCGGACACCTTTGAAAAGTTCAAAGAGTTTAAGAACGAAGTAGAAAATCAATTAGGCAGAAAGATAAAGATGCTCAGATCCGACAGAGGCGGAGAGTATCTAAGTATCGAGTTCCTAGACTATCTAAAGGAATGCGGAATAGTTTCGCAGTTGACACCTCCTAGGACACCACAGTTGAACGGTGTTGCAGAGAGGCGCAACCGAACCCTGTTGGACATGGTTCGTTCCATGATGAGTCGAGCTTCACTTCATTCACTTCTGGGGGTATGCCTTAGAGACTGCCGCCCATATCCTCAATCTTGTCCCAACTAAGAAGGTTGCGAAAACACCTCATGAGATGTGGACGGGGAAAGCTCCCTCGTTGGCACATATCAAGGTCTGGGGTTGTGAGGCTTTCGTTAGACGAGAGACTCAAGACAAACTCGCAGACAGAAGCGAAAGGTGTTTCTTCATTGGTTATCCCAAACAGTCCTTTGGATATCTATTCTACAGACCGAGCGAGGACGTGGTCTTTGTAGCTAGACGAGCAGTCTTTCGAGAGAGAGAGCTCGTATTCAAAGAGGACAGTGGGAGTACCATTGATCTGGAAGAAATTCGAGAGTCATCAGATGACGCAACCTTAGGAGAAACTAGCAACCAACATGAGGAAGAAGTTCCTGTTGGTCCGACAGATGTATCCTTACCTCTTAGGCGTTCTGGTAGGGTTAGCATGCCACCCGAGTTTTATGGGTTCCATATAACTTCGGATGGGGACACGTTTGTCAGTGATAGGACACTGATAAATTTGGATGAACCAGCTAACTACCAGGAAGCAGTGGCGGGCCCTGAGTCTGCAAAGTGGAAAGAGGCCATGGATAGCGAGATCAAGTCCATGTATGACAATCAAGTTTGGAACTTGGTTGACAATGTACCGGGTCGAAAGACAGTCGGGTGCAAATGGATCTTCAAGAAGAAGACCGACATGGACGGAAAGGTACACACTTTCAAGGCAAGACTGGTTGCGAAGGGCTTTACTCAAACCCCAGGGGTTGACTATGACGAGACCTTCTCACCAGTAGCTAAGATAAAGTCTATTAGGATTATGCTGGCCATAGCTGCATTTCATGACTATGAAATTTGGCAGATGGACGTCAAAACCGCTTTCCTTAACGGGAAATTGACTGAGGATGTTTACATGAATCAGCCAGAGGGTTTTGTCGATGCAAAGTATCCTAATAAGGTGTGTAAGCTTGAGAGATCAATCTACGGATTGAAGCAAGCTTCTCGCAGCTGGAATCTTTGTTTCCATGAGAAAGTCAAAGAGTTTGGCTTCTCTAGGAGCGAGGATGAGTCCTGCGTATATGTCAAGGCTAGTGGGAGTATAGTCACTTTTCTGGTGCTGTATGTCGATGACATACTGCTCATGGGAAACGATATTCCAACCTTGCAAGATGTCAAGGCTTGGCTTGGGAAATGTTTCGCCATGAAGGACCTAGGAGAGGCTGCCTATATTCTCGGGATAAGAATATTGAGAGATAGGAAGAAAAGACTAATTGGACTTAGTCAGGGTACATACTTGGAAAAGGTACTAAAGAGGTTTAGTATGGAAAATTCCAAGAAGGGAGAGCTACCTATCCAAAGTAATGCGAAGCTGAGTAAGACTCAAAGTCCGAGTACAGACAAGGAAATAGCTGAGATGAGTCGAGTACCATACGCTTCGGCTGTGGGATCGATCATGTACGCTATGACGTGTACTCGCCCTGACGTGGCTTTTGCCTTGAGCATGGTCAGTCGGTACCAGGGTAACCCTGGAAGGGCGCATTGGATAGCTGTGAAAAATATACTCAAGTATCTGCGAAGGACCAAGAACATGGTGTTAGTCCTCTGTGGCAGTGATACCTTGAGAGTTGAAGGATATACAGATGCCAGCTTTCAGACGGAGAGAGACAGTGGTCGGTCTCAGTCGGGCTGGGTATTCCTTTTGAACGGTGGAGCAGTGACTTGGAAAAGTTCCAAGCAAGAAACAGTGGCTGATTCTACGTGCGAATCATAGTACATAGCAGCAAGTGAAGCGTCAAAGGAAGCGGCTTGGCTGAAGAACTTTATCGGTGACCTTGGAGTAGTCCCGAGCATTCAGGAGCCCTTGGAACTGTTCTGCGATAACGAAGGTGCGGTCGCCTTGACAAAGGAACCGCGAGACCATGGAAAGTCCAGGCATATCGACAGAAAGTACCACTACATCAGACATAGGGTAGAAGAAGGTCACCTCCTTGTAAAGAGGGTATCATCGGAAGATAATCCTGCAGATCCCTTGACAAAGGCTCTGAGTAGGATTAAGCATAATCAGCATGCTAGGAGCATTGGATTAATGATGATATAAGTTTTTGTAATTAGATAGATTTTTGAAACTTGTAACAATGTTATTGTATTTGACTTTTGTGATTTAATAATAGAGATTTATTAATGAGTAATGGTTTACTAATTTTGTCAATATATATCATTGTGTTTCATTTTGCATGTTTTACTTCCTGTATAATTGGATTATTCAAATATCCACAGTCGCTCATACTTTTAGGGAGTAAGTATGAAGTAAGGCTGTCATGAATTGGTAATAGATTGTCTAAGGAGTTAGACATTGCAATTGGATTGCTGCACCATTCGTGAGTACTTGGAAATGGAGATTTGAGTATTGGATAAACCCGCGCTCAATGGATTGCTTCATGGATTATATCACGAGCAATATTGAGACGATAATATCTTTTGATCTTTAAGCTAAGACATATGAGTTATGATTTACTAAGACAGTTGTTCATTGATAATACGAAAACGCATCGGTAACTCGGTGTTATAAAACGTATTGTTGTGAGTAATTTGTTTGGTAAAAGACATAAGTATATGAGTCGAAGTTTATTCGTCCCTTGACCCTAACGGGGAACAGATATCTGTAGGCCTCTCGATGATTTTGAAGTTGACTAAAATGGTTGGCCAACCGGGACTAAATTGGTAGTCTAAGAGTCATATGCAAATCGGAAATCGAGGAACAGTGATTCAGACCAGATTGATTTTATCCATGTCTTGAGTCTGAAAAATATCTTGTTGGACGGAGGATCATCTGATCACTTATCTATGGACAGGACTGATTAGATCAGAGTTTGGCATTGGTTTCTAGGAAGCTACAAGTGCTGGTTAATTAGAGGCTAAATTGGTAATTATAGTCATAGACTTATCCAAGTGGGAGACTGTTGGATTAGGTGTCTAAGCCATGACTAATAATTAGTATTTACCTAATTAATAGAAGCACAGTCCATTTGGGTTGCCCTCATGGCTGGAGGTTTGGTAGAAAATTCGGTAGAGAGAAAGGTTGATTTATTATGGGATTAATAAATCAACAGGAATTAAATATATGGTTTATTAATATATTAAAGTGATAATATATTAATTAGAAACTATATTAATTAATTAGGAATTAATCCAGAATTAATTGGATTTAATTTGGGGATTAAATTAATTAATTAAAGGTGCAGGGACTAAAACTGTAATTATTCAATAGTTGAGTAAGTGGCAGTGTGGAGTGACCAGTGGATTTCGAAATATATATATGGATATATATGATTTTCGAAATTGATATAAAAGGATAAATAAGGAGTTTGAATTATAAGATAAAAGGTTTATCTTATTTGAATTCAAAAAGGTTTATCTCTAAGGTTTATCAACTGGCCATTTGGAAACTATAAATAGGGGTTCCCAGGCACCATATGTTTTCGCCAACTTCACATAGCTCTCTCTGAATTTTCGATTTCTCCTCTCCTCTGCTTGGGTGTGACTTTCATTTGAGGCAGGATAATTTTGCTGCTCAGCTTCCAAGAAATAAAGGTTGGTTTTTCTGTTTTGATCTTTAGTTTCTTTTTCTGGCCTCTAGGTTTTTTTTTATATGTTCAATTAGAAGAAAACATAGATCCTTATAGGTTGCATGTGAACTTAGGTTATTTAGTTCATGGATTGCTTAAAACCTTTCAAGAACAAGGTAATGTGTTGGGCATATAGCCTTATGACACATAGAGAGAAATGGTAAAAAGAATAATAAAAGAAATTCTGGGTATCAAACCTAGGAAGTTTATAAGTAAAATGTATGGGACTTAGAGATTGAATGTCTATATAAAAACAAATGGGGGTAATTTATATGAATTTGAAAGTAGTGTATGCTTAATAAGTATAATGAGTTAAAACAAGAAATTGTTGAGTCAGAAATGCCAATCCTTATTGAAATATGGTTATAATGTAGTCAGGATAAAAAGAGAAGTAAAAGTTATTTTTGGTGTTAGCCATAGCAAGAAAAGAGTAAGCAAGAGGTAGAATGCAAAACTAAGCATTAGTGTGAGAAATAAGAACTACAAGAAAATATTAAAACATAAGTAATAAGATGAGAATGGTACATGGGGTACCTAAGAAGATAATAAGTGTACTCATAAGGGTACAGTAAGAAAGCTGAGAAATGAAAAGGACATGGTTATAGTAGAAAGTATAATGAGTAAAAGAGATTGAAATCTCATAAATTATAAAGAAAAAGGAAAGAAGTATTTAGATCGTTAATGTGTCGAAAGGTAAAAATAATATAAGTAAAGAGTGATACAAGATATGTATCTATAAAAGTAATACAGATAAGTAACAAAATTATAAAGGTAATAACCTTATGTGAATATATGAAAACTAGTAGTAAAGACAAAGAAAAGTTTTAGTAGTAATTATAGCAACACCTTCGAAATAAAAGGTTTTGCTTATAAAAAGAAAAAGATAGAAAATTCTATGAGAATTAAAGATGAAAAGATAAGACAAAAGAAGCAAGAACAACGATTGACTTTTGAAAAGTTAATTCTTCTAGTATATGTAGATATAAGAAGTTGTAAAACTTCTAAAGAAATGTATAAAGTATGAAGTGATAGAGCTTCTATAATAAGAGAGAGAAAGTAAATTTAAAATATGAAATTTACTCAAGTAAGAAGAATAAGAAAAAGCTTTAATTACATTAAAAGAGAAGTCGAGTAATGCGTCTGTCCTTATGTTACCAGATGGGACAGAAGATTTTGAAGTATACAACGATGCCTCACATAGAGGGCTTGGCTGTGTGTAGATGCAGAGGAGTAAGGGTATAGCATATGTTTCCAGATAGTTGAAAGCCCTAGAAACAAAGTATATTACCTATGATATAGAGCTTGCAGCGATTGTATTTTGCCTTGAAAATTTGGAGGCGTTACCTGTATGGAACAAAGCGCAAGCTAATCACTGATCACAAGAATTTGCAGTATGTGTTCACTCAAAAAGAGTTGAACATGAGACAGAAAAGATAGTTAGAGTTGATCAGTGATTATGTTTGCAAGATTGTATACCATCCAGGCAAGCAAGTGTAGCAGCAGATGCATTGAGTAGAAAAGTTCCAGAGAAAAGAATCAAGGCAAGATCGATGCGTATAGAACTAGTGTCCAATATTATAGAACAGATTAAAGTAGCCCAACAAAAAAAAAAGTTGAGAAAAGCCTAGACTTGAAAGATGAGAAATTAGAAAAAGACATGCAGTTTGAAACAAATAGTCAAGGGTTAAAGACTTTTAGAACCCGCATTTGGGTGCCGAAAGCAGGAGATTTAAGAAAGTTGATCTTAGAAGAGTCGCATAACAAAGTATTCCATACATCCAGGGAGTACCAAGACTTATCAAGATCTAAAGAGACAGTATTAGTGGCCTGGAATGAAGAAGAGGATAGCTAAGTACATCTCCAAGTGTGTCATTTGTGCACAAGTCGAGACGGAACATCAAGTCCCGCATGGAGATGCTCAGTCATTGCACATTCCAGCCGGAAAGTGGGAAGATGTAACCATGAATTTTATCGTTGGTTACCAAGAACGAGAAGAGGTTATGATTGAATATGGGTCATATTGGACCGATTGACCAAGAGTGCACTATTTCTAGCTATAAAAGAAACTACTCCATTGGAGAAGTTAGCCCAGTTGTACTTAGAAGAAGTATTAAGAAGATATGGTGCACCGTTGTCCATCGTGTCAGACAGAGACCCCCGAATTACCTCTAACTTTTGGAGAGCTTTACAAGAGAAAAAAAATAGAGACGAAAATTCAGCTAAGTACAGCGTATCATCCACAAACGGATGGTCAAAGTGAGCGAACAATCCAGACAGTAGAAGACATGCTACGATCATGCGTAATGCATTTTGGAGGTAGTTGAGATGAACACCTGCCTTTAGTGGAGCTTGCATATAACAACAGCTACCATTCTAGCATCAAAATGCCACCCTTTGAGGCATTGTATGGTAGGAAGTGTAGAACCCCTTTATGCTGACTAGAGGCAGGTGAGACTAAACGTACAGGACCAAAAATTGTTAGAGTGACCAATGAGAATATTGGAGTGATTCAAGCTAACATGAAAGCAGCACAAGACCGACAGAAGAGTTACTCCAATTTAAAGAAGAGACCGTATGATTTACAAGAAGATGATATAGTAATGATAAAAGTATCGCCATGTAAGGGCGTAGTCAGATTTAGTAAAAGAGGAAAGTTGAGTCCAAGATACATTGGACCCTTTAGAATTCTGAAAAGAGTTGGATTTCAAGCATTCAAGCTGGAGTTACCATCAGAACTCAGTGGAATACATGATACCTTTCATGTATGCTATCTGAAGAAGTATTTTGGAAAAGAAGAGCTAATTATACCTTATACAGACTTAAGGGTGGAGACCCCTAGCAGATAGATTGAAGAACCTGAGGCAATTCTAGAAATGCAGACTAAGAAGCTAAGAAACAAGAAGATTGACTTAATATTAGTCAAGTGGAAGCATCCGTTAGGGTCAAACCTGACTTGGGAGACGTTAGAAAAGATAAAGAGAAGATACCCAGATTTCACAGATTACGAAAAGATTCCGAGGACGGAATCCGCTTAAGGAGGGGTGACTGTAAGAACCCGCAAAAATTGTAAAAAGGGTAAAATGGTCTTTTGACACATTATAAGACCATTATGTAAAATAATATGTATCTGTGAGATAATAACATAAGCAATAAGAGTTTATGCGAAATTTGGAGTTTCACCGCATGAATAGTGAATTTTGACCAAAAAGGGCAAAATTGTCATTTGACATGAAAATGACCAAAATGTCAGGAAAATGTTAAGTTAGTAGTAAATGGAACTTGGTTTGTAAAGATGTGAGCTTTTGGACCACTTTTGAACAAAAGAAATAAACTAGGGACTAAAAGTATAAATACTTAATAAAAATTAAACATAAAAGAGAGAGTTATCACTCTCTTTTCCAGAAATCAGTAGAAGAATCGAGAGAGGGCAAGAAGGCACGGGAAGAACAAGGAGCTTAGAAATCTTGCAAAGAATTGAAGCTGGAATTGAAGATAACACTTGGAATTTGGTGATTCCAAGCTCTAAAAGGTAAGAGAAACCCTAATTCTTGAACGGGAATCATGTTTCTTGATTTCTGATTTTCCAGAAGTCATGATTCCAATGAAATAAATCATTCAATCTATCTTGCTCAAAATCATCAACTAAATATACTCTAGTTGTTGATTATGTTGAAAGTCAAGAAAAAGATAAATTTTGCTCAAGAACCCTAAATCACGGGTTTGTAAGATCAAGACTGATTTTTATGGTTTTGTTAAGTCCAAAGGATCACTTAAGATGTATTAAGACACTCTTAAGTGGTTAATTTCAAAAATTTGGATTTTTGGTGAAAATATCAAAAAACGGGTTTTTGTGAAATTGGAATGGGAATCAATGATTCCATGGGTTAAAACCTGATATAAATTGAAGGTTTTAGTCATGGAATGATAGTATAAAGATTAAGTTAAGTATTAAGTGCTTAATAGGTGAAAATAGAAGTCTGCAGCTCAAAAATCAGACTGAAAACCAAGTCTGCAGACATGGCACGAGTCGTGCCTTTTTACTCTAGCATATGCACGAGTCGTGCTCCACTGTAGAGCCAAGAAATAGCATTGCACTATTGGCACGAGTCGTGCTTCCCTAAGCACAAAAAGAGCACGGGTCGTGCTCTTTGCTGGGCAGCATTCTGTCCAATTTTGAGATTTTAACCCGATGCTAGACATGTCCGTTTGGTCTATAATTCATACCATAGGCTTAAAATGGTATGAAACCATGTGGAAAATTATAAAATTCAGAATACGACCCCTCGGGGGTACTGTAGTAGAATACGAGTACATTGAAGAGTATATGATTCATAGAAAGATGATTGCTAGTAATCATATACTTGTTATGACTTGAAGTTGTGTCATATGAGACCTTAGAACTGTAGAGTCAGTTGTAGCATATATTTATTAAATATATATGTGATATATGTGTAGGAGGTGCTTCAAATACTAGAGAGCACGGAAAGGGAGAAGGCGTATAAGAAGCATAGTGGTTTATAGCTAAACCATGGTGAGTTTTATGAGGATTTTTCTAGTACATAGCAAAATGATATTTTCAGAAAATGAGATTTCCAAATACTTTTAAATACTAAAAGTTTGGAAATAGTTTTGAAAGTAGCTCTAAGAGCTAAGTGTTTAAAAGAGATTTTAAAGAAGTTCAGTTTTTAAAGAAGTATAGCTTGTAAAGTTTTGAAAGAAGCTCCATATGAGAGCTAAAGATATTGAAGTTAGTTTTAAAGTGATTTTCGAGAGTATGAGTCAAAGAGTTTATAAGTTTGAGTTTATTTATAAATTGTGTCCCTTTTGACCAATTTGAGATGTAATGAAGAAAGTAATGAGATAAGAACTAAAGCAAAGAAAGTAATAAGAGTCAGTTGTCCGGACTAGGATCACCCACATAATCGGGAGATCTGAAGACACTACTGGGATGGTACCTCCCGTCGCGAAGTAGTTGTCTAGCTTAGCATACCCTTGTGCTTGAATCCGTTCCAAGTCACAAAGGGGAGTCAGAGAGAGCATAACCTAGCGGGTGGATCTGTTCTGTCCCGCGAGGGGAGCTAGTAGAATGAATTAAATTAAACTAATTCATGAGTTTCAGTTGGTCATCAGAAAATGAGAAAGAAAGCAGTTTTGAGAAAGAAAGTAGTTTTAAAGAAAGAAATCAGTTTTGAGAAAGAACACAGTTTTGATAAAAGAAAACAGTTTTTAAAGAAAGAAATCAGTTTTGAGAAAGAATACAGTTTTGATAAAAGAAAGTAGTTTTTGAGAAAGAAAGTATTTTTGAGTTTTGAAGATAGAAAAGAAAAGAGATTTGAGATTTATTATGGAAATAAGTTCTAGCAGTTTACTTGTTTATAATTCAAGTTTTAAAACAGAAAAGTTTTGGGTCTAAAACCCATATTACTCACGAGACTTTATGTCTCACGTATTATTTTTTTAAAATGCTATGTACTTAGGTGAGATGAGCAGGAGCTGGAGTGAGACCAGTGTGAAATACAGATAAGTTTAAATTATGGTTTCTGTATTCAGTCTGTAATACCACTTGAGAGTGGAATTTGTAAAAAAAAAAATTATTAAGTGGCTTTTTGATAGTCACGTGTTGTAAGATGTTTTATATTATAAACTGTACTAAACTACAGTTTGAGAAAGGGGTGTTACATATTTGGTAATTTACGCAAACGTTAGTGACCTTCAATGTGGAAAATGGATAGTTAGGACCTATCTGTTAGTTTTGTCCAACCATAGGGACCAAAAGTGTAATTTACTCTAATAATAATAATAATAAAGGAAAAGACAACAAAAGAGAAAATTGAGATAAAACAAATCAGTTAGTTAAATCAGGGGTGTATTGATTAAAAAACTAATAAAATAAAACCCTTCTTGATTTGATGGGTTATTAAGAGGTACAAAATAAAATGAGAGTAGCTATAACACAACCCTTTTTTCATTCCTTGATAGAACGGAATGATATATAATACAATTAAATTACTTTTTTTTTCTTATAAGATTCAATAAGTATTAATTTTTTAAAATTTTTCAAAACTTTATTTAAATAATTTTTTATTTTTAAAAATTAATTTTTTATCTATATTTATATATTAAGATTTTATGATATATTGTTCTTTTTATTTTGTAACTTTTTTTAAATTATAAATATATTTTTTTCAACAGAACATATAATATGTATTTTGAATAAAATAAAATATGTTTATATGTAATTTAGTTAAATATATATATTTATGTGACAAAAAATTATTTTATAAAATAACATTATTTTATTTACTTATCAAATTTACTTTATTGAGTTTTTTATATTAACGAAAAACAATAAATCTGAATAACTTATTTCATTCATTCGAGTCAACCAAACATGACAATATAATTTAATGATTTTTCAAATATCTTTCCAATTCCATTACGCCATCCACTCCATTCTTTCATGATTCTATTCCATCATACCAAACATACCAAATACAATGATTAACAATTTACACAAAAGTATCACATATGAAGAAAACATTACTTTTACACAAGCCAAAAAGGAATGAGGACTCAAAATTGAAGTGCCAATTGGTAGGAGCATATTGTTTTTAGGTTTAACCCAAAATAGCATCTTATTTTCGAGTTAATACGTTGTAAAAATTATTCAATTCGATTTAAATCATAGTTGGTTGTAGTTTTTGAATTTAACTCATAATGGGAGGAACTTTTGTACATTTAACACACTTTAACCAAATTTAAGTTTAATGTAAAGTTGTAATAAATCTATATATTTTTATTTTTGGTGGAAGCTGTATTGGTATGTGTTTGTGTGTGTATGTGACTTTAGTGTATTTACATGTTATACCAACCAGACCAAATACAACGTTATATATATATATATATATATATATATATATATATATATATATATATATATATATATATATATATATATATATATATATATATATATATATATATATATATATATATATATATATATATATATAATGTGTGTGTATGTATCTATGTATGGTTGTGTGTCTGTATATCAGTGTACTTCCATTTCACTACTAAAGTAGTCACTGTACTTTATTGATTTCATATTGCTTCTTAGTTTTGAGATGTATATGTTGACTATTTATAGAACAAGTGAACATTTCTTTACAAAACAACATTCTTTCTTACAAATTGATACACACACCCATTGACTTATATGCGTTATTAACATGATTCTCCGTTTTTATGTTTTACGATCATTATCATCTTTATTATACATCATGTAGTTATAGTTTCTTAAAAAATGAAAGGGATCAAAATTATTATTTTAGTAGATAGCTTTGAATTCACATATTAAAAATAGATTGGATCAAAATTATTATTTTAGAAGATAGCATTGATTTGTGACAAGTCACAGTCGTTGATGCGGTAAAAAATACAAAATATAACCTTACTAGTCCACTAGCTAGCGGTAAGCAATGGTCAAACCAATGAGTTCGTGGTTGGCACTTTGTGTCAAAATATAACCGATCTATAGTGTCACTCTATAGATGGCGACTATCCGTATACTTGATCCCGAAAAGAGCATGAAAACCGAAAACTAAAACTACCGATCTACGCCAAGGCAATAGATCACAACCAATCGAACTAAACTAATCTGACTCCGAGATCAAACTCAGAAAATCAGAATCCAACAAAACAGAAACAGTAGATTATAAACAGAAGTAAACTTGCATTCAAACTAAATTCGAATCAGAGCAAAATGCTTTTGAGAACAGGAACCAATCCAATATCTATGGTCGATGGTGTTCTACAAGTCAGAACCCTCGATCGCATAAGGGTGATAACAAAACGAAAATATGAAATAAAATAAAAACGAACCAACTAATTTAATCTAAACTAAAAACCTACGAGATCTGAGTCAAAGAAGTCCGAGTCCCACTCAAAGGATCAATCTTCGCTCCCAAAATCCGAAGTGGGAGCCTCTATTTATAGTTGTGGAAAATTGCTCTATGCACCGCATGTAGGTGTTGTACGCACCGCGGGTCAACATTACCCCCCGTTTCTTTGCACTTTGAAAATTCTTTTGGGTTAGATCTGATCCATGTGCCCACGTCGTGGTCTTCCTTCCTCAGCGTTGCACGTCTTACTTCGACTTGATCTTTAGATTTATCTTCAACTTTACAAATTTTACACAAATCCCCCTTGTATTTGCATCAAAACACAAAACAAGTCCTTGGCACTAAAAGTGAGTAATGTTAGCATCTTAGCAGGATAATCTAACTATAACATGGTCAAATAACACCTAAAATAGCTAACATTCCCAGGTGTTATCAATTTCTTAAAAAATGGATTGGTTATCAGCATCAGCAACATAGATGCATTCCCCCTCCCCCCTCACACACAAACACACACACACACACACACACACACACACACACACTCTCTCTCTCTCTCTCTCTCTCTCTCTCTCTTTTGCTTTACGACAATTTGATGTGGAGATAAGCAAGCACATGAAACTCTTTTTATCATTGTGATTACTTTGTTCACTTAATTTTACTGTGTAGGAATGTAAAGCATTGGCAGGGCACAAAGTAATCTCAGTAAATCGATTATAACACTGCCATAATGTCATATGTTTAGACCATTACAAAATGTGGGTGATGGATAGGCTATATTTTTAATGGTTTGGATCGGTCTTGTATTATGCTATATTTCTACAAACTTCCATTTCTTCAAAAACTCCATTTTCACATACTAATTCTGTGTTTTGCAGTAATCGAAAATAGCTTTTTTTGACCAAGAAACATTTGTCTCGACCAGGCCAGCTCATGTGTTCACCATTTTGGACTTTCATCATTTAATGTCGTCCTTAGCATCACCACATTAAACACGCTAAATTGTAAACCTAAACTCTACAAAACAAACCTGAAACCTTAAATCGTAAATTATAAACCCTAAGACATAAACCTTAAAATGTAAACCTTAAACCCAAAACTACAAACCGCAAACCGCAAACCCAATACCACAAACCCTAAGCATAAACCCTAAACCATAAACCCAAAATCCAAAACCCAAAACATGAACATTTAACCCTAAAACTTAAAGGAAATCACTTACTGATGTATTTTGTGTTGTTTGTGACGTTAAATGTTTTTGCAAAAAAATACCATTCCCCCCACCAACCCAGATGTTTGCCGCCCACTGTATTATGTGGGTACCACACTGTGTGTGTGTGTGCATGTGTGTGTTTGTGTCATGATTTGTTTGCAATGTGACCAGAACCTAGCATATACCATTATCTAATGTGCAAGATCAAAACTTTTATAAACCTAACTTATTACACTATGGACTTTCACACACTAGGAAGTATACCTAATCGTGTAGCAATATAGTATTGGTAAGAAAGGGTGTTGAACACTAAGGGAACGGGAGAGTATTTCAATAGATTTAATTGATAATTAACTTTAACTAGAATATGAAAAGGGGAATTTTAAATAAAACTATTAATTAAACTAATATACAAAGATAGGTCTGGATTCCAAATTTAAACATGGTTTTGAAGGATATAATACTTGGTTCAACTAGCTTTTGGTTGTAGTTAACTTTTGGCAGTACAATGTTTAGTCAAACTCGTTTACCGATTTCTAAAGTGACTAGTTTCTTGGTCGAATCCTAATTTTATGATTTCTAAAGTGGTTAATCACATTGGTCCTGCAAATTAACTAGCTTTATTATCATTATTCCGTTCGTATTTTGGAAGATTTGTTTTGGAAGATTGGTCCTTTGTTACAATTATATCATATATATTAAAGTTCCAATGTTTATGAACTTAAACCTAGGAATTGGGTTTCACTAGTCTTGATGTGTCTAATGGTCCTAAACTTGAGCAAGATTCAAACTTTATGATTAGATTGGTCCTCAAAATCACAAAGCTCAGTAATAAGTAATAAAAATCAAAGCCTTAACCTGTATGGATCTTAAACAAACAAGACAAAATAAGTTAAACAACTTTACTAACCCACCCTCAAGATCAAACCAAAAACCAAAATTTAATTGAAATCAAGTATCACATTATGGTTTTTAGCCCATATTCAGCAAATAACATCATAAAAACATTAGATTTAGAAAGTTAACATAGAATAAAGACAAACCAAATACTAAAGTTGATTGCTTGAAGCTAAACCTTCAATATCGATGCTGAAATCCTTCCTCCAGCCTTAGATTATGCTAAAGTACCTTCAATGATGCATAGAATGTCGAAAAAGGTCGACTACAGTCGGTCTGAAGTAATGAAATTTCGATTCCCCTCTGAAAGTTGCGAAAAAAAGTTATTTATAGTTTTTTGAACCATTATCGAAACGCATCACTATGACCTCCGGATCACGTCTCGTTCGGCATGTATAACCCATAATTATTGTAGTCGTTCTTCCTTAGTCGCGTCGTTATCTGGAAACCAAGGCATCAGGATTGTATCAATTATAGTTAAGAAATACCCTAATATCGAGTATAAAAAATATATAATTATAGCGATATCAAAATAACCCACATTTGACTTTTGCTTGTCCTCAAGCAATCTATAGTTAATCCAGCCACTTAAAACTTTTGCTTCAACATTTTCCAAGCTGCTAATCAATTCAACATGAATTACCAATACTAGAAATATTGCATAAAAGAAGTAAATACATTACATCTAGATTTTTATACATGACTGTTTACAGGTCCTTTTTAACTGATCATGTTCCAAACATATTTCCTTCCCGTAAGCAATAAGTCTCTAATGTATCACCCACTTATTTCTTTCATCCCCTAGAAGTATACCCTTTAAAGACTCTCTAGCCTCAAGACTTGTTGCTAAATTTAAAAACTTACCTTTGTATCACCACTTACCTTTGTACCACACAATTTAAAAACTTTTGCATATATGTCTTTATTTTATTTTTATTTGGCCGCGGCCGAGGAAAACCACTTCAGTTGTGGACCGAGGTTGTGGCTTTCTGATGATCGGCCTCCAGAATTTACTTAACAATCTTACACTTGGAGGCTAATTGATCTGATCTCCAAGTCACCCGAGTTAACCCCTCTTCGTCATCAAGACATCTTTAGCTTCTCACCTCCGCCTAAATTTGTGGAAGGCTAGCTGAAGCCATAAATCGCTTTAATTTTTCTAATGGAACTACCTTGGTAAACATATATGCATGATTCTTTTCACCAAATATTTTTTACAAGATAAAGGCCCATTCATAAATGTTCTCACGAATAAAATGGTATCGTATTTTGATGTGTTTCGTCGTGCTATGAAACACTAGTTTCTTTTCTACGTAGATCACACTCTGATTATCACAATGTAATACACAATCCGTCTGATTAAGTCCCCTCTCATATAGGAAGTTCTTCAACTATAATAGCTCTTTGCTTGCTTCTGCCAAAGCTATATATTCAGCTTCGGTGGTTAACATAGCAATACTCTTCTATAACCTAAACATCTAGCTAAATGCGGTTCCCCCTAATCGTGAAGGCATAACCATTCGTGCTCTTCCCAGAATCCTCACAACCGCCCAAATCTGCATCAACAAAACCCTCCAAAATGACCTTATACCTTATGAAACTTAAGGTTGCGTCTAAGGTTCCCTTCAAGTAGTATAGCAGCCACTTTGACACCTACTCTTTGCCCGTATTAGACATGAATCTATTGACAAATCCTGCTGCATGCAATATCTGGCCTTGTGCACACCATAACATACATCGAATTGCTACTGATTTCAGCAAGGGAAACAGTCCCAAACAAGGTCAAAATAACATCCGAACATAATCCAAACAAGCACAATCAAGCATAAGCATCAAAACACCGAAAAACTAAGATTAATTGTAACCAAATGATTTTCATTAACCAAAACTGAATTCCAGTGATCCAATACAGTAACCAATGATATGAAACAGAAAACTAAAGTGCTCAAAGTCAGTGGTTATCACTCCCAAAGACTTTAGCTACAAATGCTACTTACTACAAAAAGGAAATTAAATTATAAAACCTGAAATGCCAAAAGATGGTTGCTGAAAACGAATTCTTGGAGTCAAAGAGCCTCTACGGTCGATTTTTCACCAGCGTTTTGCTCAGGGTTTCGGCTGTAAATGCCTCTATTTATAGTTGAAATTTCCTGCAGCCGCGCCGCGCATTTAAGTGAACTGCCGCGCGCGTACTTATCTTCTCCCGTTTTCTTCGGCCTTTGAATTTGGTTCACCGCCTTGAATCCGCGTCGCGCGTGCTTGATTCCGCGGCGCGCGTACGTGTTTTCCTGATTTTATCTTCTTTTCCAAACTTTCTCCAATTTGTACGATTTTGGTCCCTGTTTTCATTATTTTCTTTCAAACAAGTACTGGCACAAAATTTGAGAATACCACGAGATATATGATATAATTTCACTAAGAATAGGGCTCAACAACGACTAAAATATGTAATATCACTAGGCGTTGTCAAACACCCCACACTTGTGCCTTGCTTGTCCCCAAGCAAGAGAGTTTTTAATAAATTCTAACTAAGACTCAAACAATTTTTGATTGTGTTTAGTTTCAAAGCTTATTGCCCCAAGAGTTAGAAAGAAATAGTTCGCGAGAACCTAATCAGAATGTTCTTTGGAATTCATGGCTTTCTAGAGAACCCTTGATTACAAACTTTCTGTCCACAATAAAGTGTACTTACTCATTCAGATTCTAAAGGCCATTAAGAAATTGTCCATGACTTTCGATGTTGTCCGTGTAACGAGGTTTCGGAAATACCATCCCAGACCGGACGATGTTAGGTGGCAAGGTGCATAAGCCCCACCTATTTTAGACCTACCAGCTCGAACAACAAAGGCCACAGATTGACATTTCCTTCCTAAATTCCAATCCTAAAACAATCCAATCGTCT
This sequence comes from Cichorium intybus, assembly GCA_023525715.1. Taxonomy (NCBI): domain Eukaryota; kingdom Viridiplantae; phylum Streptophyta; class Magnoliopsida; order Asterales; family Asteraceae; genus Cichorium; species Cichorium intybus. Next base: position 1,738,727 of record JAKNSD010000023.1, read on the forward strand.
AACTCCTAAAACTCAACTTGTTTGACTAACTAATAGCATGATCACAAATAAAAAATATCTCTTGAAAAATACCAGTGCTATCACAATCATAAACCTTTCGTTTCAAAATTACAACTTAGTAAAAAATTTGAAAATTGGTCATTTCAGCAAAAATTTCAAAAAACTACTCTTTCGACCGTCCACACCCCACACTTAAAACCGTACAACGTCCCCGTTGTACAGAAAATATTTAGAACAAGGGAGAAAGAGTTACCCCTTTGGACGGTAAACTGCTTGGTTGGTACTTGGTATCACAGGTACAAATTCGAACAAACAGAATTCTTGATTTCGCATTCTGGAGTTGTGGAGCAACAGCGAACACGCCGGTGGTCAAGACAAGTGGAGGGGGTACGGTGACCCCACACTTGTCTGAGACAACTCCTCCCCAATTGACATAACATGCATGAGTCAACAAAACATTAAAAGCAAACATAACAAATATAAAATATAAACAAACAAAATATAAAGGTGTGTCATAGATTCAGTACATATATCCCAAAAATAAAGAAAAAGAAAAATAATACATCAATTGCCACCTGGTGGCCTGGAGGATCCAGCCTCGTGATCGTGGGCTCTGGCTGGGAATGGTCGGGGCGTCGTCCCTGCTGGGTAGCTAGATCCAGAAGTACCTCCCCGATCCACTCGAGCTGGCTCTCAATACTCGTGACTCTGACCTCCAGTCGGTGGATGGTCGCTGAGTCCTCCTGCGGCTGTGGCTCTGCTGGTGCTGGCTCTGCAGGTGCTGTCTGCCTCCGGTGTCTCCTCCCAGGCTGGGCGTACGCTGGCTGGGGTGCCTGGGGTGGCTCTGTCGGTGCCCTCACAAACTGTCCCGGGCGCTGCTGCTCAATCAGCCCCATCTTCTCCAGAGCTCGCGCAGTAGTGCGAGATGGAGGTAAAGCGGTCAAGGTGGCGACAGTCCTGGCAGTGAGGATCCGGTATGATCGGGCCAGGCGGGTGATGACGTATCCCCGGCCCAAAGGACTGCTGGCGGAAGCACCCGTCGCACGGGTGGATTGGGCGACTGCTAGGGCGTAGGGAAGGTGGATGAACCTGGAGGGATCGAGGAGAACCCAGAAAAACGTCATGTCCTCCCCGGACACCTTCTCCCCTCCCTCCCGCTGCATGATGGAGGTGGAGACGATGCGGTGCATGAGGTGGTGGAGTGGATCACGGAGATGGCTCTCCCTGGAGGTCCCCGCCTCGTAGATGACGTTGGACAATGGCGCCCAAACCTCCATATTGGCAGCCCTCTCCGGCTGCCCCTGAATACATGCCTCGAAGAACTGGGGAACATGGCGGTGCTGGAAATCCGCCTCCACGTATATCCCCATGCGTCTGGCGAACTCCCGAAGGCTGCACTCCCGGTGCACTCCCCCCAACCTAAATCGGATCAACCTCGCCCGCGGGTCTGTCGCCCTCGACGCGTACTCAATGGTGGAAAAGAAACTCCAGAAGGAGCTCCGTGTACACGACATCCTCGTCGGTGGCCATGATCCTGTCCCAGCCCCGGCAGGTAAAAGAAGCGTCCCCGTGGGTCCAGGTGCGATGTAGAAACGGCTCTATCTCACCCCATAACCCGGCATCCCCGAGGATAGCGCTATCAAGAACGGTCGCCTCAAGAACCCGGCGACTCGTCAACGCGTCTCTCCGCGATCTGTACTCAACAAAGGCCTCTGGCCCCTCTGGAAACTGAAGGAAGTCATGGTTTAGTCTGAACATGATCTGCACAAACGAAATTTTTTTTGCAAAATAAGTCCTTGTCTTCTCCACCGCACCGCGGCGCGGCCCAAGAGTAAGGGCGCGGCGCGGCGAGCGGCTGTTTCCAAAATCCAACCCCAAATCGAGTTTTAACCTATTTAAACTCAATCCAAATACACCACAAGGTAGCCTAAGTACCAAATAACTCATCTAGGGTATCTATTTGGCGAAACAAACACCCTATGAGTCAGCATTGGCTATTTCTAAGTTTTGAACTTTTTGAACCAATCACTCAAATTAACTACCTAATCACTAGTTTAAGCGAGTAATAGCTAGTTAGAATGACATACCGTAGTATTGGCAAGGAATTGAGCAAGAAAAAACGCGAGAATTTTTGGTGATCAGAGCTCCGAGTCGTGGTGTGTGTGAATAGTGTCGCGGCTTACCTTAATATAGGAGAAAACTGACCGATCGATTCCCGCGTCGCGCAATTGCAAGACCCGCGGCGAGCGTGTCGACACGCCTAGGTCGTCGTGCGGTAAAAAATAAGAGAAAAATACCTAACACACACTAGTATAGTGGTAGTCAAGGTCGATCCACAGGAGCTTCGTGGTTAGACTAGATGAGAGATTACCAACTAATAGTGTCACGGCTATAGTCGGAGGATCTGGTTTCTATTTTCCTAATCACTAGCAACAAGGCAATGATCAAACACACTAAAGCCAAGCTAAGGTATGCTTAAATAACCTAGTCACTTTCTGAAGTCAGAAGTACATCTCTGAACCAGAAGCAATCAAAGGCATCCAAACTAGCAAAACCAAGCAAAGCATAAACTAGCCACTAACTAAAGTTCTACTGAACAGTTACTAGCCAAGGTTTAATGCTTACAAATTAACCTAATTAGCTACTGATTTCAGCTAAGGAAAACAGTCCTAACAAGGTCCAAACACAATTCAATAACCAAAACCAAACACAAACATTCAAAACACCAAAATACCAACATTAAATGTAACCAAATGATTTCATTCACCAAAACTGAATTCCAAACATACAAACAGTAACCAAATGTTTCCAAATCAGAAACCTAAATGCTCAAAGTCAGTGGTTGTCACTCCCAAAGACTTAAGCTACAAATACTACTTGCTACTAAAAGGAAATTAAATCAAAAATCATAAAATACCAATTGAGAGCTTGCTGAAACGAAATCCTAGAGTCAAAGAGCTTCAAGGTCGATTTTACACCCGGTCTTTGCTAGGGTTTTCGGCTGGAAATGCATCTATTTATACTTGCAAATTTCTCGTAGCCGTGCCGCGCAGAAGTGAAATCCGCGGCGCGCGTACTGATCTCTTCCCGTTTCTTCGGCATTTGAATGTGTTCCACCGCCTTAAGCCTGCGTCGCGCATAGTTAATTACCGCGGCGCGCGTACGAGTTCTCTTGATTTTTCATTCCTTCCCAACTTCTTTCTTTTTGCACGCTTTTAGTCCCTGTTTCTATTCTTTTTCTCCAAACAAGTCCTGGCACGAAAAGTGAGAATACCCAGACATATTTGATATAATTTTATCAAGAACAGGGCTCAACAACGCCTAAAATGCTTGATATCACTAGGCGTTGTCAAACACCCCACACTTGTGCCTTGCTTGTCCCCAAGCAAGAGAGTTTTTAACAAATTATAATAAAGAATCAAACAATTTTTGACTGTGTTTAGTTTCAAAGTTTATTGCTCTTTGAGTTAGAGTGGAATAGTTTGCGAAAACATAATTGAATTGTTCTTTGGAATTCATGGCTTTCTAAAGAATCCTTGATTACAAACTTTCTGTCCACAATGAAGTGTACTTACTCATTCAGATTCTAAAGGCCATTAAGGAATTGTCCATGACTTTCGATGTTGTCCGTGTAGCGAGCTTTCAGAAATACCATCCCAGACCAGACGATCTTAGGTGGTAAGGTGCATAAGGCCCACCCATTTTAGACCTACTGGCTCGAACAACAAAGGCCACAGATTGACTTTTCCTTCCTAAATTCCAATCCTAAAACAGCTCAATCTTCTAAACTCGTAAAACTCAACTTATTTGACCAACTAATAGCATGATCACAAATAAACAGTATTTATTGAAAAATACTAGTGCTATCACAATCACAAACCATTCAATTCAAAATTGCAATTTATTAAAAATTTTGAAAAATATTGCTAAAAATTTTGAAAAAATATCATTTCTGCAAAAATTTCAAAAAAATTCTCTTTCGACCGTCCACACCCCACACTTAAAACCGTACAACGTCCCTGTTGTACAAAATTATTTCAAAACAAGGGAGAAAGAGTTACCCCTTTTTAGACGATAGACTGCTTGGTGCTCAATATCACAGGTATAATTGCGAACAAAAGGATCCTTGATTTCGTATTCTGGAGTTGTAGCGCTACAGTAAACACGCCGGTAGTCAAGACAAGTGGAGGGGGCACGGTGACCCCACACTTATCTGAGACAACTCCTTCTCAAATTGGTATAACATGCATAACTTAACAAACAAATTAAAACAAACATAACAAATAAAATATGAACAGAAATATACAGATAGAAGTGTCATAAGTTTGTACATATATTTCAAAAATAAAAAGAAAGAAAAAGAAAAAAGGTACATCAATCACTGCCAGGCGGCCTGGAGGGTCCGGCCTCATGATCGTGGGCCCGGGCTGGGAATGGTCGGGGACGTCGGCCCTGCTGAGTGGCCAACTCCAAAAGTACCTCCCCGATCCACTCGAGCTGGTCCTCCATCCTCGCAACCGATGGATGGCCGCTGGATCCTCCTGATGTGGCTCTGTCGGGGCTGCGGGCTCTGGCGCTGGCTCTGGCCTCCTGCGTCTCCTGCCAGGCTGAGCATATGCGAGCTGAGGTGCCTGCGGTGGCTCGGTCGGGGCCCTGATGTACTGCCCCGGGCGCTGCAGCTCAATGAGCCGCATCCTCTCCAAAGTACGTGCTGTAGTGCGCGATGGAGGCAGAGCGGTCAAGGAAGCTGCCATGGGGGCAGTAAGAATACCATAAGAACGGGCCAGGCGGGTAATAAAGTACCCCCTGGCTAGTGGGCTGCTGGTGGAGGCGCCGGTAGAGTGGGTAGAGAGAGCAACCGCGAGGGCGAAGGGAAGGTGGAGAAATCGGGACGGGTCGAGGAGAGCCCACAAAAAGGTCATATCCTCCCCAGACACCTTCTCGCCTCCCTCCCGATGCATGATGGAGGTGGAAACGATCCGGTGCATGAGGCGGTGAAGTGGATCGCGTAGATGGCTCTCCCTCGAGGTCCCCGCCTCGTACATAACATTGGACAATGGTGTCCAAATCTCCATGTTGGCAGCCCGGTCCGGCTGCCCCTGAATGCACGCACCAAAGAACTGCGTGAAGTAGCGGTGCTGCAAGTCCGCAGTAGTGTAGATGCCTGTGCGCCTCCCGAACTCCCGGAGGTTGCACTCCCTCTGTACTCCTCCCAAGCGAAAGCGGATGAGCCTGGATCGCGGGTCCGATGCCCTGGGAGCGAAATGGACCGTAGACAGGAACTCCAGGAGAAGCTCCGTGTAGACCACATCCTCGTCAGTGGCCATGATCCGGTCCCATCCTCTGCAAGTGAACGATGCCTCCTCATGGGTCCAGGTGCGATGTAAGAACGGCTCGATCGCACCCCAGAGCCCCGCGTCTCTCAGAATGTCTCTATCAATGACCGTCGCCTCTAGCACCCGGTGACTCCTCAAGGCGTCTCTCCGTGAGGTATACTCAGCAGAACTGGCCAGTCCCTCGGGGAACTGGAGGAAAGCGTGCTTCAATCTGAACATTATCTGCAAAAAGAAAATATAGCCACAAAACAAAAAATTTTGCAAAATCAGTCCTTGTCTTCCCTACCGCACCGCGGCGCGGCCCATGAACAAGGGCGCGGCGCGGTGTGCGGCTGTTTCCAAACCCCGATCCGATCTCACGATTTAACCTGCTAAATCTCAATATAATCATATCACAAGGTAGCCTAGGTGCCGACTAGCTCATCTAGGGTCTCCGTTTGGCAAAACAAACACCCTATAAGCTAGCATTAGTGATTCTAAGTTTTGAACTATTTTGGACAAATCACTAAAATTAACTACCTAATCGCTAGTTTTAACGAGTAATAGATAGTTAGAATGGCATACCTTGGTAGTGGGAACAAAATGAGCAAGAAAAATTGCAAGAGAATTTCGATAACCAGAGCTCCGAGTCGTGTGTGGGTCGCGTGAGCCGCGGTTCACCTTATAAAGGAGAAAACCGACTGATCATTCCCCGCGTCGTGGATTTTACCTTTGCGCGTCGCGTGTGTCACCAAATCAACCCCTGCGCATCGGGTTGGTTTACGATCCCGTGTCGCGTAATTCAAATACCCGCGGTGCGGACTTCAAAAATTTCAAAACTTCTCAAATGACCCCACACTTATTTCAAACCACTAGTACCTGCAAAAAGATTGATGTATTTTTGTATTTTATTTCTAAAAATATATCCTAACTTATGACATGATGGGTTGCCTCCCAACAAGCGCTAAGTTTAACGTCTTCAGCCAGACGTGTTGTTTCTATTATTCTACAGCTACGGTGGATCGTACGCCTTCTTCCTTCGCTGATTTTCTGCTTCCACCGTCGCTTCGCTGACCCACTGCCCTTCAAACTTTCCTGGGTCGAATGGCTTGCTAGTTCTCCTGCTGCTGGCCGGTTGTTGCTTTCTGGTTAGCTCTCGTGAATGCTTGGAGGTAGCTTTGAACCTCCAAGCTCGATCTTTCCTTCTGCATCTCTTCAAAGTCAAAGGCTTGACATGAAGCGTGCCCAGTGCTGCTCCCAGTAGTTGTTTTGTAGATTTCATTCTGCCAGTGTACCACGTGCCATCTTCAGTTTGCAATTTTGGCTTGCAATGCCAGTAGAAATTTTCCAATCGAATGGGATCGGAAGGCAACATATCGGAATGCTTCCAAATATCCTCATCGATGATATTGATCACATCTAGTTTTCCATTCATGAGTGGTGAAAAAATCATGTTTCTTATTTTCAAAAACAAACTCGCTAGCATCAACTTCTTGGTCATCGTCCAACAGGTGGATCGGAACCAAGAGTGAGGGACTGGTTTGATCTGATGGTGGTACAAAGTCACCCATCATCAGATCCTTATTTTCAAATTTTTCAAAATTTTCAAATATTACAGGGTCGGGGGTAGTATTGTCATCTACACCCCCTTCCCCAATAGTATCAAAAAGTTCAACAATTTCGGGAGTCGTTGGGCTGGGATCTGTACTGTCACTTACAGCCCCCTCCACAACATCCTCCTCAACCAAATTGTCTAGTGATGGTACAGATTCACACATCACCAGATCAACATTATTAACATTTTCAAAAACATCAAAAATATCAAAAGCTGTTGAGTCAGAGGTAGCATTGTCACCTACAACCTCTTCCTCAACAACTTTTTCGACCATCTCAGTGGTCTCTTGACTTTCCCCAAGTGTATGTCCTTCCATCACATATTCAGGTGATGCAAGTTCACACACATTATTATTGGTATAAAAATTACTCACCTCCGGTTATGGCGAAGGTTGTGAACATTTCCAATTTTCCTCCATCTTATCTAAAGAAGCTTGCAATTTTTCAAGAGCTTCAGCCTGATCCTTCTGCTCTTGGTGATTGTTATACAAGAGTACCCAAAGTTGGGCCCAAGTTGCAGAATTCTCAGGTTGAGATGACTCCTCGGTCTGCCATCCATTGTCATCGGGTGATCCATTGTAGCAATCATCCTCGTAATAGGTGTCGGCCGGATTTTCATAATCTTCATAATACTGATCCAGGTACATGTAATCACCCATTATAAGGATGTACACATACCAAAAATCAGCAAACTAAAATCAAACATCAAAAATCAGAAGCTAAGTCCTACAAATCACCTAATCTAAGCGCACAGCTCCCCGGCAACGGTGCCAAAATTTGACACGCCTAGGTCGTCGTGCGGTCAAAAATAAGAGAAAAATACCTAACACACACTAGTATAGTGGTAGTCAGGGTCGATCCACAGGAGCTTCATGGTTAGACTAGATGAGAGATTACCAACTAATAGTGTCACGGCTATAGTCGGAGGATCTGGTTTCTATTTTCCTAATCACTAGCAACAAGGAAATGATCAAACACACTAAAGCCGAGCTAAGCTATGCTCAAATAACTTAGTCACTTTCTGACGTCAGAAGTACATCTCTGAACCAGAAGCAATCAAAGGCATCCAAACTAGCAAAACCAAGCAAAGCATAAACTAGCCACTAACTAAAGTTCTACTGAACAGTTACTAGCCAAGGTTTAATGCTTACAAATTAACCTAATTAGCTACTGATTTCAGCTAAGGAAAACAGTCCTAACAAGGTCCAAACACAATTCAATAACCAAAACCAAACACAAACATTCAAAACACCAAAATACCAACATTAAATGTAACCAAATGATTTCATTCACCAAAACTGAATTCCAAACATACAAACAGTAACCAAATGTTTCCAAATCAGAAACCTAAATGCTCAAAGTCAGTGGTTGTCACTCCCAAAGACTTAAGCTACAAATACTACTTGCTACTAAAAGGAAATTAAATCAAAAATCATAAAATACCAATTGAGAGCTTGCTGAAACGAAATCCTGGAGTCAAAGAGCTTCAAGGTCGATTTTACACCCGGTCTTTGCTAGGGTTTTCGGCTGGAAATGCATCTATTTATACTTGCAAATTTCCCGCAGCCGCGCCGCGCAGAAGTGAAATCCGCGGCGCGCGTACTGATCTCTTCCCGTTTCTTCGGCATTTGAATGTGTTCCACCGCCTTAAGCCCGCGTCGCGCATAGTTAATTACCGCGGCGCGCGTACGAGTTCTCTTGATTTTTCATTCCTTCCCAACTTCTTTCTTTTTGCACGCTTTTAGTCCCTGTTTCTATTCTTTTTCTCCAAACAAGTCCTGGCACGAAAAGTGAGAATACCCAGACATATTTGATATAATTTTATCAAGAACAGGGCTCAACAACGCCTAAAATGCTTGATATCACTAGGCATTGTCACGTGTCACCAAAACAACCCCTGCGCATCGAGTTGGTTTACGACCCCGCGTCGCGCAAGTAAGAAAACCGCGGCGCGGTCATTAAAATTTCAAATCTCTTCACACGACCCCACACTTGCTTTGGACCACTGGTACCTGTAATTAATGATAATATTTTTCCTAATTATTTCTAAGAAGTACAAAACCTAACCTATGACACGATGGGTTGCCTCCCAACAAGCTCTAAGTTTAGCGTCTTCAGCCAGACGTAGAACTCTTCCTTCTATTCTTCCTCTGTTGGAACTTATGATGGCATCTGCTTAAACCCAGGTATGAAATTATGGGCCATCATCGACATTAGGGATGTGAGCTGAGTCATTCTATCGCTCACTCCACTAATCCATTGCTGTTGCGATTCCAGAAGCTTGAAAACTTTTGCTTCCCTTTCTCTTGATTCTTTCTCATATTGCTGGTGTCTCGCTTCTAGCATCTCTATCATATCCAGCAACTGCTCCTTATCAATAGTGGCCAACGGGTGGTTCATTGTTTCCTTCAAAATCTCTTCCTTTCCTCCTTCTCCCGTTCGCGTCCAAATTTTTTCTTTGCTCCTGATCCCTGGCTCCATTAACACACTTTTGTCCAGTCATTTTCTGACGGTAAAGATACGGGATTTCCGAACACATTCAGCCGTCTCTTTCGCGTCCCAAAGGAGATGTCCACATCCCCCGTCTTGCAGTCAATTACCGCGCCAGCCGTAGCTAAAAATGGGCGTCCTAAAATGAGCGCAGGCGCGTCGTCCAAGCTTTCATACTCCATGACTAAGAAGTCTACAGGATAGAAGAAATCTCCAACCTTGACTATGACATTAGTCAATTTCCCTCGGGATACCTTTGTTGACTTGTCATCCAGCTGTACTACAACTTTTGCTGGCTCTATTTCTTCATTCTTGTACTTATCATACAAGTATCCTGGCAACACATTTACACTTGCTCCCAAGTCCAGCAAGGTGTTCCGAATGACCACATCTCCTACAGTAGTAGTGATCAGTGGCGATCCAGGATCCCTCTCCTTTTTGGGCAGTGTTCCCAACAGTGCCTCACAGGATTTAATCGTCAATCTAACGGTGTCTGGTGTGGGAATCTTACTTTTTTCATTTCTTTCACACATCTCCTGAAGGATTCTTGTATCCTCAGGAGCATCCTTAAGTTCATACCACAGTGGTTGGTTTATCAAAGGCCCTCTTGGTTTGGGTGCTTCTTGTTTCTTCTTCCCTTTCTTATCTTTCTTCTTTTGCTTGATTCCTGCTACTGTCGACTGCTCTTCTTCCTGAGCCTCCGTATACTCATCTGGTTGAGTTCCCTCCTCAACATGAATTTCTTTTTCCTTAACTTCCTCTTTAATCTCCTTAGTCTCCTCCTTCTCCTAGACTGTTTCTCCTTTCTCAAACTCTGCCTTACTTCCTGAATCTATAAGTCCTTTAAAGTAACTTTTCTCCATTCAGCTTCAACAGTATTTACGTGCTCTTTCCCGAATCGCTGATTGTGGGTCGGATGAACCTCCGTAGTACTTGGCAACTTCCCATTGTCCCTTTTTTGCTGATTCTCGGCCATTTGTCCAATTTGCCTTTCCATGTTTGCTATAGCTTTTGCATTGGCCTGGGACTGCTGCTGAGTAGCACTGAACATTTCATACATTTTTGCAATCATCTCTTCTTGAGTTCCTGGGGCATTGTTGACAGCATTGTTGGGCCCCCTATTATTATTGCTGCTACTCTCACTTGCATTTCTATTATTGTTTGCAGACTGGTATGACCTAGGCTGATTAGATGATTGACCTTGGTAATTATTCTGCCTCTGGTTGTTGAAATTCTGCTGCTGCCCTTGATTATATGGTATGTAGGGTCTTCCATTGTTGTACTGACCTTGACCCTGGTCATGAACTTGGTTTGCCTCCTGAACTTTTGGTCCTCCTTGACCTCCTTGTGATTGACCCTGCGGTCCATTCTGCAGCGTCGACATGAGCTTGTCAAACTTCTTATTCAAGTCACTTATTTCCTTTTTTACTTCTTTCTTCCAATCAGCATCAGCTCCCACTGCTGCTGCTGTGCCTACAGTCTTTCTCGTAGAAAAGTTTGCTTTGGAGCCATTGCTTAACTGCTCTAAGAACTGTCAAGCTTCCTCTGGATCTTGCCACATAAATGTCCCGCTTGACGAGGCATTTATCATTGCTTGATGTGTTTCGCTAACTCCCTCGAAAAACAGCTTCACTAACTGCCATTTAGGAATCTCATGATGCGGGCAGGATCGTAACAACTCCTTCAACCTATCAAAAGCTTCGTGGAAAGCTTCTCCTGGTTTTTGCTGGAAGTCCTGAATGACCCTCCTGATCTCCGTTGTTTTGCTTGTCGGATAAAATTCTTGTAGGAACTTGGCCTTGAGCTGATCCCATGTGGTAATGCTGTTTGATGGTAAAGACGTAAACCAATATTTGGCTTTGTCTTTAAGAGTGAATGGGAATAACCTAAGCCTAAAGATGTTCCTATTGACATTCCTAGGGGTATTAGCATTGGCAATTGCTATAAATTCATATAAGTGATTGTACGGGTCATCCTGCTTGTACCCTCTAAACTCTGGCAATATCCCTAACAACTGAGGCCTTATTTCTACTTGAGATTCAATATTGTCAGGAATATAAATTGGCGACGAATCATTATATTCCCGTGGCTGGAAATGTGATGCAACCGATTGCCTTCTCGGTTGTGCGAAATATAAAGGTTGAGCAGGATTACCGTAAAGATGATCGTTATAGTTCTGCTGACCTTGTGGTGGATACTGTGGTGCCCTTCTCAGAGGTCCTCGACCTCGGTTCCTTGGTTGTTGAGGTGCTGGTGGCACCCATCCTTCGTCTTCCTCATCATATCTCTCCTCCTCCTCTGGATACTGGTACTGTGGTTGAGGAGGTTGTTGATATTGTTGTAGTTGAGTAAGTTGAGGTTTGAAAAATATATTGGATTAGGTGTCTAAGCCATGACTAATAATTTGTATTTACCTAATTAATAGAAGCAAAGTCCATTTGGGTTGCCCTCATAGCTGGAGGTTTGGTAGAAAGTTCGGTAGAGAGAAAGGTTGGTTTATTATGGGATTAATAAATCAATAGAAATAAAAGATATGGTTTGTTAATATATTAAAGTGATAATATATTAATTAGAAACTATATTGATTGATTAATAATTAATCAGAAATTAATTGTATTGATTTCTGTGGCATTAATTAGATTAATCAGGAAGTCAAGGATTAAAGTCGTACAAATTCAATAGTTGAATTGTGGCACGCGGCGCGCAAATGTAAAGGCCGCGACGCTCGTACGTATAATCCGAAAAATGGCTGACGGCTAGGGTTTCTTGTTTCCCTATAAATAGGGACCCCTAGACCTCATTATAAGTGCTCATTCTATTATTCTCTCTGGAATTTTTCATGATCTTCCTCTGGCTCCCTGGGTGTGATCTCATTTGAGGCAGGATAATTGTGCTGCTTAGCTTCAAGATTAAAACTAAAGGTTAGTTTTTCTGATTTATTCTTTTAGTTATTTTTGTTTGGCCTTTAGGAATTAGTTACATGTTCAAAGTAAGAAAACACAGATCTTTTCTAGGTTGCATGTGAACTTAGGTTATTTAGTTCATGGTTGCGGAAAACCTTTCAGTGGTATCAGAGCATTTGGTTGTTTTCTTATTGAATGGCTGTAATAGTTTTCCTAATTAGGATTTATTGTTTATATATCTTTTGGGCCTGATTTCGATTTTGGGGTTTAGGGTTTTTGAAACCCTAGCCCCTCCCCCCTTCTTTTTCGATTTTCCTGGTTAGGGTTTTAGGAGGTTTTCTATTTTTGGTAACTTTAATTGGTTAATTAAATGGATAACCTTAACCCCTGTTTGTTTGAATTCGATAATTAGGGGTTTAAGATAGGTTTAAATTGATTTGATTAATTTGGAAAAACCTATCTACATTTGAATTAATTTAATTAATTGTTTAATTAAAAGATAATTCAAGGGATTTAATTTAATTTTGATTTATTGGTTAAATTTCGAAAATTAAAGGATAAATCCTAAAATATTTTAAAAGGTTTAAAATATCTAGATTTAATTAATTTAATTAATAGTTTAATTAAAAGATAAAATTAAATCAAATTAAAGGTTTAATTTAATTTGAAATTTAATAGTTTAATTTAATTTAATTAATAGTTTAATTAAAAGATAAACCAGGAATATTTTAAAAGATTTAAAATACATCTTATATATATTATTAAAGGTTAATACTATATGTATAAGATAAATTGGTTAGTCAAATCATTAGTAGGCCTCATTCACGAAGCTGGTCTATAAAGTGGGTATAAGGAGACTGCCTATAAAATGGCGGTCTAATAGGTGTTCACTCTCACCCACCGCTCGCCTGATCAGTGGAGGGTCGTTAGCCGAACAGTTTTGATAGGACCGCTTAATCATTAAAAGTATAATGATCAAAGTACTAGAACCCGTACAAGAATTCCCAATCTAGTTACTTTAGAAAAAAATGTGAATTTGATGCTAACCCATGAAATTGCACATTGCACTTTATGAAACGTTGGTGGAGCGTGTATGGGTTACCGGCACACCAATGGGGGTTCATAAAGAGTGGCAATGGGTTTCTCGGGTGTTATCATTGTTGATGGAGCGTGTGTGGTTAACCGGCACATCAATTTGAGATGATAATGGACCCCGAGAGTACCAAGCTAATTTGCATGGTTATTCACACCTGGTTTGTGATCCTCGGCATCCCAGTCACAAACGGTGGGGCATATCCGAGATTAAACATGCCATTGAACAGTTCAATGAATCTCACAGATCTAGGAATTTCATAAGACTGAAATTGATAAAAGTTATCTACCTTAATGACCACTGTGTTGTGACTACGGCATCCTTCTTCACAGCATAGTTGGGGTATTTTGGATCCTAGCCTTGTTAAATAATGTATATTGGGTAATTATTTAAAAGGATGAATTAAACGAATAAATTCAAATTTTATATATGTCTGAAGAAAGTGTCATTCTCCTCCTTCCCCTCCTTCACCCATTTCTGAGAGCTTCAGAAAGCACCTGTTAAATATGGTAAGGCTGACTGGCCTTGACTATATGATATGGTTTTGCAATTAGAGAATAGTTCTTAGTTTTGCTGGCGAACCATATCAAACTGAGTGTCTGCTCCCAAACATGGCATCACACAACAGCTTGTGATGAGCATGACTCCTTGACTATTGAGTCCAAGGAAGTTCGTTGCCTTATGCTATTGATCTTTAACCCCGAGTTCCGCAGGGATTTAGAATTCCTGGGGTCTGATAAGTTAGCACAGCTAGTTCAGGAAAGGTTCCGTGAACTATTTAAATAAAGGGAATGAACTAGGATCTTCAAAGAGCTTGAAGTTGCAAGCTAGAAGGAAGTAGCACCAGTTTGCGTGTTCCCGAGATTGAGGGATACATAGGCGAACAATATAAAACTGGTTTCCCTTTGTGATCGGGAGTTAAGCATTAGCTCAACTCGCTGATCTGTTCATCCAGATGAACAGAAAGGGTAACCGGATAAGACAATCGTGGAAGTGCATTCATTGTCGACTCTGTATGAATCGTTCAAGGAGAAGCATAGTTCCATTAATTCAGCTGCTTCAGGATTGAGTCCAGTATTAAGGTGCATCAAGAAATGATCCAGATCGTCTGGACCGATTGTTCGATGTTTCAAACTTGGAATCCACAAGGTGGGACACAGTCACAGAAAGATTGGAAAAATGCTCCAAAGCCAAACCGTTTGGTAAACTCATAAATATCTTAGAATTCAGAACACCTGATCCTCATTTCCTTGATACAGGATGTGTTTCACACATTTGTTATGTATGCACGAACTCTGGAGGATGCGGGATGGTGTCGCACAGGAGCATATTCGGATTGGATCTGGAGCTCGTGCGGTTTTTGAGTTAAGCTAGATATTTGTTCTTGTTATTAGTTTATAGATACATACGACATGGATTCGCATAGTACATTGTTCTGAGGATAATTCTGGTTTAACAAAATATTTTTTTTAACATGATTGTTTTTAATTGTCCTCGAAATGTTGTGTGAATGTGTTGATGACGTAGATGGTAATAACTTGAATGTTGATACATCCAATGGGATTGGATTTGTAAATTGTGTTCTTTATGATTGTTAAAGTGAATTTTATGAGAATCACTTCAACCAAAGGTCCAGTTGGACAGGACTTTGGAATCATTTGACTTAGAGTCACATGATGAATTGAGTGCTTAATAAAATTAATTGTGGCAAGAAAGGAATCGCCCAAAGATCCAATGGATAGGATTTTGGAATCAGTTGACTTGGAGTCAGGTGATGATTGCATGTCTTGAACAATATTAACAAAGTCATAAATTTACATGGAACTGTAAAGGTATTAAGATTTTGAGCAACAGACACATAAGTTACTGTGTATTGCTCGAATCTTCGAACATAACACGATTAGTTATGCTTCATGATATTTGCCAAATGGTTTGACAAATATGGCTTTGTTTATCGGAATAAGCGATTGTTTGGAACCTTGAAGTGTTCAAGGATTTCAAAGGAAGTATAAGATCAACAGAACCTGAGTAACAACATAGACTGAGAAAATGTTTCACAGTTTATCCTCTTCCAAGAACACTAATGGTTATAATGTGTCTTAGGGAAGATGATGGAGCATTGATCGAAATAGTCTTGATCCTCAGTGTATAAGATACACTGGATACATTTCCGACAAATATTTCAATGAATTGAATATTCAACCAGTCAGACCGCAGAAGCCATATTCCGACCACATCTTAGACTAAGTAGGTTATGTTGACACTGTCTGAAATGTAAAGTTGGGATCGTCTGTAACATCCAGTTTCAAAATAATAATAATAATAATAATAATAATAATAATAATTTTGAATAGTAACTCCGGCGGCGTGAATAGTGCTCGCGACGCGACGTGAATAGTGCTCGCGACGCGAGGCCTGGCAGAAGCTTCTCGAGAAGTGCGCGATGAGGTAAGTGCTTACGTAATGGTCACGACGCGACCGGGGGTCCGTCGCGACGCGAAGAGGGTCCAGAGACCTATAAATAGGAGCTCCAAGCCTCATTTTTGGGCAAAACAAATACTAAACACTTATATACTATAGAGGAGTGTGTTAGTAAGGAAGAGGTGCTATAAGAGAGGGAAATCAATAGGTTCGGGTAGTGATCGTCGTCTCGACATACGGAAAGTAAGTTCCAAACCTTTAGTACAATTATAATAGTATTTTGCATATAATATGAAGGGAACGATTGCTAGTCATTTTGACTTATATCAAATAACCGGGAGATAACCCAGGCTATGGAGACTTTGTTCCGAAATAATGCTAATTGATTTACTTACAAGAACGGTGCCTAGGCCGGTTACATGGGATCTGGTTGTTGGATTTTCCGAAAGGCTAAAATGCTGAAAGGATCCTGCCACCCCATCTAATCTTCTACCTGGCCGTTCTTTACTTGATAAATCATGAAGTGTTATTTTGGAACTATTAAAAAGGGTGAATGGAAGATTTATAAATGATAGATTTTGTACTGTGGTAACAGTCAAGGTTGGAAGAGGATACAAGGCAGGAAAAGACAAAAGCTTTAGTCAACAACCAGGTGAGTAATCGATACCTAAGTGTTACTTTTCCTGTGGGGCCCTATTACCGGTTCATGTGATTGGGACCACCTTACCGTGGGGTCACATACTCGGTACTCGTGGTTGAGACCACCTTTCCTGTGCGGCCACTGACTATTGTTGGTGGTTGGGACCACATATATACGTTGTGACGATCGTGTAAGCAGTAATTGTGGTGGGACCACATACAAGTGTTGTGATGGCTTAATCGGCCGGCAGTTCTATCACTCACTCAGGGGATGCACATTGAGTCCTTAGGACTCGATATTGCTGGGAACCATGATATGATGTGGAAGCTGAAAATTCTATGTTGTATATTTTTTTTGTAACGCTTATCGATTATTCATTGAGCTTGTATAGCTCACCCCTGTGGATACTAACTGTGCAGGTGATATAGACCCTACTAAAGGGAAAGAGGTGCTTCGGGGTTAGAGCAGATAGTAGCAGCCCGGCTTTGAGGAGATTTCGTACTCCCAGATACTACTTGTGTGCTTTTGGCTTGTAATATATTCCCCTGTATAATATTTTGTTGAATAAAATATATTTTAAAGCGTGTAAAATAAAGGGGTGTATTTATATTAAAAGTCGGGTGTTACATCGTCCCACTAGTACATTGAAAGTCCAGGGTCATGTAGCATTCGTCTGAATCTCATGATAAGCCTGAAACTGATCAGCAATGTCGTTTCATTGGCCACTCCGGTTATCCTTTGAAAGAAGAGTACTTATAGAAAGAACTCAAGTTCTAAGGAAACAGTGGGAGTAAGAATAATTCTGAATGAGTTCAGGGCTTAGCCAAGTGAAAGAACCTTTAGTCATCACTAGGACTTGACCAGGAATTAGATTCCTGTTAAACCTGACATATCCTCTCTTCGCTTGACCAGTAGTTCTTGTCACTGTCATAAGGAGTTATGATTTGGGTGATATACCGGGTAGTGGTAAAACACTAAAGATGGTACGGATAAGTAATCCGACTGCTGGAAGCATTGGTGAACCCAGTTGCTGCCAAATAAGAGAACCTTACCGCGAGACACAGTCTATGTGACAGTTTGATTGATCTTTACAACTGGTCTAGGAACCAGTGGGAGTAATTGAATCATCAAAAAAAGGGAACATAGAAATATACTTACAGAACATCTGGTTGAATGAGTCATCACTTGGAGTCAAGCAACTGATTCTGAGAGTAGCACTCTCAATAGAAGATGTAATCCGAGAGGATTCTGCGTGGCATAATGTGAGTCGTTAGTGGAGCGTGTGTGGTTTACCGACACACTAATAGGGACTCACATAGAGCATGTCATTACAAAAGGTACACGGCCCCGGGATTCGTCCCATGGGCATCTCGCAAGAAAGGATATTCAGATTCTCAAAATAGGCCAAAAGGTTTGGATTTTGTGAATAGCCTGAAAGATTTCCTTTAATATGTCGAAAAGGTTTGGATTTCGGTTTCGCAAAATGTGCCATAAGTTCTGGATTTTGTGAATAGTCCGAAAGAGTCATATAACGGTGTCAAAGCCAGTAGGAGTATCTGAAAGGTTTTCTGCAAACCATGAACTAAATAACCTAAGTTCACATGCAACCTATAAGGATCTATGTTTTCTTCTAATTGAACATATAACAAAACCTAGAGGCCATAAGAAAATTAACTAAAAGAATAAAATTAGAAAACCAACCTTTTAGAATTTTCTGGAAGCTGAGCAGCAAAAATATCCTGCCTCAAATGAAAGTCACACCCAAGCTGAGAGGTATATGGATCGAAAATTCCAGAGAGAGGGTATTATAAAATTGGCGAAATTCATATGGTGCCTGGGATCCCTATTTATAGTTTCCAAATGACTAGTTGATAAGCCTTAAGGATAAACCTTTTTGAATTCAAATAAGTTAAACCTTTTATCTTATAATTCAAACTCCTAATTATCCTTTTATATATCAAAATCGATTTATATATATATCTATATATAAAAATCGATTTCCACACTGGTCACTCCTACTGTCACTTATTCAACTATTGAATAATTACAGTTTCAGTCCCTGCACCTTTAATTAATTAAATTAATCCCCAAATTAAATCCAATTAATTCTAGATTAATTTCTAATTAATTAATATAGTTTCTAATTAATATATTATGACTTTAATATATTAATAAACCATATAATTAATTCCTGTTGATTTATTATTCCCATAATAAATCAACCTTTCTCTCTACCGAATTTTCTACCAAACCTCCAGCCATGAGGGCAACCCAAATGGACTGTGCTTCTATTAATTAGGTAAATACTAATTATTAGTCATGGCTTAGACACCTAATCCAATAGTCTCCCACTTGGATAAGTCTATGACTATAATTACCAATTTAGCCTCTAATTAACCAGCACCTTAAGCTTCCTAGAAACTACTGCCAAACTCTGATCTAATCAGTCCTGTCCATAGATAAGTGATCAGATGATCCTCCGTCCAACTAGATATTTTTTTTTCAGACTCAAGACATGGATAAAATCAATCTGGTCTGATTCACTGTTTCTCGATTTCCGATTTGCATATGACTTTTAGACTACCAATTTAGTCCCGGTTGGCCAACCATTTTAGTCAACTTCAAAATCATCGAGAGGCCTACAGATATCTTTTCCCCGTTAGGGTCAAGGGACGAATAAACTTTGACTCATATACTTATGTCTTTTACCAGACAAATTACTCACAACAATACGTTTTATAACACCGAGTTACCGATGCGTTTTCGTATTATCAATGAACAACCGTCTAGTAAATCATAACTCATATGTCTTAGCTTAAATATCAAAAGATATTATCGTCTCAATATTGCTCGTGATGAAATCCATGAAGCAATCCATTGAGCGCGGGTTTATCCAATACTCAAATCTCCATTTCCAAGTACTCATGAATGTTGCAGCAATCTTATTGCAATGTCTAACTCCTTAGACAATCTACAACTAATTCATGACAGTCTTGCTTCATACTTACTCCCTAAAAGTATGAGCGACTGTGGATATTTAAATAATCTAATTATTCAGGAAGTAAAACATGCAAAATGAAACACAATGATATATTATTGACAAAATTAGTAAACCATTACTCATTAATAAATCTCCATTATTAAATCATAAAAAGTCAAATACAATAACATTGTTACAAGTTTCAAGAATCTATCTAATTACAAAAACTTATATCATCTCTTAATCCAATGCTCCTAGCATGCTGATTATGCTTAATCCTACTCAGAGCCTTTGTCAAGGGATCTGCAGGATTATCTTCCGATGATACCCTCTTTACAAGGAGGTGACCTTCTTATACCCTATGTCTGATGTAGTGGTACTTTCTGTCGATATGTCTGGACTTTCCATGATCTCGCGGTTCCTTTGTCAAGGCGACCGCACCTTCGTTATCGCAGAACAGTTCCAAGGGCTCCTGAATACTCGGGACTACTCCAAGGTCACCGAGAAAGTTCTTCAGCCAAGCCGCTTCCTTTGACGCTTCACTTGCTGCTATGTACTCTGATTCGCACGTAGAATCAGCCACTGTTTCTTGCTTGGAACTTTTCCAAGTAACTGCTCCACCGTTCAAAAGGAATACCCAGCCCGACTGAGACCGACCACTGTCTCTATCCGTCTGAAAACTCTCAAGGTATCACTGCCACCGAGGACTAACACCATGTTCTTGGTCCTTCGCAGATACTTGAGTATATTTTTCACAGCTATCCAATGTGCCCTTCCAGGGTTACCTTGGTACCGACTGACCATGCTTAAAGCAAAGGACACGTCAGGGCGAGTACACGTCATAGCGTACATGATCGATCCTACAGCCGAAGCGTAAGGTACCCGACTCATTTCAGCTATTTCTTCGTCTGTACTCGGACTTTGAGTCTTACTCAATTTTGCATTACTTTGGATAGGTAGCTCTCCCTTCTTGGAATTTTCCATACTAAACCTTTTCAGTACCTTTTCCAAGTATGTACCCTGACTAAGTCCAATTAGTCTCTTCTTCCTATCTCTCAAAATTCTTATCTCGAGAATATAGGCAGCCTCTCCTAGGTCCTTCATGGCGAAACATTTCCCAAGCCAAGCCTTGACATCTTGCAAGGTTGGAATATCGTTTCCCATGAGCAGTATGTCATCGACATACAGCACCAGAAAGGTGACTATACTCCCACTAGCCTTGACATATACGCAGGACTCATCCTCGCTCCTAGAGAAACCAAACTCTTTGACTTTCTCATGGAAACAAAGATTACAGCTGCGAGAAGCTTGCTTCAATCCGTAGATTGATCTCTCAAGCTTACACACCTTATTAGGATACTTTGCATCGACAAAATCCTCTGGCTGATTCATGTAAACATCCTCAGTCAATTTTCCATTAAGGAAGGCGGTTTTGACGTCCATCTGCCAAATTTCATAGTCATGAAATGCAGCTATGGCCAGCATAATCCTAATAGACTTTATCTTGGCTACTGGTGAGAAGGTCTCGTCATAGTCAACCCCTGGGGTTTGAGTAAAGCCCTTCGCAACCAGTCTTGCTTTGAAAGTGTGTACCTTTCCGTCCATGTCGGTCTTTTTCTTGAAGATCCATTTGCACCCGACTGTCTTTCGACCCGGTACGTTATCAACCAAGTTCCAAACTTGATTGTCATACATGGACTTGATCTCGCTATCCATGGCCTCTTTCCACTTGGCAGACTCAGGGCCCGCCACTGCTTCCTGGTAGTTAGCTGGTTCATCCAAATTTATCAGTGTCCTATCACTGACAAACGTGTCCCCATCCGAAGTTATATGGAACCCATAAAACTCGGGTGGCATGCTAACCCTACCGGAACGCCTAAGAGGTAAGGATACATCTGTCGGACCAACATGAACTTCTTCCTCATGTTGGTTGCTAGTTTCTCCTAAGGTTGCGTCATCTGATGACTCATGAATTTCTTCCAGAACAATGGTACTCCCACTGTCCTCTTTGAATATGAGCTCTCTATCTCGAAAGACCGCTCGTCTAGCTACAAAGACCACGTCCTCGCTCGGTCTGTAGAATAGATATCCAAAGGACTGTTTAGGATAACCAAGGAAGAAACACCTTTCGCTTCTTTCTGCGAGTTTGTCTTGAGTCTCTCGTCTAACGAAAGCCTCACAACCCCAGACTTTGATATGTGCCAACAAGGGAACTTTCCCCGTCCACATTTCATGAGGTGTTTTAGCAACCTTTTTAGTAGGGACAAGATTGAGGATATGGGCGGCAGTCTCTAAGGCATACCCCCAGAAGTGAATGGGAAGTGAAGCTCGACTCATCATGGAACGAACCATGTCCAACAGGGTTCGGTTGCGCCTCTCCGCAACACCGTTCAACTGTGGTGTCCTGGGAGGTGTCAACTGCGAAACTATTTCGCATTCCTTTAGATAGTCTAGGAACTCGATACTTAGATACTCTCCGCCTCTGTCGGACCTGAGCATCTTTATCTTCCTGCCTAATTGATTCTCTACCTCGTTCTTAAACTCTTTGAACTTTTCAAAGGTGTCCGACTTGTGCTTGATCAAGTAGATATAATCGTATCTACTGAAATCGTCGGTAAAGGTCACGTAGAACCGCGTGCCATCGTTTGTGGTTGATCTGAATGGACCACACACATCCGTGTGAATGATGTCCAGCAGACCCTCACCTCTTTCAAAAGACCCTTTGAAAGGTGATTTAGTCATCTTGCCCAACAGACAAGATTCGCATACATCATCCGACCTGAGGTCGAATGATTCCAACACTCCATCCTTTTGGAGTTGGGCGATGCGTTTCTTGCTGATGTGCCCGAGCCGACTATGCCACAGACATGCCTTTTCTACACCACTAGTAGAATCAATATAATTTACACTATGTCCTAAATTGTCAACACATTCAACAGTTTCATACTGTAACGCCAAGATACTCTTTTTATAATTATAATAAAAGGGTAAAATGGTCATTTTACCTTGGAAGGGTAAATTGGTCTTTTGGACAGAAAAGTATTTGGTTTGAAATAATATTTTGAGTTTTGGACTTAAAATGTTATAAAAACTGAATTCGGGTCGTTTTACCGAAAAAGGGTATTTTGGTCATTTGACCATGTGAAAGACCAAATATGAAAAATATTGTTGGTTGTGGCAAAAATGTAAGAAATGAAAGTTTTATTGTAATAAAACTTGATTTTGTGGTCAAAGTTCAAGAAATGGAACTTAAGGACCAAAAATGTAAGAAATTTAGGTATAAATAGAGAGTTTGACTCTCTTCTTTGGGCTGACCATTTTGTGCAGCAACGGGAAGGATTTTGTGTGCAATTTCTGCAGAGATCATGAGGCTTGAAGCAGGAAAATTGAAATCACAAATTGGAATTGAAGTTTCCAAGTAATTAAGGTTAGTAAACTTGATTTCTAGCCAAGTTCTTGAGGTTTTTCTTGATGGGTTTTATAGAAACTGAAATTTATGAATTTCAGTTATGATTATGTGTTTAAATTAATGTAATGCTTCCATTAAGTCATGCTAATAAGGACTTAACTCAAGAAAATGGAAGTAGATTGTTATTAGTGATGAATTTGAAGTTTTGGGGTTGTTAGAACTAAGAACCCTAATTCTTCATTTTGATTGATTTGGTCGTTTTGGATGGTTGAAAACCTTGTTAAAGTATAAGGTTTTAGCCTAGAAACAAACCCCAATCGATTAAGGACTGGATTAAGGACTTAATGAGCCAAAACTGCGTGCTACAGTGCACAAATCGCGGCTGGACAGGAGACATCTGCAGGCGACAGGCGCAGTGCGCCCAAACCCCTGGCGGGGTGCGCCCAGGCGCAGTGCGCCCCTCAGACAAGGACTTTAAAATGCTAACTTTTGCTTGGCTTGTCCGTTTTAGCTCAAATTTGGACCATAGGCTCGTTATGGTCTGAAAAGTTTGGGAAAATTTTTATATTGAGGTTCCGACCCCTCGGGGGCACTGTAGATCGATCCGAATGCCTCGGTGAATAGTAAAATTCATAAAAAGTTAGTAAACAGAAAGTTTATTAACTAGGCATTGTTTATAATGATATTGTATTGAACTCTAGTGTATTAGAGTCAATGTAGATGAGTATTAACCTATTATCATTTGGTATATAAATGGATAAATAGGTATGGGACAAAATGGTTGTGGTGCACGCAAAGGCAAGAAACAACCGGGAATAAAATGCAGCTAGCATCCAGGTGAGTAATCTCACTGATATCATATGTGATATATGATGATTGTATTGTTACAGGTTGAAACGGCTTCGAGGGACGAAAATGACAAGTGTAAAAATATATGTAAAAGACAATACCAGATAAGCCGTGAGTCATTGCGATGACAAGAACGGAGCTGTGAGTCAATACATATATATATACACTAATATGACAAGACCGGAACCAGCCGTGAGTCAATAAAATGAAATGACAAGACCGGAACCAGCCGTGAGTCAATAAAATGAAATGACAAGACCGGAACCAGCCGTGAGTCTAGGCAACAGCGGGCTAACCCGTGAGCCATGGTTTACTTTGATGAGCCAAACTTATATAGACAACAGCGGGCTAACCCGTGAGTCTAGGCAACAGCGGGCTAACCCGTGAGCCATATCTAACCGGTACAGCCTATATGGCTATGATATTGTTACAGGTACATGGTGCGGCCTTTTGGCTATGACATCGGGTTATTGAACCCAGCTGGTGCGGCCTGCGGGCTATGAATTATATATTGATATTGTTTTGGTGCAGCTTACATAGCTATGACACAGGGTGCGGCTTATATAGCCATGACATATGATGCAGTCCATTGTGACTAAGAGATATGGGACAGAAATTGTTGTATATGATTATGTGTGCAAATAACTGACGTGGCTTGATAATTGCAGGTTATCATGTTATAGTCTGTAAGACTATAATTTAGGATGTGAAATCCTAAGAGATATTTGGCCAGCCAGTAAGGCTAGGAGTTTGGATTCGATGTCCAGACAAATACATGATTGTATTTTATACGTGTTATTTGCAGGAATGATTACTCACTGAGCTTTGTAGCTCATACCGTTTATTACTGTCCCTGCAGGTTAGCATGATACTGGTAGGGGACAAGATAGAGTCCGTGACTTTGAAGTGGGACTCATAGATGCTGTCAGTAGCAGCCCGGCTTTAAAGGAGTTATGGTATTTTATACTCTCCTTGATACACTTGTACCCGTTTTTATTAAAATATACCCCTTGTTATGGTTTTATGTATTGAAACCTGTGTTTTAAATGAAAAATTTTTCAGGGGTGTTTTTGTTTTAAAAGTCGGGTGTTACAAGTTGGTATCAGAGCCGTGGTTTAAGTGAACTAGGTGTCTATAGAGTAGATTCCTGGACTTAAACCCTGAGATAGTAGACATGATGCATAGTTAGGTGTATATAGTTGTTATTATACATATATAACCTAATTGTTGCTAACTTCTAACATATAAGAAGTATGAACCGTGAATCTTCCTGGAAGACATTTAGGGCGCGAAGCTCTAGGAAATGGACCAGCTCTTTCTTGAGACTCCGTTGGATGAGGAGCAAAAAGGGGCGAAAAGCAGAAAAATACACATGACTAGCAGTAGTAGCTGATGTGGTCAGATAAAGAAATTGGTTGCTCACCTTGGCTGATATTCAAGGTGAAAGAACAGTAGTTGAGACTACAAGAAAAAGCAGAAAACGATTAGTGGACGCTTCAGGAGAAGTTACCACAGATTGGTCCAACCTTAAAAGGAAGAGACCAAAATGAAAAGAAGATATGATATAAGAAGTGCAAGAAAGGCACTTTGAACATTTTGGAGTTGAGACTCTATCGTTGACATGCTGAAATTGCATAAAACGGGAGCATATTGCTCGAGCTTGTTGTATGGGACGGAAGTGGTTCCAGCGAGGAACTATAGATCACTTCCTTATGACATACTCACATGCTAAATGTGGAGTAACGGGTGGTGAACCCAGGAAAGAAAAGAAGGAACGAATAGTCGAAAAGGACCAGTGGTACCTTGAGCATTCCAGCGGATTGTGGAAGAAACTCGTGAGGAGACAGATATGATCTCCGATGTAAATGTTTTGAATATAACTTCGTGTATGTTATATTTGATCCATGAAGCTATGCTTTGGATCGGTGACACTGATATCGTGATTGGATATTTCATCAACGATTATGGATGAAATTTTGGAAGTAGCTATAGTAAATAGCAAATATGTTCTAGATATTGAACACCTGGAAGGTAGTCTGCCTAGGATTTACGGGACCCTTTTCCCTATGAATCTGAAGCCGATGACTACCAGTGAATTTGAAGCAGTTGTGCTTATGAATTGGTTAGCAATGAATTATGCTAACGTGAATTGTAGAAATAAGAACAGTATGGTTCTTGAAACAGAAATGAAACGGGTGAAAATCCATAGTAAATGACCGTTGTTGAGAATACCGGTTATTTTCCTTTGCTTATACTCGGAAAAGAGTTAGTAAAGGAATGATTTTGTAGTTGGCATACGTGGTATGGGCCAAGCTAAATAAAGCAGTGATAGTAGTGTACTACTTTAGATAAATTCTCGGATGTTTCTTTTGAAAAGAACTTCCAGGATTTCTGCCAGATTGGCAAGAAGAGCTTATGATTAAGCTGGTCTTGGGAGCCGTTCCTGTTATCTAGGCTCTATATTGATTTGCCTCTGCAGAGATGGCAGAGTGGTAAAACAATTGGAAGAAATTGTTTTTGAATTGGGGTCTTATATGACTGAATGTGTCATCGTGTGGAGCCCTATCTTGTTTGAAAATAAGAAATGTAAGTTAATGTGTATGTACATTGACCACGGAGAATCTGATATTCTCGAGAACAGACTGAATATGAGGTACATTTGTACCAGATACTGGAGTTACTTCACTGAGTTAAGTGATATGTTAAATTCTCCAAGTATGAAAAATTTGGCTAAAAGAAGTTACATATTCTTTGGGCATGTTAACAATGCCAGAGATGATAAAGTAGAACCAGTGGAAAGAATGATACCGTGATAAAAACTGGAACCGCCTGAGGAATCTGACTGACATTGTAGTTCCTTGTATTTGGCGGGTTACTATAGGAGAGTTGTAGAAAACTGCTCCTTGATTGCTGGTCAGTTGACTCAGGTTGACTAATAAAAGTGTAAAGTCTGAGTGGTAGAAAGACCACAGATATGTTGTAAAGGTTTGGCATAAACCTTGTGTGAACCTCTAACGTTAGCAATGATGCTAAGCAGAGAAGATGGATTGGATCGTTGAAATGTATCCAACTTTGATTGTGGATGCATGATGTTGCAATAGCAACTATGATTTTGGTATTAAGCTTTTGAGACACTATCTATATGGTGTAAGGCTTACCGTGTATAAGGATCATAAAAGTTTGAAAGACTTAATTGATCAAAAAGAAGCTATATATGAAATAGCAAAGATAGATGGGTTACTTAGAGATTTCGGGTATGAAATCTTGTACCATCTCAGAAAGGCGTATGTGATTACAGATGCCTTGAATTAGAAAGAGTAACCTTTGGAGGTTACATCCACGTGTATGAACGTGGCAAATTGATTACCTGAGTTGATTCGGGTAGCACAGAAAGATGTGTGCAAGTCTGAAAACGTGAAAAGTGAATAAATGATTGAATAGTAGCGGAAGTTAGTTGGAATATCACAGTGATTTAAAACCCTTGGCGGTTGTGAATGTGAATTCCAAAGTCAAACGAAACATAAAAATCATCTTGAAAAGATGCATTTTGTATCAGATATGCAGCATACCCGGGGCAATACCAAACTGTATAGGTCGATAAAACCTATGTGTTGGTGGCCGGGGCTGAAGAAAGACATTGAAAGACATGTGAAAAGTGTTTGACTTGTGGGTAACTACTGTCAAATCATTAGAAACATAAGGTTGTACGTCCTAAAGAAGAAATGGGACGAAAAATATCATAGACTTTGTAGTAAAGTCTTTGCAAGTACCCTATGGGTATGACACCATATGGGTGAATTGCAGGTTGATTGATGAAATCAGTGTAGAATTATACCGACTAAGAAGAATTTAAGAGTGGAATGGTAGTGAAAAACTACAAAGATAAAGAAAATTGTTGACGTGCACTACAGGTGGCGACTGTATCGGATCGAGATACTAGAATTATTTGCTGAATTTAGCATTAATTCTTAGAATTATTAGCTCAAAAGTACTAGTAAGTACTGTGTGCGAATCGCAGATGGATTGACGAGGTGAGATAATGATGCAGACCTTAGGAGTTATGCCTGAAATCTGCATAACAGACCCTAGCGGAAAACAAGACGACCGTCTATCCTTGGTAGGAGTTGTAGATAAGTATAGGTATTATACTAGTGTTTTATTAACTCGTAGGAAGTATTGTTTAGACTACCGTGTTGCACGCCGATTTGCTAGACAGAAGTTGGGGAGAAGCCGTTGACTAAACCTGAGATTGTATCCCAAACAGAAGAAAAGATTAGGCAAATTCGAGAAAGCTTGGAAATAGATCAAAGTCGACAAGAGTAGTATGCGGATTGTCGAGTAAAACCATTGAAAAACCAAGTAAAAGAAGATGGTGGAACTCACAATGACCCTTCGGAAGGACTAGAAATTAATGTGGGACAAAAAGGAAAGTTGAGCCCTTGTTTATTGGACCTTTCCGTATATCCCAAAAGCAAGAATTTTGGTGTACTGAACGAAGTTTTGTGATGAACTTCAAGATAATTGTAATGTTTTCTATGGGTCTCATGGTTTTGAGAACATAGATTGATAAATTCTAACGAATCCCTCATGTTGAAATGAGGAAGATAAGTGATTAAGGTGCCCGGGACAACCGGAGGAGTGATATGCGAGTGGTGATATAACCACGAGATACGAAGATTAGTATGGTTAAGAGCTTTGGCAAAACCATGAATGTTTCCATACGATATGGGAAACCGAAATTGTAACGAGAAAGAATTACCCTCGTTTGTTTGTATGATTTCGGGGACGAAATCTTTTGAAGGAGGGGAGAATTTGTAACGCCAAGATACTCTTTTTATAATTATAATAAAAGGGTAAAATGGTCATTTTACCTTGGAAGGGTAAATTGGTCTTTTGGACAGAAAAGTATTTGGTTTGAAATAATATTTTGAGTTTTGGACTTAAAATGTTATAAAAACTGAATTCGGGTCGTTTTACCGAAAAAAGGTATTTTGGTCATTTGACCGTGTGAAAGACCAAATATGAAAAATATTGTTGGTTGTGGCAAAAATGTAAGAAATGAAAGTTTTATTGTAATAAAACTTGATTTTGTGGTCAAAGTTCAAGAAATGGAACTTAAGGACCAAAAATGTAAGAAATTTAGGTATAAATAGAGAGTTTGACTCTCTTCTTTGGGCTGACCATTTTGTGCAGCAACGGGAAGGATTTTGTGTGCAATTTCTGCAAAGATCATGAGGCTTGAAGCAGGAAAATTGAAATCACAAATTGGAATTGAAGTTTCCAAGTAATTAAGGTTAGTAAACTTGATTTCTAGCCAAGTTCTTGAGGTTTTTCTTGATGGGTTTTATAGAAACTGAAATTTATGAATTTCAGTTATGATTATGTGTTTAAATTAATGTAATGCTTCCATTAAGTCATGCTAATAAGGACTTAACTCAAGAAAATGGAAGTAGATTGTTATTAGTGATGAATTTGAAGTTTTGGGGTTGTTAGAACTAAGAACCCTAATTCTTCATTTTGATTGATTTGGTCGTTTTGGATGGTTGAAAACCTTGTTAAAGTATAAGGTTTTAGCCTAGAAACAAACCCCAATCGATTAAGGACTGGATTAAGGACTTAATGAGCCAAAACTGCGTGCTACAGTGCACAAATCGCGGCTGGACAGGAGACATCTGCAGGCGACAGGCGCGGTGCGCCCAAACCCCTGGCGGGGTGCGCCCAGGCGCAGTGCGCCCATGTCTGGGCGGGGTGCGCCCCTCAGACAGGGACTTTAAAATGCTAACTTTTGCTTGGCTTGTCCGTTTTAGCTCAAATTTGGACCATAGGCTCGTTATGGTCTGAAAAGTTTGGGAAAATTTTTATATTGAGGTTCCGACCCCTCGGGGGCACTGTAGATCGATCCGAATGCCTCGGTGAATAGTAAAATTCATAAAAAGTTAGTAAACGGAAAGTTTATTAACTAGGCATTGTTTATAATGATATTGTATTGAACTCTAGTGTATTAGAGTCAATGTAGATGAGTATTAACCTATTATCATTTGGTATACAAATGGATAAATAGGTATGGGACAAAATGGTTGTGGTGCACGCAAAGGCAAGAAACAACCGGGAATAAAATGCAGCTAGCATCCAGGTGAGTAATCTCACTGATATCATATGTGATATATGATGATTGTATTGTTACAGGTTGAAACGGCTTCGAGGGACGAAAATGACAAGTGTAAAAATATATGTAAAAGACAATACCAGATAAGCCGTGAGTCATTGCGATGACAAGAACGGAGCTGTGAGTCAAAACATATATATATACACTAATATGACAAGACCGGAACCAGCCGTGAGTCAATAAAATGAAATGACAAGACCGGAACCAGCCGTGAGTCAATAAAATGAAATGACAAGACCGAAACCAGCCGTGAGTCTAGGCAACAGCGGGCTAACCCGTGAGCCATGGTTTACTTTGATGAGCCAAACTTATATAGACAACAGCGGGCTAACCCGTGAGTCTAGGCAACAGCGGGCTAACCCGTGAGCCATATCTAACCGGTACAGCCTATATGGCTATGATATTGTTACAGGTACATGGTGCGGCCTTTTGGCTATGACATCGGGTTATTGAACCCAGCTGGTGCGGCCTGCGGGCTATGAATTATATATTGATATTGTTTTGGTGCAGCTTACATAGCTATGACACAGGGTGCGGCTTATATAGCCATGACATATGATGCAGTCCATTGTGACTAAGAGATATGGGACAGAAATTGTTGTATATGATTATGTGTGCAAATAACTGACGTGGCTTGATAATTGCAGGTTATCATGTTATAGTCTGTAAGACTATAATTTAGGATGTGAAATCCTAAGAGATATTTGGCCAGCCAGTAAGGCTAGGAGTTTGGATTCGATGTCCAGACAAATACATGATTGTATTTTATACGTGTTATTTGCAGGAATGATTACTCACTGAGCTTTGTAGCTCATACCGTTTATTACTGTCCCTGCAGGTTAGCATGATACTGGTAGGGGACAAGATAGAGTCCGTGACTTTGAAGTGGGACTCATAGATGCTGTCAGTAGCAGCCCGGCTTTAAAGGAGTTATGGTATTTTATACTCTCCTTGATACACTTGTACCCGTTTTTATTAAAATATACCCCTTGTTATGGTTTTATGTATTGAAACCTGTGTTTTAAATGAAAAATTTTTCAGGGGTGTTTTTGTTTTAAAAGCCAGGTGTTACACATACACACCATCACAAGGATAAGCAGTAAAAATCAAAATACCATTTTTGAAAACAGAAATCGAACCAATTTTATTGTCAAAAGAAAATTGAAATCCTTGTCTGAACAAAGCGTGAAATGAAATAATGTTTCTTGCCATTTCTGGCGAATAGCAACAATTAAATAACTCTAAGCTAACATCACTACTAAGCACTAAACTATAAACGCCGATCTTGGTAACAAGGGACGATTTCCTATTGCCCATGATCAGGTTCAGTCTACCGTGCTCCACCTCCCTGCTTTCCTTTAGGCCCTGCAGATCAGAACAAATGTGAAAACCACATCCTGTATCAAGGACCCAATAATTAGAAGATGGTGACTTTTCAGAGATAGTGTATATACCTGCTGTCGATGGCTTTACTTTCCCATCCTTGACATCCTGCAAGTATTTGGGGCAGCTTCTCTTCCAATGGCCCTTCTCTTTGCAGTAAAAACAGTTGGCTTCATCGGGGTTGGCCACACAAGGAATCTGGGAAGACTTGGTTCTCGAGCCATTGCTTGATGACCCGACTTGAACCTTTTCCCTCCAATTTTGCTTAGGAGGGCCCTTCCTCCTCTTTCCTTTGCCACTTCCAATGGCTAGGACGGGCTGATTAACCGAGGGTACACTTTTACCCTTCATCCCGTCCTCAGCAACTCGGAGCATGCGATGCAACTCAGTCAGGTTAGCCTGATTGTTGTTCAAATGATAAGCCAGCCTGAACTGGTCATAAGAACTCGGTAGGGAGTTAAGCACTATGTCAACGGCCAACTCCTCCGGTACAGGCATCACAAGCTTTCTAAGCCGCTCCACGTAACCTTGCATTCTTTGCACATGAGTGCAGATGGACTCTCCATCTTTAGGTTTGCTGTTCGTGAAGTCCTTGACCACCTCGCACCTCTCGATGCGCTCTTGCTTGCGGAACTTTTCCGCAAGCTCCTTGTGCATCTCAAAGGGCCAGTAGTCTTCGTATATCCTTTGCAATTCGGGGTTCATTGTGGCGATCATGATGCAGGCCACTTTGGTCGCATCATCAGAATGTTTTTGGTACGAGGCAATCTCCTCGGGAGTAGCAGTTTCAGGGTCAATATCGACAAGCTCGGTCTTGAGGACATACTCTTTGTTCTCGTACCTCAAAGCCATCTTGATATTTCTAATCCAGTCATTGTAGTTTGTCCCGTTTAATTAAACCTTGGAACACAGTGAGAGGATAGAGGGAACACTGGAGTTTGAGTGGGGAGCGGATTGATCAGCAGAAGACATCTATAAAAGAAGGTAAGTTTAATTAGATACATGTCGGTCCTTATAATAACCCAATATAAAATAAGGCTAGGATCCAACTATAACAATTTGCAACATAGAAGAGGGATGCCGTAATCTATAAGCAGATTTTATAAAGGTAGGCAAATGACGATTCAGCCAATTCCACCGCGGAAAAATAGTCTTATTATAAATGGAATTCCTAGTTTCTTTTAAGATTTATTGAACTGTTCAATAGCATGTTTTATCTCGGATATGCCCCACCGTTTGTGACTGGGATGCCGAGGATCACAAACCGGGTGTGAATAACCATGCAAATTAGCTTGGTACTCTCGGGGTCCATTATCATCTCAAATTGATGTGCCGGTAAACCACACACGCTCCATCAACAATGATAACACCCGAGACACCCATTGCCACTCTTTATGAACCCCCATTGGTGTGCCGGTAAACCACACACGCTCCACCAACGTTTCATAAAGTGCAATGTGCAATTTCATGGGTTAGCATCAAATTCACATTTTTCCCTAAAGTAACTAGATTGGGATTTTGTAAATAGTTCTAGTACTTTGATCATTATACTTTTAATGATTAAGCGGTTCTATCAAACCCGTTCGGCTAACGACCCTCCACTGATCAGGCGAGCGGTGGGTGAGAGTGTTCACCCATTAGACTACCATTTTATAGGCAGTCTCCTTATACCCACTTTATAGACCAGCTTCGTGAATGAGGCCTACTATTGATTTGACTAACCAAATTTATCTCATATATATAGTATTAACTTTTAATAACATATATAAGATGTATTTTAAAAACCCTTTAAAATATTCAAGGTTTATCTTTTAATTTTTACCAAATTTAACAATTAAATTTTAAATTAAATTAAACCTTAAAATCGATTTAATCAATTTTAATTACCAATTAATTACATTAATTAAATCTAAATATTTTAAACATTTTAAAATGATTTTCCGGATTTTTTTTATTAATTTTCGATAATTTAAAATTAATTAAATCCCTTTTGAATTATCCTTTAATTAACAATTAATTGAATTAATTCAAATGAAGATAGGTTTATCCAAATTAATCAAATTAATTAAAACCTATCCTTAACCCCCTAGATTTCGAATTCAAATAATGGGGTTTAAGGTTATCCATTTAATTAACAAATAAAGTTACCAAAAATAGAAAAACTCCTAAAACCCTAATATCAATTTTCGAAATTAGCAAGGGGGGATTAGGGTTTCCAAAACCCTAATCCAAGAAATCGATCCACATATATATTAGGGTTTATAAGCTTTAAACCCTAAAACAGTTATATCAATTCAACAAGAAAACAAAACAGGCTCTGATACCACTGAAAGGTTTTCTGCAAACCATGAACTAAATAACCTAAGTTCACATGCAACCTATAAGGATCTATGTTTTCTTCTAATTGAACATATAAAAAAACCTAGAGGCCATAAGAAAATTAACTAAAAGAATAAAATTAGAAAACCAACCTTTTAGAATTTTCTGGAAGCTGAGCAACAAAAATATCCTGCCTCAAATGAAAGTCACACCCAAGCTGAGAGGTATATGGATCGAAAATTCCAGAGAGAGGGTATTATAAAATTGGCGAAATTCATATGGTGCCTGGGATCCCTATTTATAGTTTCCAAATGACCAGTTGATAAGCCTTAAGGATAAACCTTTTTGAATTTAAATAAGATAAACCTTTTATCTTATAATTCAAACTCCTAATTATCCTTTTATATATCAAAATCGATTTATATATATCTATATATAAAAATCGATTTCCACACTGGTCACTCCCACTGTCACTTATTCAACTATTGAATAATTACAGTTTCAGTCCCTACACCTTTAATTAATTAAATTAATCCCCAAATTAAATCCAATTAATTCTAGATTAATTTCTAATTAATTAATATAGTTTCTAATTAATATATTATGACTTTAATATATTAATAAACCATATAATTAATTCCTGTTGATTTATTAATCCCATAATAAATCAACCTTTCTCTCTACCGAATTTTCTACCAAACCTCCAGCCATGAGGGCAACCCAAATGGACTGTGCTTCTATCAATTAGGTAAATACTAATTATTAGTCATGGCTTAGACACCTAATCCAACAGTATCGTTGTTATCTGCTATCATTGTATGTGGGTTACATACTGGTTCTAGGAAACGTTTCTTATCATTACAAAGTGTAATGACTTGGTGTTAAGAAACGGTTCGCTATGAAAGACTTTAAGAGATACAACATACTCAGGTGGTTGTGAACATCTATTAGATAGATCAGAATTCTGCCAATATGATCTTGATGAGATTCAAGATGCATAACCCCAGGAATGGAGTTTCCTGTCATTGCAAAGTGTAATGAATTGACATGAAAGAAACAAAGAAGGTGTAGCATGCTCACGTAGTTCATAGACATCTATCAGATAGATGAGACTGACAGTATTGACTTAGCCGTTGATATTATGATCTTGATGGGATTCAAGATGCATAAGAAAGAGTCCCTGAAGGAAATGGTTTCCGGAAATCATGACACAAGGATTATTGGTAATCTTAGGATTCCGAAAGCGCTTGTAATGAGATTACATCAGGTTCCTCGAGCCTCTTGGACAAATCAGAAGTGTTATGAACATATTCTGATGACTTAATGCTTAGAGCATTATAAGTTGGATTCAGGATATTGCCTGGCTAAGAATACTGAATGGATTTTTGAACAGACGTGAGAAATCATTGGGAAATGATTAGGGTGATTGATTTGAAAGGGTTTTCAAATCGGTAATTGTTTACACCAGAACGTGGTGCTGTAGGACTTCATGGTTAAAGAATTTCGTTGGTTTCTGATGGAGCGCGTGTGGTTTACCGGCACATCATGACACCTCGAAATTGTCTTAGGGTGTAGTCATGTAGACTAAAGACCCGAGAACCATGGGCAGTCACGGTACACATCACCGGAATGGAGTTGGGAGAGAGAATGACAAAATGACAAATTGAGATATCATCGGAAGAGTATCCGATAGGATCATCTGCAATAAAGTGTATAAGTGTTAGACACTTGGGTACATAGAAAGAGTGAAAAGGTCATAGACATAGATATAAAAGGCTTGAATTGAAAGTTTAAAAGAGAATAAGAAACCTATAATAGTTATGATAAATCCGACTTGGTGATTACCTCGTGGAGACTTGGTAATTAGCAGGAGTAGCTGCCAGTCAGATTTTATGTTTCACTTTTGCATGTTTACTTCTTGAATAATTGGATTATTCAAATATCCACAGTCGTTCATACTCTTAGGGAGTAAGTATGAAGGAAGACTGTCATGAATTGGTTCGTAGATTGTCTAAGGAGTTAGACATAGCAATAAGATTGCTGCAACGTTCATGAGTACTTGGAAATGGAGATTTGAGTATTGGATAAACCCGCGCTCAATGGATCGCTTCATGGATTATATCACGAGCAATGTTGAGACGATAATATCTTATGGTCTTAAAGTTGAGAGATATGAGTTATAATTTGCAAGGCGGTTGTTCATTGATAGTACGAAAACGCATCGGTAACTCGGTGTTATAAAACGTGCTGTTGTGAGTGATTTGTCGGGTAAAAGATATAACATATTAGTCGAAGCTTATTCGTCCCTTGACCCAGAAGGGAAACAGATATCTGTTGGCCACTCGATGATTTTGAAGTTGACTGAAGCGCTGGCCAGCCAGGACTGAATTGATTCGTTCAATTAGAAGTCTAAAAGTCATAAGCAAAATCGGAAATCGGGAAACAGTGTGTCAAACAGAGATTGATCTCAATCCATGTCTCATGTCTGAAAATATCTTGTTGGACGGAGGATCATCTGATCACTTATCTATGGACAGAACTGACTAGGTCAGAGTTCGGCAGCAGTTTCTAGGAAGCTACAGTTTGCTGAATAATTAGAGGTTAAATTGGTAATTATAGTCATAGACTTATCCAAGTGGGAGACTGTTGGATTAGGTGTCTAAGCCATGACTAATAATTTGTATTTACCTAATTAATAGAAGCAAAGTCCATTTGGGTTGCCCTCATAGCTGGAGGTTTGGTAGAAAGTTCGGTAGAGAGAAAGGTTGGTTTATTATGGGATTAATAAATCAATAGAAATAAAAGATATGGTTTGTTAATATATTAAAGTGATAATATATTAATTAGAAACTATATTGATTGATTAATAATTAATCAGATTGATTTCTGTGGCATTAATTAGATTAATCAGGAAGTCAGGGATTAAAGTCGTACAAATTCAATAGTTGAATTGCGGCGCGCGGCGCGCAAATGTAAAGGCCGCGACGCGCATACGTATAATCCGAAAAATGGCTGACGGCTAGGATTTCTTGTTTCCCTATAAATACGGACCCCTAGACCTCATTATAAGTGCTCATTCTATTATTCTCTCTGGAATTTTTCATGATCTTCCTCTGGCTCCCTGGGTGTGATCTCATTTGAGGCAGGACACTAGTTCTTCTTAGCTTCAAGATTAAAACTAAAGGTTAGTTTTTTTGATTTATTATTTTAGTTATTTTTGTTTGGCCTTTAGGAATTAGTTACATGTTCAAAGTAAGAAAACATAGATCTTTTCTAGGTTGCATGTGAACTTAGGTTATTTAGTTCATGGTTGCAGAAAACCTTTCAAAATACTGGTTGTGGTTGAGAAAATGGTTGAGAGGTTGGTGTCTGCTGTCTAGAAACTGGGTGCCATCACGGGTCGGCTCTCCCCAAGACATTGCAGAGGTGAATGGATTGGTGGATTGTGGTTGTGATACTGGTGAAAATGGTGGAATCGATGGCGGAGTGCATGATGGTATGGGTGCAGGGGCTGAAACTGCACCACCAGAAGCACTCGTGCTCCCGAACTGAAACTCTGAAACTGGGGGAATAAAAGACATCCACGTTGCCTCACCTGATGGTTCCTGGGCAACACCTACTGTACTACTACTAACCTGACTGAAACTCATGATATTCAAACGCCTACGGCCATGGATTTTGCGCGCAGTTCGCTCAATCTCTGAGTCAAAATGTAATGGGGATAATTGCTCACCCCTGCGGGTACGCATGCACTAATGCAACACGCCCGCAAAAATCAAAAACCAAAAACTAACCAAATGAACTCCAAGAAAATCAAGAAACAAAAAGTTCCTACTAATCACCTAAACTAAGCTCACAGCTCCCCGACAACGGCGCCAAAATTTGACACGCTTAGGTCGTCGTGCGGTCAAAAATAAGAAAAACCTAACACACACACTAGCACAGTGGCAGTCAGGGTCGATCCGCAGGAGCTACGTGGTTAGACTAAGTGACAGATTACCAACTATAGTGTCACGTTATAGTCAGAGGACTTTTGTTTCCAAACCCTTGTCACAAAAACTCATAACCTAGATTAGACAATTTCAAAACAAGCATATACTAAGCTAAGCTTTAACCCAAACCTAGTTACTTTCTGAAATCAGAAGTGCATCTCTAATTCAGAAGTAAACAAAGGCATTCAACAATCCAAACATAACCCAAATCAAGGTATGAACTGAACCAATAACTAAGATCCAATGGGACAGTCACTGGCCAAGGTTCAAACCCTAAAAGCTAACCTAGTTGGCTACTGATTTCAGCAAGGGAAACAGTCCCAAACAAGGTCAAAATAACATCCGAACATAATCCAAACAAGCACAATCAAGCATAAGCATCAAAATACCGAAAAACTAAGATTAATTGTAACCAAATGATTTTCATTAACCAAAACTGAATTCCAGTTATCCAATACAGTAACCAATGATATGAAACAGAAAACTAAAGTGCTCAAAGTCAGTGGTTATCACTCCCAAAGACTTTAGCTACAAATGTTACTTACTACAAAAAGGAAATTAAATTATAAAACCTGAAATGCCAAAAGATGGTTGCTGAAAACGAATTCTTGGAGTCAAAGAGCCTTTACGGTCGATTTTTCACCAGGGTTTTGCTTAGGGTTTCGGCTGTAAATGCCTCTATTTATAGTTGAAATTTCCCTTAGCCACGCCGCGCATTTAAGTGAACCGCGGCGCGCGTACTTATCTTCTCCCGTTTTCTTTGGCCTTTGAATTTGGTTCACCGCCTTGAATCCGCTTCACGCGTGCTTGATTCCGCGGCGCGCGTACGTGTTTTCCTGATTTTATCTTCTTTTCCAAACTTTCTCCAATTTGTACGCTTTTGGTCCCTGTTTTCATTATTTTCTTCCAAACAAGTACTGGCACGAAAAGTGAGTATACCACGAGATATATGATATAATTTCACTAAGAATAGGGCTCAACAACGACTAAAATATGTAATATCACTAGGCGTTGTCATCATTGCTGTGTAGTGCACCTCATCGGTGACGAGAACTACGATTTCATCGCTCTGTAACTTCCCCGAAACTTCTCTTTTTTCTTCCTCTTCTCGATTTGGTTTCTAGAATCATTGTTGCTGTAAGATTTTCTTGTTCTTCTTGCTGAGACTTTTTAAATTTTTATGATTGTTATTGTTCAAGTGATTTTGTAATTATTGGAGAATTTAGTGAAAACGGATTGTTGTTCCTGAATTTCTTCCTCTTGCTGAGATTTTTATGATTTTTTCTTCCTCTTCTCGATTAGGTTTGTTGTTCCTGAGATTTTAATGAAGAGGATTGTTTGGTCATATTTATCATTTGGAACAGCAGTTAAGAGGTTCCAAACAAACATTCTGTTAAAATTAAGCTCTTAAAAATTGAGACCCTCTTGAAAATTAAGACCACTTAAAAATTAAGATCTTAAAAGTTAAGATCTTGTCAAACAGGCCCTTAATCTGTTGATATCCTAAATGTCGGACCTTGCCACCAACATGTCATCAACATAGAGAAGGAGAACTTGAATTTTTTCGATAGCAGCAATGGTCTTTATCACATTTACTGAAGCCATTCCTCCTCATGAAGTCATCAAACTTCAAGTACCATAGTCTTGGAGCTTGCTTCAGTCCGTACATACTTTTTTTAGTTTTCACACCATGTTTTGTTTCCGATAAACTTCAAAACCTACTGGTTAAGCCATGTAGATATCTTCCCCAAGGTTCCATGTAAGAACATAGTCTTAACTTCAAGCTATTCAAGATATAAATATTCTGAAGCTACTATCCCAATTACAGTTTTGATTACGGTCATCTTCACAACCGGAGAGAAAATCGTTGTAATCAACACCTTCCTTATGTTAGAATCCTTTCACTATCAATCGTGTTGTGAACCTCTGACTTTCATTAGCTTTGTTGGAGTATATAGCTAATATTTGCTGATTTGGACCAAACTATCACGTGAAAGAGGGCTGGAACGGAACCGAGATCAGAGCTGGTAGCTGTCCGTAGCTAGGCTACTGAGGCGAGTGGAGGGCACCGAGGGCACTGCCCGACAGTGGCCGATGAAGTCCAAATAGAGCAACCGAAGGATGCTAAAAACCGCCGGCAGCAGGAGGGGGGTTCAGAAGAGCATAGTTGGCTGAAGATGCTGGCGGAGCTCTAAGAAGGCTCGGTTATTGAGCCATGGTTTGACCGAGAGCAGAAACATTGCCAAAAAAGTTTGATGTTGTCCTTGAGCACATTGAGAACCTGCAAAATAATTAGAGCTCGCAGAAACATTAGAAGTACCCCCTTGGAAGCAGATCGCACATTAATTCTGCCTTTATTAAATTTATTTTTTGATTTTCCAATGGTAGATCCAGAGGAGTACAATGCAACAGAGGATGTGAGAGAGGCATCACCGTTAGTATTAATCGATTCTTCGTGAGACTCATGAGAGGAGCATGTTCTTGGCTTCAAGGTAAAATATATGAAGGGCTTTGTATTCGTGATCACATCAACAATGCTATGTTAGGAGAGTAGTAGTTGTTGTAGGATTTGCATGACAAGTTCGATTTCATCAATTTTGGAATCACTGCCTGCAAGAGCCTCAACAAGATTCTTCAAGGCCTAACAAAACTCGGTAATAGAGGATGATCCTTTCTTTGTTTTGCAGAATTGCTCTTGGAGTCGGAGCATTCGCGACATTTTATTTTCAAGAAAAAAAATCCTCTAGCTTGTCCCATAAGTCTTTAGCAGTACAATCATCACTAGATATGATCTGCAAAAGGTTAGCATCATATGTAGGATAATACCAAGATTTGATACGGGAATCAATGGCTTCCAATCCTCATCATCATCACCTTGAGGTTTGGACTTGCTCGTAATATGGCCATGTACTTTAGCACCATTGCACATGTCTTGAAAGATACGATTCCACAATTTATATTTCGGGCCCTGGTGGTTGTCGAGGCCCACAAAAATAAACCCTACTTATAGTACACAAATTTGCGTATAACGGTAAAGGGATCGAATCCATGGATATTGGTTCAATTTGTAAAACAATACGATCAATTCAAAACGAGATATATTTTTAAACAAAATAAAATAAAAGGGGGGGGGGATTTTGATTGTTTTAGTTGAAAGTAAAAACATTAATAAGTAACAAATTTTGGCGAAATGATTTCAATAAAAATAAGTAACTTAAAGAGTGAAATTCAATAATGGGTAAAACATCAATATTAGGATTATAATCTAAGCACAACTAGTTCATTTATCATCATGGTTTATGGTGCAATGTCTTAATTCAACCACATTGGCTATAACAACTCAAAAGCTTGAGCCATCTAGACCCTCTTAATTCATAAAGACATTTTTAATATCCGTCTTAATCAAAATCATGACTCAAATAAGCATTTGGTTCAAATAAGTTGATTAACATTAAGTTTCAAGAGTCATCAATCCTAAACAAAAGCTTGCACTTTAATTTTTAGAGAATAAAATCTTATGATTATTTATGAGATAATAAGCATCCATAAAAACCATTTGTTACTAAATTACTCCCAAAATAAATTACGTAATTAAAGAAGTAAATAACAATAATCATTCAAGTATTTAAACGATGGATAAACACAAGAACAATCATAGAGTTTCAAACAAAGATTTCATTGATAGATGAACTTCAACTCATAAAACCATTCAAGATGTTCTAGCTGCTCAAAGATTAACACCCAATATTGAGAATGAGAGTTCTAGTCAAGCATGGCTAAAACAACAAGCATCAAAGTGTGAAGAAATGTACCAAACACAAGTGTATCAAAGCTACAAATCCAAATGAAATGAGATGTAGAAAAATGGCTCCAAGAACTTCTCCAAGGCTTCCAAGCTTCTTCCCCACGTTTTCAGCTCCCCAAGATGTGAAAAGTGATGAAAAACCCTTTTCCCATACCCCTTATACCCTTGACTTGAAATGAAAAAAATGTCCATCAGGACGTTTTGCGCGGGTCGCAAAAGGAAAGAGTAAATTTCACACGGCTCGCGCAAAAGTACAAAAAGTCCAATTTGGGCCTGATCCGGTCCAATTCAGCAAAAGTGGGTCTTGTCTCATTGTTTTTGGTCTAAACCCTATTTTTTTTTACCTATTTTGGCCACCTTTTGGGCTAGGTAAGCCCACTTGAGCCCATGTCTTCTGTTTTGGTCAATTTGCTTGCTCAAAATCCAAGCCCGATAAGTGATCCAAGCATCCAAGATTACGCATTCGCTAATTTTTCCGCTCCGCTTCTGCTTCCGAAATATCTTCTGCTCCCACTAGTCTTTGATAAAATCTACATTTAAACACAAAGACTAGAATGTATCCCTGAATGATAAAAATATAAAAATACAAAATATGCATTCGAATTATACTAAAAATAAAATAAAACGTGTTAAATAAATTATAAAAAGAAGAAATAAAAACAAAGCGTCAAGCCCTCAACAGAATAATTAAAACTGAATTATGAATAGACATTTGAAAATGCAAAAACAAGTTGGCTAGCTGTAGGAGCCGTTAGGGTACATGAGGAAGCCGTTGTAGACATGGATGCCGGGGAAAATCAAATAAATAAATAGTAATAATGAACACAAAATGATAAGCAAAACGCTTAACCGCAGGAAGAAGGATTGTAATGTACCGGTAACCTAGTTGAATGCTAGATGTACAATAACCAGGAGAAGAAGCACCACAACGAGCAGGAGTCTAGGTAGAGCTAGGACCAAGGAGGCAGTGACGACGACTGAAATGAGGGAGGAACAACGGCGGCGATGGTCTGTAATCAACGACAGCTGGAAGTAATCGACAGCAGCAGCACCGAAAAAAAAAACACAATTTCCGGTGGTGTTCAAAAAGTGTCATACGTGTGGTTGATACCATGCTGAATATTGTGGAAACCCGTTGATTAGGGTTGCATATATTGCTTTCAATATATAAAGATACAAGTTACACAAAAGGACCATTTACCATACATAAGAGAAATAAATGAACAAAAGATATAACTATTTAACACCTAGAAATTCTAGCATCACCGGTGAAACCATGAAATAAAGGGTATATGCCCTTTTTAGCAGGTTATTTATTAATCTAAGGATCCAGAATACAAAAAATACTACTGACTAAAGAGATCACACCTATAATTCGATGGACAACAGAGAAATTAAACTAAATTTTAAATAAATGTTATTTAAATATAAACACTAGAGCGTAAACTTAAACATCATTAGTATAGAATAAAATATAATATTTTGGTTTGTTGTTAATTTTCTATAACAAAAAATATGAACCTTAAACAAAAACACAAAAAACCGATTAACCAAAAACCTAAAGATTTTACCGGTTCGGTTAACCAAATTGAAGTGGGTAAAAAACAGCTTTGTGAACCGGAAAGTTGGTATTGTTTCTCATGTTGTAGGTTCAATTTTGGATATTTTAATAACGTAATACCATTTTTCCTATTACAACGTCATGCTTCGTTAAAACTATCTGTTATAGCAAGTACTTTGGAAAATATAAATTATAGCAACATCGTACTTTGAAGAATCTATGAATTTTTCTATAACATCATACTTTCATTTTTCATATTACAACATCGTAATTTGAAAAATATAAATTATAGGAAAAAATATGCTCTTACTGTTGAAGAATCTATGGATTATAGCAAGAAATAGACATGTATATACCAAATACAAAACAATTTAGCCTGCAAAAATTGTAATGTTCACTAATTACCCCTAATCTTTTTGGAATGTAAACACGACCACAATAATTTTCATACATACCATAATTAGTCCGTTAACAAGCTTTGCTTTTTCTTTCTCATTGCCTATAAGGACCATAAAAGGTAAAGTTTCATCCATCTATATAAGTTTCTTTTAATCTATTATTTGTTTATTCTTGGTCTTTTTTGTTTAAGGTCAATCATCATATCTTCTGTTAAATACAACAACTGGGAAAAAATCATTTGAATCTGAATTAGACATAATTTTGTACTTTGAACACATGAATACGATTTGGTATTCATAAAAACCAAATCTCGAAATAAATAGGAATTGTTAGTACTACTTTGTACAATGTATATGCCATTGAATATACAAATAGAAAACTGTATAGTAAATTAAAAGGAAGTATGGTATCATTGTATGCATGCTAGCATTTTAGCAAGCATGGACAGTGAATTTAATAATTTCTTAATATATTTTTTCTTTTTTAAGTGTTACCTTATTTCCTTTAAAGGGCCAGGGGTTGTGATGTTTTAACTGACTACTCTCTTCACCCTTTTCTTTATATGTTTTTCCTTTACCCCTCTTTATATCTTCTTTACCGCAACTATTTTAAATGTTGATTTAAGGTTACCCTTTTGTTCTTTTCATGGTTCTAACAAGTGTCTAAGATATCAGGATTTATAAACATTTGGGTTATTTGGGATGATTGTGTTAGTTTCTTATTCAATAGTTCATCATAGATGCCTAACTAAAGTTTGTAATTGAATAGATTTTGGATAAATACAATATCCTGATAACAACAAAATTAGAGCACAACACAATAAATTGGTAAATTTCCCAAAGTACTATTCCTTAACAGCAGAAAACGAAAATAACAAGGTAATGACCAA
The DNA here is from genome assembly GCA_023525715.1 of Cichorium intybus. NCBI lineage: Eukaryota > Viridiplantae > Streptophyta > Magnoliopsida > Asterales > Asteraceae > Cichorium > Cichorium intybus. The sequence continues at coordinate 1,782,955 of JAKNSD010000023.1, forward strand.
TATGTTTGTTATATTGTTGAAAGTAGGAAACTTTACTCAATGGTTAACTAAATTACTCTATACACCACCTTTATTATTAATATTAATATTAATCTTATTATTATTATAATGCTACTATTATTACATCATTTTTTCTTGTGAATCAAATTAAGTTCGAAGATGACTGCATGAAAAAAGAAAATACGTCTTTAACTTTCCATGGCCCAGCCGCATAACTAAAACGATCACACCTTTTTCCATACTACTGTTTAAGCCGATATTGCAGGGACCATATGAAAGTTAGTTTCATAGTTACAACATGAGTATACAATATTTTATATGCATGTGTAAATAAAATGAATGCAGTTTTTTGTAAATTATATTTTGCCTACTGTATACGTAAAAACTTTCTACAACAACACGTGGGAATATCGGGGGGAGGGGGAGTCAACAGTGGGTGACGCTTGAGTCTTTGTTAGACTCAGTTTCCATGTTCTCTAGTATTGATCGTTTGGTGTGGTCGTTGATTGGCTTTGGTTTCTTTTTTGTTTCCTCGGGGTATTGATAATCATTTGTTGTTGGGTGATTATGGTCCGATTATATAGGTTAAGCTCTTGCCTATAAAGGTGAATATTTTTTGCTTGGCACCTGGCTGTAAACAAACTTCCTAATAGGGCCAATTTAGAAAATAAGGGGTTGGATATCAAACTATTAATTGTCCATTATGTGGTGGAGGGTGGGAGTTTCTTTTCCATTTGTTTTCTGATTGTTATGTGGCTTCAGAGTTGTTTGCCCGGGTTGTTCGATGGTGAGGCTTAGACTTGACTTTAGTCTCTTCTTATGCTGGTTCAGGTTGAAAAGGGCTTCTAAAGGGCATCTAGAAGCGGTAATTACTATGTGGCTTTATAGGAATTCCTTTTGGTAGGGTTAAAGTGAACGGGTTAGTGGCATAATAGGGTAACAATTTATTTATGAAGTTCAAAAAACACCTATGGACTAAAAACACTTTATCAAAAGATATCAAACTATTTAAAGTGTTTAAAAGTACGTTGGTTGCCTCCTATATCAAGGTTAATAGGTGAAATTTTGTGTTAACCTCAGAGTTAGGTAACAAACTATTTAAAATTTTCAAAAAACACTCATGAACTAAAACATGCTATCAAAAGGCATCACACTATTTAAAGTGTTCACAAAACACCATGACAACCTTCTACAATAATGCTTTATTTTAAATCATTTTGTTTCTTTTCGTTCACCACTAAAATGAATAAAGAATCAAATATATTGGTATGATTAGAATATATCATTTAAATATGATTTGAATGATCATATATTGTTATGATTAGGAAAGGTGTTTATGAAACGATCTTATGAGAAATGAAGATATAATTTGGGTTTGGAAGTGTATTTAGAAGGGTATGAATCCAACAAAGACGCCTTATATAAGCTTTATCAAACTATTTAGGAGTGTATTAATAAAAGAAATTGAAAAGATATAGTTGCAAGATGGACACTCATAGTGCAGCAGATTGATGATGTGTGTCCAATACATGAGTTTGTCTAGGTTCATCACCGACTTCCTTAATTATATTATTTGTTTACCATTACATGAAGAAATTAATATAAATTGACATAGAGATCAACCTGCCAGATAATAAATCACGATGTGACTGATGAAGTCTTGGAGAACATGCAATTTGTAGGTAGGAAATTATTCGTGTTGCTAATGGAAAAGAAGATGAAGTTGCACTTAGAAGGATTTGTTTCGATAATGACTATATTGAAAAGCATTAACATCCAAAAAGAGCAAGTTCGTAATGGTAAGATTATTTTCAGCTTCAGTATATTTAGTCAAATCTTGATATTAGATGGCATATGACATTTTTGATAAACATTCTAGATTTATGAGTGTTTTTCGAACAAACATTCTAGCTTTAACGGCATTGTTAAACAAATGTTTTAGATTAGAAAAACTTAAGTTATTAAACTTGCTATAAGATGTCATTATGGTAGCTTTTTGGATATTTTAGATAATTCATTATCTTTTGTTCATTTTTTTAGTTTACGGGTGTTTTTTGAACATTTCAAATAGTTTGATACCTTTTTATGACATTAACAAAGAATTTGACCTCTGAAAGCAACTATATGAGGCCATCATAATATTTTTGAACGCATTAAATAGTTCGTTTTCGATTGATAACGTTTTTTAAATTTATGAATGTTTTTTGAACATTCTTAACAATTCATTACCTTATTATGACATTAACGCAAAGTAAAAAAGACAAATTATTTGACAAAATTGTCACTCAATCTTACTTTTAAGTGTGCAATAGGAATACAAGGTGTAGATTAAATTTGGTTGGCTGGTTGCAAAACCCGAATGCTGTTATTCCATGATGTATGTTTTTGTTTAGTTTAGATCTTCACTAGCTTAAAAAAACTTTGACGTTCTAAAAAAATTATTTGGAAAATTTATGAATGTGTTTTATCATTTTGTGCTTGATGGAACTCCCACTCATGTGCTTGAATTTCGTTCGGTGCTGGTGTATGCCACTGTCTGGGGCATTTGGAAGTCTCGCAACGGCTTAGTCTTCAAGAAGATTACTCCTTCGGTGTCCAATACGGTGGATAACATTATAATTACTTCGTTTAATTGGTTCAAATTTAGAGCTAATCGTAGCGATATCAACTGGAATGTTTGGTCTAGTAACCCTTTTATGTACTTTTTGTAATTGTTTCTCTTGCTAGCTGCTTGCTAGTTTAATAATATCTGCCGTTCTAAAAAAAATTGCAAAATAAAACCATTTCAACATTTGTAACTATTTTATGAAAATTAAGAAGTTTTATAATGTAGTTGAAAATGTTGGTTTACTAATCAAATATCTCAAGTACTTTTTGATGATTTAATCGAAGAATTTATTGGTTGCACTAATAAAAGACGGCATATATGAAACACAAACGTACATAAAATATATAACATGATCACTAATTTTTCGTTGTTTTGAATTGTATATCTAAAAAAGTTACAAGTCATATAGATATAAGTATCTTACAATCGTAATTATGTCATTGTGATTTGACTATAACCCAATTACCTAAGAAATACGGCATATACAATTAAATCGATTAAGACACTCTTTGTAAATTGTTTTTCTTTCCTTTATTTTCATTTCATATATATATATATATATATATATATATATATATATATATATATATATATATATATATATATATATATATATATATATATATATATATATATATATATATATATATATATATATACACACACACACACACACAAATAATATATCTGATATGATTATAAATATTAATATCCACAAGTAACTTCTTATTGTAGCAACAAGAGACATCAATGAAGGAATAATTATGAATAGAAAGCCAAGACATATCAAATGGCCACTTGTGATGTATTATGTCGAACTTTGCTTCAAAGGTTGTCGATGAACATCAGATTCTTTACAAACAACTTAATTTTCGGGACGTGTTGTTCGACTATTTTCAGACTTTTTAATTTTCTAAGAGAGATTCTTTGAAAAAAATATATATACAAATTGTCTTCATTCAATAATGGAACATGAATATCATGCATAAAAAGTGGCATTTTTAGGCATGTCACAATAGTCCATAATGCCATGGAGAAATGAGCTGTAAACATGGTCATTCAACTCTATGATTATGGTCCCAATAGTGCCCACCAAACCTAAAGAAATAGAAATGATTGAAATCTTCACACACCACTCAACTAATAAATAAAATTGATTATTTTTTTTTCTCAAAATGTCATTTACATTGTCGTCTTATATAACCGTCGAACATAAAGTCTTGATGAAGTCTTTTTGTTTTTCCACTCGTATTTAGTTTTGCATTTTTTTTATTGGTAAAATCATATTTTTGATTTCTTGTTTTTGTTTATGGCTTATTGGTAACATGTAAATGACTTAATGTTAAATTTTTCAAAAACTTGAATGATTCATAAGTTTGAATAATTTATATGTTATGAATGATTCATGTTGTTTGAGAATGTTGCTGAACGAACATGCTAAATGAGAAAAATTATCATTTTAACATTCTATATTATTTTATGCTGACTGAATTATTATTGTTTATTAAACATCTGAATGTGGAGATAAATCACGCAACATTAGCAATATTTGAACGGCCACCTCGAACGCGTCCCATGACCCATTACATGGAGGTAGATAGCAGGGCACTGTCAATGTTTTAGGCGCGTCGGGTTTTAAACCATAAACCTCCTTTATAAAATGCCAACACCTCGTTTGCTAGGTTTCCATCTTGGCAACTTAATTTGCCAGTTAACCTATAATCTCAACAACCTAAAATGTCATCAAACAAATCTAATCATTAACTATCGACCCATTAGTAATATAAATATTTTTGATTAAATAATAAACCCCCATTACTAAATATAGCTCCATTATACTCGTCATTTGACAGCTAAGGTTGAAAGGAGTTGTGTCGCCTGCAACCACTCCACATTAGTTCCATGTTGCGTTTGTGTAGAAGAGAGAGAGAGAGAGAAGACAGAGAGATAGATAGATAGAGAGAGAAATAGAGAGGAAAACTTCTTGGCGATTGGAGTTGCTGTCTAGTGGTTGCCCCTAAGGCGGTGTGATGTTCCTTAGCAGCAACACGAGCCATGTCGGATGCCACCAAATATTATTGCTCACTCCGTATAGCCTAACAACTAATATAGATCATCTTATTTCACATAACATCATTTCATTAAGTATAAAATAACATTCCCATCACTTACTTATTACATCTTGCAGTAATTAAATCATACAATAATGATTAATGAATAACCCGGGCAGAGGTGCACAAAAGCCGGTTAAAAACCGGTTTCGGTTATTTAAAAACCGGTTTTTTAAAAACCGGTTTTTTTAAAAACCGGTTTCGGTTATAACCGGTCCGGTTTTGACCGGTTTTTTTTAAACGAGATTGAGTTTCAAACCGGTTTTTTTCGATTTTTAAACCGGTTCGGTTCGGTTAACCGGAAGAAAAACCGGTTTTTTTCGATTTTTAAACCGGTTCGGTTTCAGATAAAAAACCGGCTAAAAAACCGGTTCGGTTAAAAAACCGGTTCGGTTATTAAAAAACCGGTTATTAAAAAAACCGGTTCGGTTATTATTTTCGATTATTTAAAAAACCGGTTTTTTTGTGCACCTCTAAACCCGGGAAACAAAATCAATGAACTTAATTCGTTAAGATTAGTCCACTAAACACCCCCTAAGTCCAACATCTAATATCCTAAAATTAACCCTCTACAAGATCAAGCCCAACAACCAAAAAGCCCAAAGAATAACAAAAGTACAAAACCCATATGGAATCAGCTGAGCTCACAGTCAAAATTTAAAACACCTAAATCAATCGATCGCTGAAAGCCTAAATGTCGATAAAGGTAGACATTTACGCCGCTTTCAGATTCTCCGGCCACAAGAGCACGGCCACCGGATACAGCACCGACCACGCTTTCAATCTGCTTCTCCATTACGATAGCTTCACCGGTCCCTGTGGGAACTCGTCTTTCCCTTTCTGTTTTGCGATCGCACTAAGCTTGGTTGACATCGCCGGTCCTCGCCGTTCAAGCGATTGTTTTCAAGGATACCCACCCCTTCGGGACTGCGGTTAACAGGGTCTGACGGCCATGGTTGCATTAAACCCTAAAGAACTTGTCACCCAGTCGAAACAGCCTCAGCTCATTCTCTGCACAATCAAGTTCTGTTTTACTCATTAACAGATTCCAAAATAGGAACTTCTCTGATTCCGTTTACTCACAGATTCTATTAAAAGACGATTGAAGAAGTCGAAATGCATAAAATTCGCAGACAATCAATCAGCTGCAGTCCGTGATTGACTCATTCTTATCTAATTATCATGTAGTTGAATCCATGATGCTACAACGGAAATAACAACATTAACCAATACATTTTTGACCCAAAAATGCATTTTTTGTCGAATTAGATAACATACTTTAACATTTACTTAAAAGTGGCACAAGTCCAGTTATTCAAGGATCCATTTCCAACGTATTAAGACTTGACTAAATAAAAAATGGATTTTCTAACATGTGCCCTAAGGCACACGTAAGAATCATTAATTATGTTAAATATTCTTATTGGAACTAGCATTTCATATTAATGATGAAATATTATGAGACAACAATAAAAAAGTAAATCAAGAAAAGAATAAAAAGTCTAAGCTAATTAATATGAAATGCTAGTTCCAATAAAAATATTCAACATAATTAATGACTCTTACGTGTGTCCTTAGGGCACATGTTAGAAAATCCCAATAAAAAAAATACTTAAACCAATGTAACAACACCATCTAAGATGGATTTCAATAATAAACATATGCAACTTTGGTTACTTTTGCAAAACACACCGGCTTTTTTTATCAAAAGTTTCACAAGTTCAACTATTCAAATTTTAATTTCCTTTCTCTTAGCACTTGAGTCGATCCATATTCCCTCACACATAAACTAAGGTAACAAAAGTGTCTTGAGATTATTTCTCAACGAAATGCATCTTTTATCAATTTAGGCATCATACTTCCATTCAGAGACTAAACACCATATTAACATTCACTATTATCTCTATAGTATGATTATCAAATGCAACATTCCTCATTTGTACCATCGTGGGTGGAGTCCCTTCCACACTGTGAGGTTGTGTTTGATTTATCTCTTACTGTCCAGTAAGAGGTAATGTCGGACTTGGTCCGAGTCAGACCGTTTGATAGGTCAAAAGGGGAACCTCTTACTCGGTCCACAACCTCTTATTCGGTAAGTGCTGGAATGTAGCTGACTGAGAAAAAAAAGCGTGTTCTTTTTTTGCCCTTCCCCCCTTCTCCATCTCTTCTCCGCCTCCTTCCATATCGCGACTCAACATTTGAACATCCACCAGATGCTCGCCGCTGCCGTTGCAAACCAGAAACCGTCTCCGCCTCTTCTTGTCGGACCTCTTATCACCGACCAGCGTCGATCCTTGTTCAGCGTTGTGTCCTGGTCGGAGGCGTAAGATTACCGGCAACCGTCTCCGTCTTTTCTTGTCGAACCTCCATCTCCCTGGAGGTTGTTTTTATCCAATCATCATCGAGGGCGACACCAATCTTTCAGATCATAAAGGTAATTCAACGGTTTTTCTGTTTACCCCAAATATGTTTCGATTTTTTTTCATTTTTGTGTGCATATGTGAATTACAGATAAGAAATTAGGAAAGGGGAAAGATAGTGAATTGCTCTATGGTGGTTAGCGAATCCCTAAAAGCCCTTGATGTAATCTTTTATTATACAGACTCAGCAAGCATTTGAAGTAGGACAACTCAACAAGCATTCAAAATCCGATTACTTTTGGTAATTATGATTTATTAGTATTCTTAGTAGCAATGACCAATTGTAATTTATTGGTAATTGGCCAACCCAAGTGCAATCCTATAAATTTTGGTTAGAGTTTCGAGAATAATGTTATCGTTCATAGTGGATTAATGTTATTTGGAAACTTTGATACTTGGCTTTGTTGGTGTTCTTTAGTTTTTGGTTTAATATGAGACTCGTTTTCATGGATTGTTCAATGTTTGTGTGAAGTGGTTTAATGTTGGTTCAATGTTGTGCATTACGTGGTTCAATGTAGCAAATTTGATTAAGCATGATGATTAATTGGTTATATTTAACAAAAGATTGAATAGAAGGGTAATATGGTCATTTTCATCATTCATCATATTCAGTCAGATGCATAATCAAACAATATGGTTTTAGTCAGAGGCTGACTCAATCCGAGCTTCTGACTCAGTCAAGCATCTGACTTAGTTCTAACTCAACCAGCAACTATCAAACGCAGCCTTAGTCAATATGCAAAGTGACGAATCTACATATTTACATTTATGGGCTGTTTGGTTTGCCTATTACCGGTCTAGTAAGAGCTTACGTCTAACTCGATCCGACTTCGGATCAAGTCAGACCGTTTGATAACCTTAAGATTTACCTCTGACTTTGTCCTAAGCCTTAAAATTTACCTCTTACCCGTTTAACTTCATAATAAGTCTGACTGGGTAAGACACTTACCCAGCTCTTACTCAATCAGCAAGTATCAAACAGCCCGTTAGACACTTTGCATATTGACTAACACATACACCATTTTAGTTCGGTTGAAAGGTATCGGTTTTTGGGCTAAATTGGAGCTATACTTTTTAAGTATTTTTAATCAAATTGAAATAAAAGATTAGGGTTGGCGTATGTTTCATTTTATGATTTTATTTTCTTTTATCAATACTACTTTTTCCTTATGTATTGAAAGTCTTTATGGTTTTTGAGATTAAGTTTATTATGGGTTTGAGTTTAAAGCATTTATTGAAAAAATTATGCATTTATTTCTTTCCCTAAACAACAAATATTATTCTTATAAAATTTGAGCATTTAAATCTCGAATGATGCTGTATTTTCTATATGATAAATTATCTTTGAAATAAATCCATATAAATGCAAAAAACTAAATAATGTACTAAAATAAGTTTGCCGACAAAAACGAGATATGATAAAAAAAAATAGATTTTCAACCCAATCACTTGTCGACACGTTTGCTCGATCCAATTAAGTAGTAGATCATTAATAACCACTTTTCCAACTGAAAAGCCCTTTTCCTTGTCAATTTACATAATCGCCATTAACGACCTTCGATCTCACAGTCTGAAAAACCCTCTGTACAATGGAAGGTCTAGTGAAAGGTTTGCTTGATGTTGCGTTTGGAGACAATGATCGAGAAAAGAAGAGAGAAGAAGATGAAATTGATGAACGATCCAGATCTACTTCGTGGGCGCAGGTAGAGTACAGTTGATCAAGTTATGTATCACTTGTTTCTTTAAGTTCCTGTTTGCTGATGGATCGGATGATTCACAGGTTGTCTCCGGCGAGCAGGACGATGAACCGAAATATAGTAGAAATAATAATAATCGAAGAAACGAGGTTAGTGTGAAATTGAGCTTTCACGGTTAGGTATCACTTGTTTCTTTAAGTTCCTGTTTGCTGATATTAACAGGTTGTCTCCGGCGAGGAGGACGATGAACCGCAATATAGTAGAAATAACAACAATCGAAGAAACGAGGTTAGTGTGAAATTGAGCTTTCACGGTTAGGTTTTTAAACTGAATCGAGTTTTTCTTCAGGAGGCGAGAAACGAACAATGGGGATCTGGTGGATCGAATCCTTCTAGGCGACCTCAACAGGTAATTGTTAATCTTCAGAGGAATAAGTTAGTTCGATCATTGTAGATTGATCTGTTCGCTTCTGAATCGACATATATAAAGTCAATTAGTCCAATTGTTGATGAAATTGTTAACCATTTTGAATGAATTTCCTGAGTGCATCATGTTATTGAAATCATAATCTAGGATTACGAACAAATGATTCACTCAAATCAGATGCTTCATTAATCATGACATAATGTAAGAAATGTCTGAAACGCAGGTTGTGAATGATTATAATCAAAGGCGTCCTGATCCACAGGTAGCAGTCTTCTTCTTCGTCTTCTTAATTTTCATTTTGTTTTTTTTATCATCAGCATTCATATCTAACGATTCAAGTGTATGAATACAGACTGAAGAGGAAAATAACGATGGTTGGGAGACTGTTGGAAAGAAACCTCCAAGAAAACACCAACAGGTTGTTACATTCTTCAATTCTTCTTTAATTTCAAATCAAAACATCATCTAACAAAAAATCAACAGGTTCAAAAGGAGAATTGGGGGAATTTCAAACGTCCTGCAAGTGAGCAAGAGTATTCAAATGAAGTTACAAACAATTCCCAAATGGAACCCTCTCAAAACGAACTCAATGACCTTTCACAAGCTTGCAACAAGCTATGGGAGCTTGATTACAACCGGTTGACACCTGGCAAAGACTACGAGATTGACTGTGGTGAAGGAAAAAAGACTTACCAAAAACAAGATATGGCAGAAGGAAGCCTCTTTACTAGGTTAAGTCAAGATGTTTTAAGAAAACCAACAATTTCTCGATTCTGTTCTCTTTTAGATAACTATAACCCACATGAAGGGTATAAAGAACAGGTCACATCTCAAGAGAAACAAGAACAAGCTGCTTTCATTGAAGAGATATGTAGAACTGCACCGATTAAGTACCTTCATAACTATCTTTGTAAAAAGGGTATTGTGTCGCGAGATTATGGGGAGTTTAAAGGGCTGTTGACAAGTCTCTGGTTTGATTTATATGGGCGAGGTGGTACGTCTAGTTGTTCTTCGGCTTTTGAACATGTTTTTGTTGGTGAAATCAAGAGTCGTGGGGAAGAATCGGTTTCTGGCTTCCATAATTGGCTTCAGGTGCGTGCTTTTAGGCTAAGTTTGTTACATAAGAAAGAAAATCGTCATTTTTTGTCACAAAAAGTTGTTATTTATGTTTAACTTTTTTGGGTGTAACAAAAAGTTGTCCTTTTTCGTATTGACATTTGTATCAGCATGCCAAATGTAGTGCAACATATCATGTCATGTCTTGTGACCTTACATATGTCGATTTTAAAACCAAAAATCATGTGACAAGTCTAAAAAAAAGGTTTTTTAAATTATCTCTTGTGGGATTAATTTATTTAAGAAATTGTTTTTTTGTATATAGTTTTATATGGAAGAAGCAAAGGGGAGGGTTGATTATCAAGGCTATATCTTTCCGCGGAGACGTGGGGAGACGGTAAGTAAACTCCAATCTTTTCCTTCTTTATATTTCCAAAATAATTATCTTTATTGTATTCGGATAATCTTCTATAGGAAAATTGCACAAAATAGCAACACACTTTAGTATTTTTACTAATACGAGAAAAGTACTTAATTTCTACCTATAATAACAATGCACTTACATTTCCTCACCAATATACCTACATACTTACATTTTTTACTAATAATAAAATATATAACCCATAATAGAAACATACTTTAGTTTTTCTACAAATAATAACAACGTACGTACAATTTGTTACACATAGTGCCAAAATACTTAAGATTCATTTAACTAAAATAACAATATCTAACAAATTTTTTTTTACCAATAGTAACATGTAACAAAGAAAGTAAATCACCAATATTCTTATTATATGTAAAGAATTGTAAGTATGTTGTTACTATATGTAAAGAAATACAAGTATGTTGCTATTATTGGTAAAAAATGTAATTAAGTTGCTATTATGGGTAAAGAGAACACAAGTACCTTGTTATTATAGTTAATAAACACAATACTTGCTAATATTGGTAAGCGATAAAGAGTGAAATACATAACCATTTCCTTTAACATTTCCATTTTATTTAAAGTGATGGACAACTAGGTAATTCTAAGTTTATTCTTTAAATCACTTTTATTGCAATAACACTTTACCTATTTTCTATATCTAATTATTATGTAATGCAGCCCGACTCAGAGACACAATTATTAACAATCCAATTTGAATGGAACGGTGTGTTAAAATCGGTCTCGAGCACAATGATAGGAGTAAGCCCAGAATTTGAGATAGCATTGTATACATTGTGTTTCTTTATGGGTGGTGAAGATAACCATGTTGAACTTGGTCCATACTTTGTGAACATCAAGTGTTACCATCTTGGAAATAAACTTGGATCCGCTTTTCCCGTTGCGGATTCTTGAATCGTATGATATGTTTTGTGTTTTTTATGTGTGAAGTGATGTAACTTGATAAACGGTTGATGTACGATAACTTTGTACTTGTTTACTTTAAGACTTATGTTTTTTATAAATGTATTTTCTCGTAAGAACTTCGAAAAAGATGGAATCAAAGTTAGGTTTCATTATATAATGTTTGTATCATGTGTTATAAATTGAGTACGAGGCATGGATCAAACCATCATTCTAATACTTAAAGATTCAGTTTCTTGAACCCATTTGGAAGTTGAAAAGAAGCAAACATCATTGTACAAATCAATACATTTGAGCATGTCTATGCATTTTGTTAGTTTCAATTATTGAGGGGCCCGACCCATAGAATCTCTTCTTAAAAGAGGGCCAGATCCCATGTTGACTACTTACGCTTTGCTTCTTCTACCCACTATGCCTACCGATAACCATTATAATCACCTTGTTAAAAAAGATATTTCATTATGTTAATGTACACTATTCCTAATGTTGAGATAATAACCATCACAGACAAATAATACAACTAAATGAAAGTGTTGTATTTCAGACTTGGCAGACAAACAATCCGACAATTAGTATCGAAAACTAATATCGACAAATAATATAGAAAACTAAGTGTCAAATAATAAACCCAGTTATTATTATTTAATTATCAAATTTCGTCTTAAAATCAGATTGATCCTTCACGATAAGATCTGATTGTAACAAAAGTAGAAAGACTCTGTTCCATTGTCAGATAAAACAAAAGATAAGACAGAAAATTAAAACCAACATGAAGATCGCTAATTCTAAATTGGAAAACTGCACCGAATAACTCCTGTCCTTAAAGGTTTTTACAGTGCTCGTCGGCTGTAAGCTATTAGCATAAAACTCATGATTTAATGTAAAATAGTGTTCGTTCCAATAACCATGGAAGAACCGATAAATGTAAAACGAGTACTAGGAAACCTAAAGAAAGCTGAATCACAGAGGGAGAGAGGAAAGAGTAGAGAAGGCTATGTTATTTGAGTTGTGGAATAAATGAGACTTTAGAGGTCCTATTTATACTAAATCGAAAACCCTAGAGGCCCAAAAAAAATCAGATTTTATGAAGATGCTCGGCCTCTTACATGATGACATGTGACATTTTGAATGCCGGATAAAACTCAATGAGTTGGCGTGGTAATCGGGAAGGTCATCCGATTTCAAACCTGGCGGTTAACCAAATTTTTGAGACTTCTAGGACCTTCCTAGAGTCTATCCACAAAGTCAACCGTTGTCAACACGTTGATCGGGTTGGCTTACCCGATCCGACCTGAGCCCTGCTAAAAAGAAAAGCTCCTCAACTCCCAAAACGATTCATGCGGTGTGCGAGGTGTAAAGTACACTTAAATTGTGCCGTTTTGCAAACCTCGTGTCTCACATCCACGGCCCGGCTCGACATTCGTGTGGGCTTGGCCAATCCCTTAACCTCCACTAAAGCCTTTGAAGACTTAATGCAAGAAAGCTTTATGGACCCTTCCAAAGTTCTTCCCCCACCTGTTTCGAACAAAGAAACTAAGCAACTTGCTACTTCCTTTATTATTTCCATCAATCCCCCACGAAGTTGAAAATTCACTCGGATATATGATGTAAGTTGGGTGTCATGGAGATTAAACCCAGTTTAATGAGAATACACAAGAAGAAACCAATACAATGGTTTCTAATGGATTTAAACTAGGAATCTTGTGACCTCTCCGGTGTACCCCCGGCGCACACATAACCCACCATATATGCGTTCTCCCTGAGCGCTCATATGGCCATGCACTATAAACCATTTTGATGATCCTCTAGAAGATAAACCACCAATCTCCATTTGAGGCGGCACCACCTTTAGATCATATAAGAAAAGTTTTACAACATCTTTGTTGCTTAGATGTCTCTAAAATTTTGTTAAGAGTTTTAAGTCAACCTCGTTCTCAGTAACGACTTACTATCCTACCTCATATGGACTTTGATAGTACCTCTTCATTGGGTTTCCATCACCAAAAAATTCTGGCTTGGTTTTAGACCCATGACTGTCATGGTAGTTTCAACCGAATCTATCGTTAGAGGTTTGGTAAGTGGATGCGCTAAGTTCCTACATGTCTTGACATGGACAACTTTGATGGTACCACTTTCAATTAGTTGTATCACATAACTATGTCGAAGACCAACGTGTATTGACTTCCCATCATACACAACGTTGAATACTTTAGAAAATGTCGCCTCATTGTCACAAAAATAGGAATTGATGGCATTAGAATATCTTACAGCTGGTTATCTAAGAGTATATCTCTAATCCGTTCTGCTTCGCCTACTGCTGTTATGACAATAACCCCAATATTTGTCATTGAGCGAGCTACACATGTCTATTTCTTGCTTGCTTAAGAAATAACTACTCCAACTAGAGTATAAATCTAACCACCCGTGAATTTCGAATCACTGTGTGATTTATATAGATGGCATCAAAATCCCTTCTAGCATACAGAAGATGACGCATATGTCAATTCAAGAGCACTTATCCTTTTCAAGTACAGTAATACTCTTCATATTGCCTTTCAGTGCTCTATCGCTGGGTTAACTATTTATTAGCTAAGTTTTCTTACAAAAAAAATAGATAAACTCATCTTGAAGTAGTAAAGGATGTACGACTTCCATACAACATATTGATAAACTCACCTTGAAGCAGCAACATAAAAGATCCACATAGAAAATCTGAACCCACCGAGCTCCACTCGAACACCTTATATGCCTATAAGGTACAATAGGTTACTACAAAGTATACTAGCTAACCTTACTATATATAGATACTTAAAGTATTACTTTCTTGTGATTAAGTTGCATTTTAGCTTTTAACCCCTACCGAGGAATCTAATGATACCCCATTTAGCTCACCCTAATCCTAACCAATTTAGTATATTATTGCATACTCTTTTAGTTATCTTTTAATATTCCAAGAATGTAAGGAACTCACCCTAACTAAATTTCTTCTATTTTCTATGAATTAAACAAAATCGGGTATCTAAAACTGTCCAGATTTGGACCAGGTTGCAATGCCTACCACTTTCAACCTAGTAAGGGTCATTCATAAATTCATGGAAAAATTAGGCTTAAACTAGACTCTAATAGAGAACATCAGGATCTAACCTCAAGTCCTTTTCATTCTCTAAAAGGTCAAAACAAAATCAACAAGTAGACTTAACAGTTTAGACAATGAGCTGGACCAGACCACAAAGAATCCGTCCAAGCACCAAATAGGCTAAGGATTGGGTTCTGAAATTTGGTGTGGGAAAAATAGACACCAAATATGAACTAGAGCCACTAACCTGACCCCTAAATGAGTTTTATACAATTTTTAGTGATTTTTCAAAGCCAGAGGACCTAATCTATCAAAATTCTGGACCAATCAATGGAAATAGCTAATTGCTCGACCTAGGGTCTGAATCAGCTCAGACCCTTGTAAGGGAACAAACTAGACTCAAATATAATTTCAGGTACATAAGGATTGACCCAAATGGACATACCCACGATTTTATGTGAGTTTTATAAGCAGACCCAAAATTTGTGAAAATACACAACATTACAACATTATTGCTAGGGTTAAGGTTTTCAACCCTAAATCGATTAAGACATCTAGGGTCTGAAGGGACTTCAATAAGAACACGTTAATCAGAAGGAGAGTAAGATGCATACAACACTATCCTACCAAAAGCACATACACAACAACACACACAAAGGCATGTGTGTGTGTTATACTCGGCTAAAGAGTAATTAGCCCTAAACCACCTCATACACGAGATTAAGAACATCAAAACATAACCTTCAAACTGAATAAAACCTTTAGAACAATAAGGTTACTCATTCACACAAACACACACACACACACATAAACCCACGGTCGAGAATATGGTGGTGGTGTGTGGTGAGGTTTTAACTGTGAAACAAAAGATGGAGGTGGAGGGTTTACCTAATGATGCAGCCCAAGACCCAACCAACACACTTCTTCTCCAAGCGACCCATTCTTCCCGAACTTACTTCACTTCTCACGGCTTGACAGAAAAACGGATGAACCAAACAGGAAGGTGTTCACAACTGAAAAATAAGAGCTAGGGTTGCTAAGGAATCATGTATAACGGACATACGTAGCATGGAGTGGGCTGGAGTTAAGTTTCGAAGGCCTTAGGGCCGAACCCTAAGTGATCGATAAACCTATCGGCCAAACACAAACCCATGCAACAATGATATATTGACACAATCAGCCTCTCCACATTGGTGAGTTATTCCAACAAGTTCCATGCAAATAAATCACACCACATTAAGTTTTCAAAAATAACACTACGCCCCTCCCCATCATAAAATTTAATGTCTAGGTTTTTATTATGCTTTTTTGAATTATAACGTATTATTATTATTATTATTATTATTAAAAGTTTATACGAAAAATAAACGTACCGAGAAACGGGATGTTACATATATATATATATATATATATATATATATATATATATATATATATATATATATATATATATATATAAATATATATATATATATATATATATATATATATATATATATATATATATATATATATATATATATATATATATATATATATATATATATATATATATATATATATTGCAAGTTAGGGATAAATCCTATTACACGGGTACGTAATATACTACAGCCTAGCTAGGTACATATGGGACTGCTCGGTCGTTATACCGTTGAACCTTCCCTTTCTCCAAGTAGATGCTGCACAGAGACTAGACCCGCACACGCAATCGGCAAACCCTGGCACATAGCACACGCCCACCCCGTAAGGACGCCCTGCAGGCAACTGACTACTGGTTAAACCAGCAGTCCCGGGTACTCACAACACCGCCTAGCACAGAGGCCGCAAACTAGGCATTAATATCTTTAGCCTTCATTTGCGTGGAGTGAGGCTAGAACCCACGACCTCTCCTAGGAGAGGCAAGGGCCTTAGCCATTCCAACCAACGATGATGTGTGTTTTATATATATATATATATATATATATATATATATATATATATATATATATATATATATATATATATATATATATATATATATATATATATATATATATATACATATACATATATATGCCTTTTTATTCATGATCCTCGAGACCCACACTTTCGCTCTCTCAAATGTATACTTTAGAATGTGCTTATACACTAGATCGCGGCTTTTAGCTGCATGTCTCCTATTCATCCGATCTCATTACCTACTGATCTTGATTAGAGGGATGCTCGACTACGAGACGATCAACATCCGAGTACTATATCGTTTTAGGTGACAAGCTAATGGCTTGGTCAGTCATTTTGCGTTCAAGTACCGATGCGAAATACTGTGTGTGGCCAATGTTGTGGTCGAGACATGTTCGATTTGTAACTTTCTTTGCGAGTTTTAATCCCCATATAATAAAGCTACTATTGTTAATTGTGATAATATCAATGTTGTCCACATGTCTTAAAACATTGTTTAACATTAACATACGAAACACACATACACACACGTGTGTATATATATATATATATATATATATATATATATATATATATATATATATATATATATATATATATA
Source organism: Cichorium intybus (assembly GCA_023525715.1). Lineage (NCBI taxonomy): Eukaryota > Viridiplantae > Streptophyta > Magnoliopsida > Asterales > Asteraceae > Cichorium > Cichorium intybus. The sequence continues at coordinate 1,800,239 of JAKNSD010000023.1, forward strand.
TATATATATATATATATATATATATATATATATATCAACTAATATTGAATTTAATGAGAAATATTTTGATTAGCAGAAATAAATACCATACATACATTTAAAATTAGAATTGTATAATAAATATTACTATTATATACCTAATGGAATGCAACTTGGTGATGTGTTGGTTATGTGCCCATGGTCATAAGAAGTTGATAATATTACTATATAAAATAAGTTTCTTTTGAGTTACATGCAAAAGATGATTTGGCCAAAAGAGATCCAAAGCAAATATGAGAGACTAAGTTTATTAATATATCAAAGTAAATGATATTAGTTAGAAGCTCAAATAGGATCAGGAACTAAAGTGACGATATCAACCGTTTGAATTTTTTAAGTCCTTATCCACAAGGGGATAACACTTATCCACAAAGGGATAAGACTTATTCAAAGAGAGAAGAGATAAGCATGATGAGTATTATAAATACCCACAATGATTGGAGATTTTAAGTCATTCAAAACCTTAAAAATTTGTCCATCCTCTCCCTCCCCTCTGTAACTAGTCGATTTCTTCATAAACCGAGTAGAAACATCGCTGATTCTTCAAGCAAAGTATTATACCACATAAGCGGATGCTTGATCATTGTCTTGAGTCCGATTTCATTAGAAGAGATATGGTTTGGGATCTAATTATCCTAGACACTACAAATATGCAGTTGAAGTAATTCTTGATCATTCTTTTAGTTTATAGTTGCAAAAGGGGCTTGATTTTATGATTTGTGGTGTAATTAGGGATGGCAAAAACCCCCCGTGAGGCCCGTTCCAGTGGGACCCCGGACCCGTACAAGGAGTAATGTTATGAAAAATTCGGGGGTGGGGGCGGGGGTGGGCAATCCCGTCCCGAAACCCCGCGGGGGCTCCGTTAATATATATATATATATATATATATATATATATATATATATATATATATATATATATATATATATATATATATATATATATATATATATATATATATATATATATATATATATATATATATAGAGTTAGGATCAAATGTGGAACATAAATATTGTGTGAATGTATGAGACAATATCAGCCATTAGATGAAAATAATGAATGGTTAAGATGATGATGGCATAATCGTAATTAATTGAATAAAAATTAATTATTTTTAATTAAATAAAATCAATAAGGGTAAATTAGTCAAATTTACCCATGACAAATTTTGGAATGTGCGGATATTTAGGGATTAGAATTTAATTAGTTATCTTGCATGATCGTACTTTCCATTCTTATAATTATTACCTATTTGTATCATTTTTTTTATTTACAACAATATTTAATTCTTTAACAATATATTTGTTCGTATTCTTACAGAATTTAGGTTAAAATACTTAGATAGAAATTAAACGAGAAACATGTACAATATTCTTGAAGAATATACACGGCATTCAATTCTAAACAATAATATATATAATATTCTTGAAGAATATATAAAAATTATATATCAAATATAAAAACATAAATTACAATTGTTTGTATTCTTTCAGAATATATAATAAAAATTGTTGTGTTCTTCGTCAATCATGTATATGTCGAATCTATTTGGGAAGAATTTGCTTCTTTGCTGCTGAAACATTCTGAAAAAATTCTTCAAGAATAAAAAACCATTGTGGAAGATGATTCAAATCAGGACCTCATTTTATCCAATAGCATTCAAACTTGCAAGCTTTTCATCATAAAGCTCATATTAAGGTAACAGTTGTTGTGTCGACGATTAGTGTGAACATTGCCTGCGAAATAGTGAAATTTTGTCAAATGATATTGCTTATGGACGTATCACAAATTTTATATAAAACTTAATGATGCAATCAAAATTTCAACTATTAAAGCTTTTTATGGTTCAGCAGCTTTTTATAATAATTAATTTAGAACATATGTTTAATTTAGAAGATATAGATCGGACTCTTAGCAGACTTTGTTACTCACAAGCTTCTTGTAGAAAAAGGAACAATATTCAATGACTGATATATGGAATGTAACCAAGATTGTTCGTACGTATTTCATAACATAAAACTAATATGATGTAGAATAAGAAATCGCTCATGTACATAACCGATATTAACAAAATTAAACTGAAATTCCGTGTAATTGTGAAGAAATACAAGTCAATAAGTCATATAACACATCAATTATATAACCTGAATTATCCCCAAAAAAGTTCAAGAACTCGAGAAATAACAATTCAGTGCATATAAGTAATAACGTAAGAAAAGTGATAGAGAATGGATGAACTAACTTGAGAGCAATCTTCTAAAAACTTTGTAGTCTATCCCTTTTGGTCCGTACAAAGGAAGCGAGACAGATTTGCGCGAGGCAGGAGAAAACAAAGGCTGGAAGTCCAACCTAGAACAATCATCGCTTAAATCTCTTGAATCCTCAAATGGGTCAGTCGCGTCACCCATGTGCCATCGTTGAAGTACAAATGGTGCTTCCCCCAATACGAACAGCGGTGGCGGATGGTTGGTATGACCACGTAGGTGTGAGGAGGCGGGTACGAACACTTCAATTTCATGACAGCTATGTAGGGTTTGAATGGGTCCGTATAAGAAGAAAATAGAGAGAAGGGAATGAGATGCAGACGGAGAACCTCACAGTGTATGATGCATTGGTGGCGGAGGAGGGTGGAGAAAGAAGTGGACGATGCGAGGATGTCGATGGGTTAGGGTTCTGTCTTCTTAGAGAGAGATGCGAAGGTTGAGAGATAGAAAGAGTAGCAGCCGAACTGGGAGTATGTCGATGGGTCTGCTTAAGGATTCGTTTTGGAGCCCTAAAAATAAGTATGATGCAGGCGTGTAAAACGGAAAGAAAGAGAAAGAGATAATCCTAAATTAGTCAATTGCTTAAAATAGTGGAAAAATTAAAATATAATTAATTATTAATAATGTTAATTTACCATGGTGCCCTTACGAAATGATTGGCTGATATTGTCTCACACATTCACACAATATTTGGTCTCCACATATGAACCTACATCTATATATATATATATATATATATATATATATATATATATATATATATATATATATATATATATATATATATATATATATATATATATATATATATATATATATATATATATATATATATATATAGGGGTGGGTTCAACATAGAACCATTTTTATGCATAGAACCATCTCCTTGACCGTTAGATCAAATTAGGGTGATAAGGGTATGATGGTAAATTGCACTTATATGTTCATTGGTGAACATACGTATATGTTCATTGATGAACATATACGTATGTTCATCAATGAACGTTGTGTTCAAAATCCTATAAATTATCAAAAACTTACCTAATATATACAAATCAAATGCCAAAATTGTTGAAGTTTCCTAAATTACAAACATGTTCAGAAATGAACATTCATCAATGCGAATTAATATGTAACCAAAAGTATCAAAAACTTACCTAATCTATACAAATCAAATCCCAAAATTATTGAACTTTCCTAAATTACAAGTATATATTCATTTTCTGAACATACACACACGTTCATTAATGAACATGTTTAGAAATGAACATTCATCAGTGAACATACGAAATTGAACATATGGATGAACAGGAACAAAAATGAATAATCTTTATGGATGAACACATGTTCATTAATGAACAAATGTTCATTATTGAACATATGTTCATTTACGAACATGTATTCATCGATCCATCTATCTCTATCGCTCTCTCTTTCTCTTCCTTGAAGATCTCTCTCTTTCTCTCTTTCATTCTCGATCTAGACTGTTCAGTAGTGAACATGAATGAAATTTATTTCTGGAATCGCCTCAAATGTTCATTACTCGTTCTCGATCTCGATCTCTGTATTTCTCTATTTCTCTCTTTCGTTCTCGATCTCGATCTATCTCTCTTTTTCTTCTTCAACCTTTTTGTAATTAATTGAACAACTGAATAATTGAAAACAACAAGGAAAATCTGTTTGTAATATTGTTGTGGTTGACTTCATCCTTTACATTTTCATTAATGAACATATGTTCACTAATGAACATATGTTTAGTAATGAACATATGTTCACTAATGAACATATATAAGAACACGAAGACCAATGCAGCAGGAAAACACTTAGTTAATTGAAAGTATGTTCACTAATGAACATATGTTCACTAATGAACGTATATGAACACGCGATTACCAATGAAGCAGGAAATCACTCGATTGAATGTGAATGATTGAAAACAACCAGAAATTTGACTCAAACAGATTAGTTGTGATCAATGACACACTTCGATGTTCAAAACTGTAATCCATTCACTTTATTGTTTATTGTTCCCTTTGATCGTTAATGAACATTCTTCAATGTTCATTAGTGAACATTCAGACCACAACGACTGTTATATCAGTTTTGCACCAAAATCAAACAAAAGGAACGTAATCTGATGATTGATAATGCTATAATAAACTACTTTCAAAACGAAATTAGGATTAAATACTTACCTTTAGGTCGATATCAATGTAGAATGCCAATGTTGATGCGAGCTTCAATGAACCAGACTTTAGAGTATTATCGATCAGAACTAATCATGCTTCTGATATCGGATGAATCAATAAACAATATCACGAGATTATTGTAATAAGAATGATAAGGATCGGATTTGGAATTGATTCAGAGGGAGGGAGACGTGATGAGAGAGATTTACGTAAATGGTGAAGATGAGAACGAGAGCCAAGGCGTGAAGAAAAGATCTAGGGCTGATTTTTCCTATTATGCCCTTATGAGTTGTGATTCCATGTATAATGCCTAGGATTGTATTGGTGCACCCTTTTAATCTAAGACACTCATATAATGATCGTAGGGTTAAAAGAGTGGTTCTATGGTTCTATGTATAAAAAGGGGTTCTATGTTGATCCTCTCCCTATATATATATATATATTCAACCCAAAATTGATTTTTTTACCCAAAAAAAAAGATTTTTTTAGTTTAAAAATCGGGGGCGGGGGCGGGGACAAAACTTCCAAGGGATTCGGGGGCGGGGGGAACGGGGGAACTTCGGGGCGGGGGCAAAACTTCCAAGGGATTCGGGGGCGGGGGAACGGGGGAACTTCGGGACGGGCGCGGGAGAAGCTATCCCCGTCCTATTTGACCCTATTAACATCCCTAGGTGTAATACGATCGTTTAATTTCTGCTATTTATGATTGTTATATTATCGAATTTCAACAAATAGTACTTATACCATTCATTTTCATCCCACTTTTTGTGGGTCCAATTTGTGATCCTTACGTGGATATACCTTTGGATCTATTTCATTTGACGATTTTATTTATTTGCAACTTTTATCAATTTTTTAAAAAGTTATAAAATCCTGTAACTTTTTTCTTTTCAGTTCTAGCCCAACTTCTAATGATATTTTACGAATTTGGTTTACTTATTTTACAATTTAGTCTAATATTATATTGTTCTTAGAATACTCTCAAAAAAATTTTACAACCATTTTTAAAATTTTTTTAGTTGCTACTTTTTCCAAAATTTTGTATTCCATTGGTTTTTTACTTTTTGATTTTACTAACTGAATTGCACTTTTGTACATAATTAATCATAGTAATAATGAAGATTATGTCCTATCTATTATATATACATAAAATTCTTATGACAACACACAAAGTCTCAGAAAAATGCACTCTATCTATTATGGAAATTTAGTTTCGGTTTTTTTGTATTATGACATTATAACTTGGTAAGATCATTACTTTGTTTTTGTGGTTCATATAGTTGTATTGAGTTGGTATTCAAAGACATCGTATTAATAGAAAGAGATTAATGTCTAATGTTGGTTATATTACTTATTCATAGCATTTTATTTTGAAAAATTTCCATTATAACAGTGTACTTTCATTTATTAATTAAGTCATTTGTACTTTGTAAAAAAAATCCCATTACAAGAATATACCTTTAGTATTTTTTTTATTACCACACCCTGTTGCAACGTACGGGTGCAAAACGGTATCAAATTGATCATAATTTATTATATTTACGGGGCGATAATAATTTGAAAGCAATGATTTGAAAAGTTCAACAACGCGGCCGAGGAAAAACCTTAACTAGTATAATTTAATCCCATAAATAGCAAAATCTGTCGTAATTTTGCTGGACTTTTGAGTAAAACAAAATAAAAGCAAAAGTATAAAAAAGAAAAGAAAAAACAGAAAAAAAATAACGAATATTCGTCGTAATTTCCATCGTATATATTTATGGTTTCCTATGCTTTTATTTTCAACAAGTCCCCTTCTACAACCCAAATGCTCGTTGAATTGTGATCGATCGGAGGTCAGAAATGAAGACCAAAGTGATGGTGGTAAGCGGAATAGTGGCGGTGCTTGGAATAATATCAGTGCTAGCAGGTATTGCAGGGGAAGCCACCAGGATTAAGGTAACAATAATGATAAAAGGTTCACCCGTTTTCCATAACTCGAACTCATTTCAGTAGTCATCATTAACCAAGTTTTTTTTTTTTTTTTTTGGATAAAGAGGTTTCTCTCTGGCAAATTTCATTAACCAAGTTTTTGTTCACGAAGTGTAGGCATCAGAGGTTCGCATTGAGCATTTTTCATGTGTTTATCCAAGAAGTCCTTCACTTGGCTTTGGAATATTAGCAATCGTGTGCATAGCAATAATACGAATCATTTTACTCGTCGTAGTCGAACGTAGTTGCCGTCCAAGTGGCCCAATCTATACTTTTGTGAATATATCCTCATGGTACATAAAACTTTAGATTGTTGATGTATCGAAGTTTGGCAACTAATATTTTATGAAATGTTGGAGTTGATACGATTATTTTCTTAAATAAAAAAATATGCAGGATAGCATCAGTGGCAGCTGTGATTTTATATTTAGCAGCTGTGGTGTTAAGTAATCGAGAAGGTGGGCAACAAGAACGCGATGGTGTGCTTACGTGCTACGTTGTAAAGCCTGGGGTCTTTGCAGCTGGTGCCACGTTTTCGATTTTCAGTACGTTTTTGGGGATAGTTGCTTATAGAACTGTATCTTCGGCTACACAATCAACCTCACGCCTTGAGTTGGAGCCCCCCAATGCTATTGATGTTGTTGTAGAGGAAAAACCTGTGCATGGTTTTTAACATCCTGTTGATTATATGACGCCTATTTGGTTATTGACATAAAATAGAAAAGATTTCAATTGGTATGTCAAAAGATTTTAAGGTGTAAATAATAATTACATTTAGCATAGATACTCGTGTATTACATATTATAATTAAAAGAAATATTAAATAGCAAGGAGTTGTTATCGTTTATACCTTTCCACGTCACGGTGACACGCAAACAGAGTTTTTTAAGTTAGTTGTTAGTGGTTAGTAGGTTGTTATTTCATGTTTCTGTTAAGACTATTAGTTAGTTTAACTTAAGCTTCTTTTTCCTTCTTGTATATACTTGACCCATCTCTGTAATCCTTGGTCAGTTAGTCGATTATCAACTTTCATCATTTTCTTCTTTCTTCTAAAATCAAGATAATATCAGAGCTATAGCTCATTTCATCCTCTCCAAATTCTTTTATGCAAATCGTTATCATCAATGGCAGATCAAAACTTGAATAATCAATTGAATCAAATCAATAATTCTGAACCGCTTTATCTTCACCCGTCAGATCATCCTGGAATGCTTCTCGTTTCAAAACCTTTTGATGGAAGCAATTACAGTTCCTGGAGTAAGGCTATGTCAATTGCCTTGTCAACTAAAAACAAATTGGGATTCATCAATGGCAAAGTTTCGAGACCAAGTGAGGATCATTCAAATTTCGATTTATGGAAAATATGCAACGACATGGATTCTCAATGTCTTAACAAGCGATATTGCTGAATCAGTCATTTATTATTCTTCTTCTCACGAGATCTGGACTGATCTTGATGATCGATTTGGCAAATCGAATGGTGCCAAATTATATTAATTACAAAAGGAGATTTCAGATCTATCTCAAGAAAACAATGATCTTGCTTCATACTACACCAAACTTAAGAAATTTTGGGACGAATTAGCTGATATGTCTTCAATTCCTTTGTGCACATGCGGTGTTGCTCACAAAATTCGGGAAATTGAACAAAATCAGAGGTTAATCAAGTTTCTCGTGGGATTAAACATTAATTACACAAGTACAAGAGGTAATATCCTTATGACGAAACCTCTTCCCACTAACAAACGACAAAATAAAAAGTCTACATATTGTACAAGATATGATGAGGGGAGGGGCCACAAATATTCTTTGTGTCAAATCCAAATCCAAGACATATTTGATCCAAACCATTTAAGGTTGAATCCATAAACCTTTGATATATTGCGGGTAGCGCAAGCATACGCTCTTTTTAATTCAAGATGAAAAGCAGCGCGAGGTACAATCTACTTCAATATTTCTATGAGAATCTGCTTATATGAATGCTAAGAATGGGGGAAATTATTCAAAAACAAACCACGAATCCAAGAAGAACATCATTTGTAACCATTGTAAGAAGCCAGGACATACAATTAACAAATGTTATCGCATTGTGGGATTTCCAAACGATTTTAAGTTCACAAAATGCAAAACTGTTGCTGCTAATGTTACTAATAATGAAAATGATTCTTCTTTCTTGTCTCCACATACTGCTCTTTTGATTTCAAAGTTGATCAATAATCAATATCCACAGTTAAATGGATAATACCAACAAATTAATAACGTATTTTGTATATATTAAATTGATTTAAAATAAAGGGGATATATATAGCCGAGATGTACATATGGATGTCAAGTGATATAGAAAAAGATTGCAGAATGGTTTTTCAATGTATTATTCATCAAAGGAGCCCTTGCTTAAATATGCAGGGATACACATCTTTTACAGAGAAAAAGTAAAGACAACAAATAGTGGGAAACACTAGAAAGCAAAAAAAGTTGGATCTTAGTTGGGGAAATGATGTAAAGCTGATCCCACATCTTAGTTGGGAAAATGATGTAAAGCTGATCCCACAATTAAAGTATTTCTTTTAACACTCCTCCTCACGTTGAATGATGGGATTCCCAAAATTCAACTTGACCAAACAATTGTTGAGAATTTTTTCATTTACAACTTTTGTCAGAATGTCGGCTACCTGGTATTCTGATCGAACGAACGGTAGTTCAATGATTTGAGTTTCTAGTTTTTCTTTAATGAAATGTCTGTCAACTTCGACATGTTTTGTTCGGTCATGTTGTACATGGTTTTCTGATATTTGAATAGCTGCTTTATTATCACACATGATTTTAATTGTTTCTTTACAGAAGAGACCAACTTCAGTGAGAAGTTTTCGTATCCATAGAGCTTCTGCGACTCCTCGTGCTATTCCCCTGAACTCTGCTTCAGCAATAGAAAGGACTCTGCTTCAGCAATAGAAAGGGATACCACCTTTTGTTTCTTACTCCTCCATGTGACTAAATTTCCGCCAACTAAGGTGAAGTATCCCGAGGTTGATCTTCGATTTCCTTTGTCTCCTGCCCAATCCGCGTCAGTATAGATCTGGGTTTTTAGATGCCCGTTTGCCTTAAACAACACTCCGTGCCCTACTGTTCTTTTGAGATATCTGATAATTCTCCATACTGCCTCCATATGAGAGACCTGGGGTTGGTGCATAAATTGACTCACTACCCCTACTGCATATGAAATATCTGGGCGGGTATGTGAGAGATATATCAATTTTCCCACGATTTGTTGGTACCTTTCTTTATCTGCTGATTTTGCTTGGTTGTCTATATACAACTTTTGGTTTGTCACCATGGGAGTTTCTGCAGGTTTGCAATCAATCATTCCAGTTTCTGCTAGTAGGTCTAGGACATATTTCTTCTGGTAGATAAAAATTCCTTGTGTTGACCTTAACACTTCAATTCCAAGAAAGTACTTGAGCTGGCCTAGATCTTTCATCTCGAACTCTTGGAATAAGTTCTTCCTTAGTTTTGCCATTTCTTCCTCATCATTTACTGTAATTATCATATCATCAACGTAGATAATTAAACATGTTATACGTTCATTTCTCCTTTTAAGAAATAAAGTATGATCAGAGTTGCTTTGCTTGAAACCATATTTTTTCATTGCTAAGGTGAATCTACCAAACCACGCTCGAGGATACTTCTTCAACCCGTAGAGAGATTTCTTAAGGCGACAAACTTCACCTGGTTTGAAATTTTTCGTAAAACCGGGAGGTGCTTCCATATAGACTTCTTCTTTTAGTTCCCCATGTAGAAAAGCATTTTTAACGTCAAATTGATGTAGCGGCCATCCTTCATTTGCAGCTATGGAGAAAAGGACTCTAATAGTATCTATCTTTGCAACTGGGGAAAAGGTCTCAGCATAATCAATTCCATAGGTTTGGGTATAGCCTTTGGCAACCAATCTTGCTTTATATCTTTCAATGGTACCATCAGGTTTATGTTTTATTGAAAAAACCCATCGACATCCTACTGTTTTTTTTCGTTTGGAATAACACATTTTTTCCATGTGTCATTTTTTACTAAGGCTTCTATTTCAGTTTCCATTGCGTTTCTCCAATTCTTCGTCTTCAAGGCTTGCTCTACGTTAGTCGGAATTTCGTCAGAGTATAGTGCAACACTGAAGGCCCTAGCTTCTTGAGTCAGGTTTCCTTTAGCCATATTCGCCATAAGATATCTAGAACCTCGAGATTCTCTTTCTGGAGAATATCTTTTTTTGGAGGAACCCCTCTGTTAGTTCTTGGAGGTAACATATATCTTTCTGTTGGTTGTTCCTGTATTAATTCTTCTTGTTCTGTGGCAGTTTCATGATCAGAGGTAATAAGTTCAACATGTTCAAGAGAATCAGGAGACTGAGTGTTACGTACCTTGGATGTCAGGTTGGGAGACTGATCTGGGATGGCACTAGAGTTAGGATTTGTATATTGTGTGGATATGTTGTGTGATTTTTCTTGAGTAGTTTCATTGGTATTTTCTTCTGATGTTGTCTGAACATACTCTAACCAACTTAGTGCGTCTGAACACTCTATCTCCTCCTGACCATTATGTTGGGAGGTATAGTAGTATTCTGTTTCTAGAAAATCACAGTTCATAGTGGTGAACATGTGACGAGTCTTGGGATTATAACATCTGTATCCCTTTTGATTCACTCCATATTCGATGAATACACATTTTTCTGCACATGGGTCGAGCTTATTTCGATGAGACTTTGGTATATGTACAAAGGCAGTGCACCCAAAGATCTTTGGTTCTAGCATAAGAAATGAGGGAATTTTTACAAATTCAGATAGGGTGTGTAACGGAGTTTTAAATTTGAGAGTATTGGTTGGAAGTCGGTTTATAAGGTATGTAGCTGTGGCAAGAGCTTCAGGCCAAAAAGATTTTGGAACTTTTGATTCGATTAAAAGAGCTCTGGTTATTTCTAACAAAAAACGGTTTTTTCTTTCAGCAACACCATTTTGTTCTGGTGTATGTGGGCATGTAGTTTGGTGAATTATTCCTTTTGATTGAAAAAATTGTTTCATAGAGGTGTTAACGAATTCCCCTCCATTGTCAGATTGAAAAATCTGGATATTTTTTTGAAATTGGGTTTAAATTATGGTATGAAACATAACGAATTTGTCAAGAACTTCAGATTTATTTTTTAAGAAATAAATCCATGTCATACGAGTGCAGTCATCAACAAACAACACAAAAAACGAAGGTTTTGTCCTCCAATGATTGGTGATGGACCCATACATCTGAATGAATTAGAGAGAAAGGAACATCAACCCTGGTGTTTTTTGGTTTGAATGTTTGTCTATGGCTTTTGGCTAACACACATGTTTCACACAACGATAAATTTTTTGAAGGGAACAATTTAGGAAATAGAGTATGTAAATAACCCGTAGAGGGATGACCCAATCTTCTGTGCCACAACCATGCTTCTCTTTCTGTGGTTCCATGAGCCATCATCACAGTACCATTTTGAGTCACCTCATCCACATAATACAATCCATGTTTCTCAGTGCCACGCCCAATGATCGCCCCCGTCCTGATATCTTGTAAGATACAAAAGTTGGGGTGCATTAGAACTGAGCAATTTAGTTCTTTTGTAACATGGCTTATTGATAACAGGTTTTGGGAGAGGGATGGAACATAGAGGCAATTAGAGAGTTTTAACATAGGAGAAATCTCAATTGTTCCTCCTTGTTTAACTTCCATTTTTTCACCATTTGCAGTTTGTATATGTGCTTTCCGAGGTTTGGATACCAAAATAATATCCGATATTTCATAAGTCATGGTGTCGGTGGCCCCGCTGTCTAGTATCCAATTTTTTTCTCGTATATTTTCATAAGAAAACATTATATTTGCATTTCCTCCATTTTGTGGGACGTTTCTGCAATTTCTTAAACATTTTTTTATATAAAAAACCATGGAATAAACTTCAGGGGTAATTTTTGACACTTTCTTTTTCCCGGGGTCAAAATCGTTCTTTATTGGTTTAGGGTTAAAATTTGGGAATTCCTCATTCCCGTTACCTGCGTTTTCATTGAAGCCATCACCTTCTTCACGGGATCCCGCAGCCACGCCTCTCCTATCGCGGAACCTCGATCCGCCGTCACCGTTCGGAGCGGCTCGGCTGTTGCTCACGGCGGCGGAGGTGATTCCATTTAGGACAGCCGCTGTTTGGTTCGATGGTGGAGCTAATCTCACGATCCCGCTGCAATGCCTCCGAATCCGCCATGGCTACCGTCGCCGTCGATGGTGGCGTTGCTGTTGCCCACGGCGGCGGAAGCTTTAACTCTCTCTCCTCCGTTTTTTTCGGTGACCGATTTGCCCTTCTTATGCCCGTCGATCCACCACTCGGGGTACCCGACAAGCTTGAAGCATTGCTCCTTGGTGTGTTTCATCATCCCGCAGTGCTCGCACTTTAGGTGTGTTTTATATTCTTTCTGAAATCGGTTGCCTTTTGAGATGTGTTCCGGTCGACGGATACCTTTGAGGCAAATCCACTACCAACGGAATCGGAGGTAAGCAGTCCCATCGCTAACCCTTGAGTTTCATTTGGAACGGTTCCCAAAATATTTTGGTGAGCCGCCTCTTTCCGAACAGCAGCGTAAGCCGCTTCGGCTGTTGGTAGAGGATCCCATCGGAGGATATATCGTTTAACAAAATCATATTTCCGATCAATGGCATTTAAAAATTGGAAAAGTTTTTGGTCAGACCTGATTCGGGTGTATGTTTGAATGTCTTCCAGACATTTCATGGGATTTGGATTGATTCTTTCGATTTCTCCCCATATCCCCTGTAAAGTGATCCAGAAGTCTTCCAGTGAAGTAACATTTTGTTTAATTTCGTTTGCTTTTACATGAAGGTTGAAAGTTTGTAGCTTGTCTTTCCCGCTGCTGTAAGTGACCACCAAGGCATCCCATAGCGACTTTGCTGTGGGATACTCGGTCAGGTTACTTGTAAGAACTGGTTCTATGTTTTGTATTAGCCACGAAAAAACGACCAAATCATCTTGTTCCCACTGCTCGAATATTCCATCGTTCTGATCTGGAGGGTTTGAGGTTAAGTGTGATAACAGGGCCTTTGATTTTCCGCCTATAGCGACCCGAATCATTCGGGTCCATAGAGCGTAGTTTTGGCTATTGAGTTTGAGGTTGATTTGTATGCTGTCAGATAATTTGGGGTTTTGAGAGTGGGAACTTTTGATAAGATTTGGTAGTTGTATGGCTAAATCGGTATTTGAATTATCACCTTCTGCCATTTGGTAGATGATGAGTTGGTTTAGAATCTCAACACCGCTCTGATACCATGTCAAGTGATATAGAAAAAGATTGCAGAATGGTTTTTCAATGTATTATTCATCAAAGGAGCCATTGCTTAAATATGCAGGGATACACATCTTTTACAGGGAAAAAGTAAAGACAACAAATAGTGGGAAACACTAGAAAGCAAAAAAAGTTGGATCTTAGTTGGGGAAATGATGTAAAGCTGATCCCACATCTTAGTTGGGAAAATGATGTAAAGTTGATCCCACATTTAAAGTATTTCTTTTAACAATAGACAGGAGACAATTTAGGAGCTAAACTAGGTAACAATTGAGAGTATGATATAGTTGTAATATTCTAAATAATTATTAAATAAAATCTTTTAGATTTAATTTATTCTTGGGTCTTAATACAAATCATGTCCCTGATGAATTCAGTCAAAGGTGGAAACAACTCAGCTGACAAAAACCAAAACAATTCACCAAATATTGGCAACTCATCTAACACGAACTTTGCCTTCTTCTTACAAAGAGCCTCGTAATTGTCATTATCTCATTACTTCCACATCCACTTGGATTAATAATTCCGGTGCTAGCAATCACATGTGTTGTGATAAATCATATTTATTTCATCTTCGAAAATTTGATAAACCACATTTTATAACTCTTCCAAATGATCAATAGACAATGGCGTTCAAAATCGGCAATATATTCATTACGGAAAGTGTCGTTTTGAACAATGTTCTATATGTTCCTTTCTTCCGTTACAATTTGTTATCTATCGTAAGACTTTGCAAAAGTTAAAATCTTTTGTTGTGTTTTCAGAAGATTTTTCTTTTCTTCTGTAGGGCCCTTCTCTGAAGATGCCTTTGGTTCTTGGTAGATATCAAGCTGGTTTATACCTCTTTCACTCCAAATCTCAAGGAATTAAGGACACTGCAATGACTATTACTTCAAAAATACCTCAAAATTCTTTTGTATTCTTTGTTGATTCATTTTGCAATGTTGTTTTAAACAATAGTATTGTTTCATTGTGGCATAAGCGCCTTGGACTTTACCTTTATATAAGCTCAAAACTCTTGGATTCATAAATAGTAGTCTTTGTAATGATGGGTTCGTATCGTATGTGATATTTGCCGAAAAGCTAGACAACACAAACTTCCACTCAAACAAAGTTCGATTCATACTTCATCACCGTTTAATTTAGTGCATATAGATACTCATATGCTGGTCAATCTTTTGACCCTGGTTGATGACTTCTCAAGGACTACTTGGACTCATCTCTTAAACACCAAAGTAATTCCTTTCAAGTAATCAAAAGTTTCATAGCTGGTTGAAACTCGGTTCAGTAAGAAGGTGAAAACAATACGATCCGATAATGCTTTTGAACTTGGCTCTAGCAATGAAGCATCTCTTTTCTTGCAAGAAAAAGGAATCATTCATCAAACTACATGTCGAAGCTGTCCCCAACAAAATGGTGTAGTGGAACACAAACACAAAAATTTATTGTAAACAGCTAGAGCTTTAATGTTTCAATCAATCTTCCTATTAAATTTTCGGGAGATTGTGTTTTCACTGCTACCTACCTTATAAATTGATTTCCATCAAAACTTCTCAAAGGTAAAACTCCTTTTCTATGTTACATGGTGTAGATCCAAACTATTCTCATTTAAAAGAATTCGGGTGCTTATGCTTTGCTAATACCTTGAAAGAAAACAGGGACAAATTCAAACCTAGAGCTATTCCATGTATATTTCTAGGATATCCTTTTGGAAAAAAAAGCCTACATGCTTTATGACTTTAATTCTCACAAGATAATCGTTTCAAGGGATGTTTATTTCCATGAAAATATATTTCCTTATCAGTCAATGGATATGAATTGCAAACATATTCCCACTTTTACCTCTCAAACATAGTCATATGTTAAACTTCTAGTTAAGGATCGGTACTTTTGGGAAAAACACAAGAATCAAACTGGATAGCATTGAATATCGATTTGGGTCTTGGGATGAAAGTAGGAACCGAATAACATACCATATGTTTGGAATGGGTACGGTGTTGGTTCTGTTTCAGTATTGGTCCCTAATGCTCGACCTTTACACAAATCGGTCAACTAAATATAAATGGATAATAATTTAGGGGGCGAAATTAACTGAAAAATAATAATTTTGAAATTTTCAAGAACGCGGTGTCGTGAGAAACCCCTAATCAAATAATCCAAATCTCATAAAATTAATAAGTTTGTCCTAATTTTGCTGGACTTTGTGTAAAATCAAATAAACGGCCAAAATATACAAAAAGAAAAAACAGATATAAAGAATATTCGACATAATTTACATTGCATATATATATTTATGGGTGAAAAGCTTTCTTCTTCAACAACTGCGTCTTCCTCGTACGTATCCAAAAGGTGGTTGATTTGCAGTCGATCGTTGCTCAGAAATGGAGGCCGAAGTGGTGGTGGTAAGTGGAATTGTACTGGTGCTTGGAATAATATCCGTGGTAGCAGGTTTTGCTGCCGAGACTACTAGGATTAGGGTAACCGATTACTCCAAATACTTCATCATATTTTCGTAATTCCAACTCTTTCCATAGTCCTTAACCACGTTCGTTGCACCACGTGCAGGAATCAGAAGTTCTTATCACGCGTTTTTCATGTGTTTATCCAAGTACTCCGGCACCCAGACTTGGAATATTGGCACTTACATGCACAATAATAACTCGAATCATTCTACTCATGGTAGTTGGATGCTGTTGTCGTCGAAGTGGTTGTACATCTACCCAGATTTATAGTTTCATCAATATCTTGTCATGGTACACGGAATTTTAGATTCTTGGGTGTATTACATTTCACTAAGGATGTTTTTGTTAAACACAGGACAGAACATGAGGTAATGTTTTTGGCAAACATTGTGACCAGCACTATGGCCAACATTTATACCAATGAAACAAAATTTGCAATTTAGTGTCACACCTAAAATTAAGGTGTGACAAGGTGCGACAATGACTTTGACTTGACCTCTCTTCTTTTCAAAATAACTTGAATGTGTCCTCCTCATCCTCATCATCGGAAATAACATAAGGAACATGTCTAGTCTGGTCACTTCCCGTTTAGTCTTACCTTGTATAACGAACACGCACTAACGTTTATAAAACTTTTGAGTTGATATGACTATTTTCTTCCAAAAACACAGGACGATGTCGGTTGTAGCAGTGATTCTATTTTCAGCAGGTGTGGTGCTAAATAATAGAAAATCTGGGCAGCAAGAATACAATGGTATGCTTACATGCTATGTCGTAAAGCCTGGGATCTTTGCAGCTGGTGCCATTATTTCGTTTTTCAGTACTTTTTTCGGGATAGTGTCTTATTTCGCTGTATCTTCGTCTACGCATACAACTTCACAACTTGACATTGAGCTCCCGGTTGCTGCTGATGTTGATGTAGAGAAAAGCCCAGTCCATCCGTAACAATAATAAGAGTCGAAGAAAGGCATGGTCTATCATCGTGTTTGTTCTGTCACGCATTTGGCTGGCTTCAAAATGGAAGTGAATTTGATTTCAGTCCTTTGCATATTCGGTGTGGTTTGTAAACCTAGCTATATATCAAATAATTTAGAATGCAAATAATGATAAATAACATATTTGTTTTCTCTTAATTATTTGTTTTATAAATACATATTTTGAAAATAAATTATCACTATTTGTAAACATGTCCTATTAGTTTCCGGTTCAAAAACCTTAAAACAGTTTTCAAAAAAAAAAAAAAAAGGGGTGAGTTTGGTGCGGTTTTAGGCTAAACCGCACTGAAAACCGCATATATTGGTTCTTAGATTGTTAAAATCATATGGTTCGATTTTTGTATTTGGTGTGGTTTGCGGTTTTAAAAGCAATTTGGTTTTTATGTGGTTCAGTTCGGTTTATAAACTGCAATAGCTATGATGCGATTTTTACATTGGAGCAATTTTAAAACCGTTAAACCGATGGATTATAATAATAGTTTTTTAGGGTTATAACAAATCGAACACAAATGTAAAATGACTTTAGGATGGACGGAGTAGAAGCCGGTGGGGTGCGGGTTCGAGGGGATAGATGGTGCGGAACGCCTGTAGGGTGTGGGTTCGGCCTGTTGTGAGTTCAAGGAAGAGCGTTTGCGGGTTAGTGAAGTCGCATGGAGTCGAAGGCAAAGAAGGAAAAAGAGGGTCAACGGTTGGAGGTGGTGGATGGACGGCGGCTTCAGCGGCTTCTACTCCCCCACTGTCGTTTCAGTAGTGGGTTGAAGGTGGTGGATGGTCGACAGCTTCTACTCCGTCCACCCTATGAGGAGTTAGTTGCTAAAGTGCTAAAAAAATCAAAACTATGGCAATAACATATTTGAGAAGCTTTAAAATAGTATTTACGTCTAGAAAAATAAAATTTTTAAGTCTTGAAACTAAATCTTCGTCTATTTTGGAGACTTAGATTGAAATTAAATCCAATTAGCTAATTTTTAGTCAACTTTATATAAAAAACCTTGAATAAGCAATATATATTAATTAAATATATAAAATATCATATGACACGGTTTTGTAGTGAGGTTTTTACGAATGGTTAGGGTGGTTTTTGTAGTGCGGTATATAATGCAAAAAGTGTACCACACCGCAGATAATCGGTTTTTAAAAAATAGAAAACCGCACCATCGTTTTTTCGTTCGATTTCGATTTTTCGGTTTTGGATTTGCGGTTTTTGACGATTTTTCAATTTACGGTTCGGTTTTTCTCACTCCTATAAATTTTTTTTATACATGTTAGGTTTAATGTTAGGTTTAGATGCAATGTTTAAAAAAAAAAAAAAAAAAAAGACAATTTTAGGTGAAGATAAGTTAGGAGCAATTTGGAACGTTCCATTTTGAAATGGCAATTAAAAAGCTTATTTTCAATTGTAGAAGCTTTTTCTGAATTTGTTCAATCAAGCTTATGAATTTAGCACCACCTATGTATTCAACTTTATAAATTTTAGTTAATTGTCATAATATTGCTTTTATTTTCATATAATTTAATATTATACAAAGTTAAATAAAAATATTTAAAAGATCGTTTATTATAAAGAAATTTCCAAAAGAGACAACAAGTTTTCAAAAAATTCGATTTTGATTTTGTATTATTTTATTTCAATTAGGTAACTAAATTTTAAAGTTTTCTCAATTAAGTTATTATGTTTTCAATTTTGTTTCAATATTGACCATTTGACTAATCAACCCGGTTGTCAGCTAACATGACATGGTGATGTGTCAATCTTTGATGATGTGGCGCTAACAAGTCATATTGACATGACACCTATGTATCAAAATTGAAATAAAATTGAAAACATAGCGACTTAATTAAAAAAACTTGAAAACTTAGTGACTTAATTGAAAAAAAAACAAAGTGTGAAAATCGAAATTTTCAGAAAACTTAGTATCTTTTTTGAAATTTGCATAAAAACTAATTAGAAGCGCTTCAAAATATTTAATTGATAAGAAGTATGACAATAAATAAAGTATGAGTAATGAGTCGTTTAGTTGAAATAGTGAGATAGATGTTATAATTGAAATATTTATAATAAGCAAAGTGTTAGAGGATAATTAAAGGGACATTTGATGCCAAAATTATTGAAAAGAATTTAATTTATGAGACTAATGAAACATCATGGGAGTAAATTGGAAATTTCATAAATCAATAATAAATACATGAATGCCTTCAGAAGCTCTCTTGTCAGAATAATACTTGGAGACACAAATTTTCATTGCTGTCAAAACGCATACCACCGAAGTTAACATTATCCATACACACACATACAAAACACACTGTATGCATTTGAGACTCCAATAACCATGCCATTCATAGGAATACCCTTTCCAGAAAAACAAAACCGCCCACCATGTAACTCTTATGTTATTAATCCCGAATAGTTCACTTAATAGACAGTCAGACTAACCTCGCAACCTTACACATTATCTTATTTATTTGGTTGCCAATAACACACCACCAAACCTAACGGGACAACCAACGTCATTGGTAACTCACCGAAAAGTACATATGAAACTCATCTAGGAATATCTTCTAACAGTAACCATCGAACGGATCTTGTCAATCCCACCCTCTCAATATTGTTTTGCTTCTCACTATTGTTTCTCACTCGTTTTAATATCTCTCTATGTTGTTTACATCGAAACCTCATGCCCGGAGAACGTCAATTTGCGAAGGCACTTTGGCCCTTCCTATTATTTTTCTCTTAACGTCAACATGACTTGTTGGGACATCTCTAAAGAATCAGTGATGTCTTATCAGAGTTGGACACCACCATCTATCTTCCTTTCTCCTTACCATCAAGTTCTCGCACTCTTTTCTACTTGTGGAAGGCGTCTCATTGTGCCTCTCGGGTTTTGCATCCGACAATCAAGGGGCAGACAAAAGAATGTAACTATTATGAATAGAAACAATCAAGAGTTTTGCATCCCAAGGTACACTTTTTTCGTCCTTGAACTTTCTTGAATTAATCACATTTAACCCTTTTTCCAATTCCTTTTCATTATTGGTTAATGAAGTTTTCAATCAACTCCCTTGATGTTTCATTAATCTTATAAATCAAATTCTTTTCAATAATCATAGCATAAATGTCATTTTAATTATGCTCTAACTCTTTTCTTATTATAAATATTCAAATTATAACATCTATCTCACCATTTCGATAAAACAACTCCTTAATCATATTTTTTATACTTCTTATCAATTAAATATTTTGAAACGCTTGTAATTAGTTTTTGAGCAAATTTCAAAAAAGATAGTAAGTTTTCAGAAAATTTCGATTCTAACACTATGTTATTTTTTTTCAATTAAGTCATTAAGTTTTCAATTATTTTCAATTACGTCAATCTGACACCTTGGTGTCACGGCATGCCATGTCATGTCAGTGTCACATCATCAAAGACTGATAGCTGATAACCTGGTTGATCAGTCAACTGATCAATATTGAAACAAAATTGAAAACATAGTGACTTAATTGAAAAAATAAAAAAACTTAGGGACTTAATTAAAAAAAAATAACACAATGTCAAAATCAAACTTTTTGTCTTTTTTTGGAATTTGTCAAAATTATAAAATCAGATTTTCTTACATTTATTTAAGTATTAAAAAGTTTCATTTTCTTCATTGGTGAGTACCATGACCATTGAACTACATATCAATCCAACTCCAAAGTGGCATCCGATTATAATCGAGTATAATTCATTAAATGACAACCAGGCATTCAATTTAATTCAAGTATTCAAGTCTTCCATTACACTATGTATTGTGGATTCTCTTACAAGCTCTAGTTCTTTCGGTTACAGAGTGGATCCATTAGATATGAAAATGTTACATCTAAAAAATAATTTTTTCTTAACTTTTTGGAGAAAAAACATACTATATGTATCAAAAGACAAGAGGGTGTTTCAGTATCTATATCTATATCTATATAACTCTTATAATAGAGGCCATTCATGAATGTGGATGAAGATAACTCAAATACTTGCACCATATTCATTTGAAACCCCAAGACTTTTCAACTTATACTATTTAATGTTTTTGTTAATTGATATGTTGTGCCTATATAAGAACACTATTTACACACTTGGTAACTCAAACCTTCTTTTATTCTCTTTCAAGCATGTTAGATCCATGACATCTGTATAATATGAGTGATATCATTTCAAGAACTATAATTTGCCGAAGCTATCAAGTTATTAATGTTACCCACATGTTCATGTGGTGTTCATATGGAGGATCCCATTATAGATCTCGCAAATAATCAAACTCGATGGCAATCATTTGATTTTGTATTAAACATGCATAATGATTCATTGGTTGGGTTGCATGGCGTTTGGAAGGAATTTGGAGAAAGAAATCAAACGAGTTCTAAAAGGATTCCGTGTGTATATCTATGATAAAATTGAGGTTAGAGGTTTAACTTCATTCTTTGTACATATTTATGTTTTTTTACTTTCTTTAATTTCAAGAAAATTTGTATGACTATAAGCATATATATTTATGTTTTGAACTTTGTATTTTTTTAAACAAACATATTACAATACACTCAACGTTTTTATTTTATGGAGTAGAAAGACAAACAAAATATTCATGTTGAAATGTTGTATTATGCAATAAATAGTAATTACAAAACAAATTAATAACCATTTGTTTATTATATTTTTATATGTATTTTAATTGAAAATTTGTAGTTTCAATTTGATGTGAATTGTATATAGTAATTACAAAACAAAATAATAAGTTGAGGGAATGATGAAAAAGAAATGAATGATAAAAACAGTTGAAGAAATGTATAAAAGGTTGTTGATTTATTAAAACAATAAGTTGTTTTGCAAATTCCAAAAATTAAAGATATCATATTATTGATTTTATTGTCATACGAAATTCCAATGTGATATAATTTAGAATTAGATTATCATATTATTTATATAGTTGACTAATTACAATTTGAATATTTTAATCATACTTAATTAAGTCATAAACATCCATTAAATATCATAAATAAGTAAGAAAGCCTCTTGAGTTGAATTATTTAATTATAAATAACAATTAGTTAGAATTTGATGAGTTTTTTTAATCTTATCGATACAAACATAAATAATCAGATTTGATATAATAACACATAGTCGTATATAATTGATTTTATGTAAATAATATAAACAATATTAGATTAGATCTATCTATCTATCTATCTATCTATCTATCTATCTATACTTATAATTGAGGCCATCAAAATCATGTGGTTAGAGATAAGTTGATATCTCAAACCATATTGATTTGAAACCTACAAACTTTTCATATCCCCTAAATTAATGACAATTACTAATTTTATTTCATTCACTATAAATTCATTCAAAAACTCATTTTATAGTTTATAAAACATATGTTTATTCAAGTTTCAAGGGCTCTCATAATCCAATGTCATTTGATCCTAAAGTGGCCGAAGATTCCTTACGGTTCCATGTCAATACAAATGTAAGTATTCAGTTAACCAAATATTATATTTGTTTTTAATCATTTTGGTTCAAATCCAAAGTTCACATAGTACTTTGAATATTCTTCTTATTTTAGGGTTAACTTAATCAATTTTTACTCTCGATATTCACTTGGTAACAATACACATTTTATTCTCGCTTTTTAGATTTTTATTTTCGAGATTGAAATAATGATGAATTGTATATCTTATTAGTTTGACTATCAATATGATGGAAAATATATATTATCTCTATTTCATATCTCTTGATTTTTAATGTGATTGAGTTGGATTTTTAAGTTTTTGAAATATTGCAACGTGTTGGTTTATTTGAACTAAGAATGACATTAATACTTATTTTATTTTCGTTTTTTTAGATTTTTATTTTCGATATTGAAATAATGATGGATTGTATTTCTTATTAGTTTGACAATGAATATGATGAAAAATATATTATCTCTATTTCATCTCTCTTGATTCTTAATATAATTGAGTTGAATTTTTAAGTTTTTAAAATCAACATGTTGGTTTATTTAAATGAAGAATGATGTTACTATCAATAGATTATCTATTGACTTGATTTGCCAACATGATGGTTAAATAATTATTAGCTTTTTTGATCGTTCTTCAGTTATGAATTTATTTGTTTTCATTGTGATCATTGTTACATTTTTAACGTTAATCTTATATTTATTTTTTATAATGTTTGGTTGATGTTTTTAGATTAAATGATGTAGCATGGATAAGATTGTTGAGCAAAAAAACTACAAATTTAAAACATAGTAATAATATAATAGAAAAAACTACTAATCTAAATCTTAATAAAAGTATAATAGAAAAATAATAGAATTTTATAAAACATGATATAAATATAATTATAGTTATTTTATGCATCGAATTTGTTATAAAATGTTATCTAAAATAAATGACCAAAATCATCTATCATCTATCATCTATCATCTTATCAGTATAATTATCATTATCATTACCATCACTATCATTATATCATTATCATTATCATTATCATTATCATCATTATAAATCATATAATAGAGGTGTTTAAAGGTATATGGTTGAAGATATGAATCATACTTGCACCACATTCATTTGAAACTTCCAAAACCCTTCAACTTTCAACTAATTAATTACAATCATTCAAGAGTTTTTGGCTTGCATAATAATAATATTAAGTAGTCTATTTAAGATGTTATAATTTATCGGTATCAAATGATGGTAGTTGAATAGGTTTTAAGTTTTTTAAATTAATCAATTAAGCACTTAATGAAATGTTTTTAATTGAAATATATTATATTGATTAAACTTTTTGACTTTTAAGTAGTATATAGAAATAAAAGCATATGGTTTGATAAAAATAATTACCTCTTATATATTAATTTTGAAACTTTTATTTAATTAAATTAATTATAATTGATTAAATTGTTATCTTTCTTTATTTTTATATTTATCGTTATAATCTTTATAATTATTATAATAAATATATTTACAATTCAACGTGGTTCAAGATATGTCATCTATCTTGAACCATGTTCTTTTGAAACTACCAAACTCTTCAACTTAATCTAATTAACTGGTTAGTAATTCATATTGGTTAATCATAAATAAACACCTTTCAATTCTCACCTAATTAATTACTACAACTTAAGAGCTTTTCTAACTTATGATATTTAATAGTTGATTATGGTTAATATAGATGTATATATAGTTTATTGAGATAAATCAATTTGCTTGGTTTACAGAAGAATAAGATGAAGGAAAATAAGACTTGAAACATATTTATATATTTTGCTAACATCATTGAGTTTTCGTGGTTTAGTTTCATTAAATACTATCTTACCTCAATATTTTTTTTTCTAGGTATTTATGTGTTCATCGGATGAAAAAAAGAAATATAGAGAACTATCTTTTACATGGTGTTATATGTATATCAAATTCATAAAATCCATACTACGATATTATTCCAGAGACAAAAGTGATTCTTTTTTCTTTAATTATCAATGAGAGTTAGTTATGTTTAAAGAGAGTCTTTAAGTTTGATTTTGTTAAATTATTTACAAGTCAAAGTATATTGTTAGTTTTTATAATAGGTAAGGTAAACAATGAAATGTAATGATTCGAATGTAATTAAATAATAAAATATGCAAAAGTTGTTATTCATTACCTTTGATGAAACTCATGAAGAAAAATTGTCATAATAATACAATTCTTTCTCAATGGTAACATTTATAATATTATTACTATGTTTATTTCTATTTTATTTTAGATGTTAAGCTAATTCATGTTAAGACATTTTCTTATGTTTTAATTACACTATCCATATATAATACAAAATTACTATTGGATGTTTCATTGATGTTGGTTAAATTAATATGTTAATAACATTATAATTATATTGAATATATGATTATGATATTGTGTTTGAGTTTTGTGATGAAATATTTATAATTAATACATGATATATATTGTGATGAGATATTTATAACTAAACATATGTATTTATATTAGATCTAACGTTTTCAGATTCTTATATAATATGTCAATATTTTTTACCAAATATTTTTATTCCTGCGCAACGCGCGGGGATACGCCTAGTAACTCTTATAATAGAGGCCATTATGAATATGGTTCAAGATATGTCTCATTCTTGCACCATATTCATTTGAAACTTACAAAGCTTTTCACTTTCATATAATTAAACATGTACAACTCAAGAGTCTTTTAACCTATGATACTTAATTGTTACTTATTACACCTAATTAATCTAAGAGTCATATATAGTTCACATATAAATTTGATTCTATCTTGGAGAATATGATGGAAGAAAAATTGACTTGAGAGCACACCCACTTTGAAATTTCAAATTTTCATATTGTATTACAAAGGAGAAACATGAAGAAACTAAAACAAATCATAAGTCATGAGGCAAGAGGCAAGAAGCAAGAGGCAAGAGGCAAGAGAGAAACGACATGGTTGCTAACACATACTTTGGAGGTACATATGTTAATATTGTATTAGAAAGAAGAAACGTGAAGAGATAAAGTGCATATTGGTTCTACCTCAACATAACGTTAGAAAGATATATAATGCATTTAGTATAATTGATTATTCTTTGTAATTAGTGATTTTCAATGCTTCGATAATCTATTGTTGATCCACAAGTATGTTATATATATATATATATATATATATATATATATATATATATATATATATATATATATATATATATATATATATATATATATATATATATATATATATATATATATATATATATATATATATATATATATATATATATATATATATATATATATATATATATATATATATATATATATATATATATATATATATATATATATATATAATGTTTTCTAATCTGTATTCATCAAAAAATGTTTTATAATGTTTGAATAATTGGGCTTATGTTGTTTAATGAAGTATTTAATGGTTTGGTTTTGTAGAATTTTTTTAAGATTAATATTATTTAACAAGAAAAATGATATAAAAGTTGACATTATTGTCATGTAAAAAAAATTAAACATTGAAAAGGTAAAAAATCGTCACATAAATACAAGTAAAAAAGCTTTAGCTACAAAACATCTTAATACTTTAGCAAACAAACATCTTTTACGCTTTTCAGATTAACATTATTTGGCAAGGAAAATAATATTAAAGTTGTGACATTATGTATTATTGTTAATACATTTTATTTGTTTGTATTAGATTCTAACATAGTTCATGTCATTGTGTTATACTATATTTTTAATGTTGGATTGTTCATATACACTTAACTTAAAATAGATGATTATATTATATTGCTTGACTTTTAGTTAAAATTGTTATTATTCTCGCTTTTTTAGATTTTTATTTTCGAGATTTAAATAACGATGGATTGTATTTCTTATTAGTTTGACAATGAATATGAAGAAAAATATATGATCTCTATTTCATCTCTCTTGGTTCTTAATATAATGAGTTGAATTTTTAAGTTTTTGAAATCAATATGTTGGTTTATTTAAATGAAGAATGATGTTACTATCAATAGATTATCTATTGACTTGATTTGCCAAGATGATGGTCAAATAATTATTAGCTTTTTTGATCGTTTTTCAATTATGAATTTATTTGTTTTCATTGTGATCATTGTTACATTTTTAACATTAATCGTATATTTATTTTTTATGATGTTGTTATAATTTATGAGTATCAAATCATGGTAGTTGAATAGGTTTTAAGTTTTTCAAATTAATCAATTAATCACTTAATGAAATGTTTTTAATTGAAATATATTATATTGATTAAACTTTTTGACTTTTAAGTAGTATATAGAAATAAAAGCATATGGTTTGATTAAAATAATTATATCTTATATATTAATTTTGAAACTTTTATTTAATTAAATTAATTATAAGTGATTAAATCGTTATCTTTCTTTATTTTTATATTTATCATTATAATCTTTATAATTATTATAATAAATACCTTACAATTCAATGTGGTTCAAGATATGTCATCTATCTTGAACCATGTTTTTTTGAAACTACCAAACTCTTCAACTTAATCTAATTAACTGGTTAGTAATTCATATTGGTTAATCATAAATAAAAACCTTTCAATTCTCACCTAATTAATTACTACAACATAAGAGTTTTCCTATCTTATGATATTTAATAGTTGATTATGGTTAATATAGATGTATATATAGTTTATTGAGATAAATTAATTTTCTTGGCTTAAAGAATAAGATGAAGGAAAATAAGACTTGAAACACATTTATATATTTTGCTAACATCCATTGAGATTTTGTGGTTTAGTTTCATTATTTACTAACTTACCTTAATATTTCTTTTTTTTTCTAGGTATTTATGTGTTCATCGGATGAAAAAGAGAAATATAGAGAACTATCTTTTGCATGATGTTATATGTATATCAAATTCATAAAATTCATACTACGATATTATTCAAGAGACAAAAGTGATTCTTTTTTCTTTAATTATCAATGAGAGTTAGTTATGTTTAAAGAGAGTCTTTAAGTTTGATTTTGTGAAATTGTTTACAAGTCAAAGTATATTGTTAGTTTTTATAATAGATAAGGTAAACAATTAAATGTAATGATTCGAATGTAATTAAATAATAAAATATGCAAAAGTTGTTATTCATTACCTTTGATGAAACTAATGAAGAAAAATTTTCATAATAATACAATTCTTTCTCAATGGTAACATTTGTAATATTATTACTATGTTTATTTCTATTTTATTTTAGATGTTAAGCTAATTCATGTTAAGACATTTTCTTATGTTTTAATTACACTATCCATATATAATACAAAATTACTATTGGATGTTTCATTGATGTTGGTTAAATTAACATGTTAATAACATTATAATTATATTAAATATATGATTTTGATATTGTGTTTGGGTTTTGTGATGAAAATTTTATAATTGATACATGATATATATTGTGATGAGATATTTATAACTAAACCTACGTATTTATATTAAATCTAATGTTTTCAGATTCTTATATAATATGTCAATTTTTTATCAAATATTTTTATTCCTGCGCAACGCGCGGGGATACGCCTAGTATCTTATAATAGAGTCATATTTCAAAGCACCACATGCATTTGAAACTCCTATGCCCTTTCATATTTCTATTGATATTGTAAACTTTTTTTTATGCCCTTTCATATTTCTATTGATTTCATATTTCCATTGATATTGCAAACTTCTTTTTAATACTTCTTTTCATATTTATAATGATATTTAATGTACCACAAACATTTGAGAATGAAATCACTTTATAGTCGATCATAAAAATTGCATCACAAACCTGACATTTATAATGATATTTAATGTACCTATACAACAACTTCCATCCAAAAGAAATGAAAAATCGGTTCTTTTCATATTTCCATTTCTTATCATTAATCACCTTATAATTCAATGAATATACTCGATATTTGGTCACATATGTATGTTGGCTCATTGACGTGAATGACAAAAAAATAGTTCATTACCTTTTTTAAAAGAATAGACGCTAAACATTTTACAGCTTATTGGACATTTTAATTTTATATTTTCAATTTAACACAAAATTTAAATTAACAAATTAAATGTTTTAGTAAACAAAATAGTGGATGCATACTAAATATCTATACATATAATCGTAAATTACATAAACGTCCCTGTCATATGGCTGCATCATATTGTTTCTATCCAGGATCTACAATGACTTACAATGTACATTAATTTGAAAGAATTACTTCCCAATAAGGTTAGTGAAGGTTAACTATTAAATATAATTATTTGCAAAAAATAATTTAATTAGTTCCAAACGATTCAACTTACTTGACTATAAAAATAGCTTACTGTCGACTTCAATTTATTCTTTGCGCAACGCGCGGGCATTCGACTAGTTTTTAATAAGGTAGAGCATCTTTAGATTTGATTTTCATGAGTTTCATGATGGAAAATTATATTAAATACAGTGGTGATCAAAGGATTTTATGGATTTCAACCAAGTTTAATTATCTACTTGCGAATGGCCTCATGGCCAAGTGGTAAGACGTCGTGCTCTAACCGTGAGGTTGAGGGTTGATCAGTCCCCACCAGGGGGAATAGATGTATTTAAAATGATTAGAGTAGAAATATGATAGATTTCCGGTTAAAAAAAATAATTTATCTACTCCTTTGCAACCAAACGTCGAATTCCAAAGCCGGTCTAAGTCTAGAGAATTGGACGAACCAAACGCATCATTCAAAGTTAATTAGTAACAAGCCAGAGATATCTTTCAATAGCACGAATTTTTTGGAATAAATAGACTCTGCTATGTCTTATTTATACCGTTATACAAAAGACGAGATCAAGCATTGGCAAACATTTCGACTGATAGAAACAAGGAAAACGGATGCAGAAAATGCAGAGCTTCGTATAGAGCGGCGGTCGCCATTCTCTCTTATACAAACTTAATAGAAAACGGCGTTCGAACCAAGTATTTACCCGAACCCCAAGCCATAGCTCCTTCAGCATAAGGAACATCGACTTCCACCTTACTATCTCGTATAAACGTTATTTCATATGTTAACTTTTGGTTCAACTCTGTGAATTCCAAACGAGGATTTCGAATGGCGAGAATTATACCGTGTGGGACATTAACATTTTGCACTGATATAGTGTAAGTCGACATAGCCGCGCCAACATTCGTCACTGTTCTTGTGTAGGTTTTATTCTGGCCGCTAGCTAAAGTTATCGCAAATGAAGGATAGTTGAGTTGTGCTTCAGGTATGGTTTTTGAGCATGAAACCTTTTTCTTCACAATTATTTCAACTTGTTTGCTTGTATAACCAAGCCCGCACAAATACGGAATGTAATCGTCAGCCTCAATGTCGAAAACTAGGCCGGGATTGTTGGCTTTCGATGGATTCACGTGGCCCGACCCAATGGTAAATATGTCTGCACGTAGCTCACGTTCATCTTCGATCGGTTGGCCATTTAGGCTAACTTGATCGGCCGTGGTCATGATCGCCGACTTAATAGCCGCGGGCGACCAATCAGGGTGAGCCGATTTCAACAATGCTGCTATGCCCGCAAGATGTGGGCATGACATTGAAGTGCCAGACTCGATGTTAAATGTATTAGTTTGTGCGGTATTTTCAACTGACACGGGCCATGCTGCAACAACGCTAACGCCCGGGCCAAGAATGTCGGGCTTTAAAATTCCTGGGCTCGCCATGCTTGGTCCTCTTGACGAAAAAGAAGTCACCGCGGGAGCTGAATCATCCCCGATTACGGTCCCGTGGAATACCAAAGTGGCTACGGGGGACGTGGTTGAGTTCAAATACGTTTTGATCGCGATTCCTTCCTTGTAACCGACGTGTGATGCGGGAAGAACATGAGCATCGGCTAAAGTACTAGCGCCTTCGGGCTCTTGGTTCACTAGAATCATCGCCACACCACCCGCATCCTTTACAGCTTGCCCTTTTGCAAGTCTCGCTATCCCACCACCTCTATCGCACACTACAACCTTCCCTTTCACGTCGAGTACTTTGAATGAATCATCCGCGCACCATGCCCAATTTTGGACGCCGGTCGCGCCCGGGTACACCAATGGGAGAAAGGTGTTCGAGAAATCTTTCGGTTGAAATAACGTTTCACCATCGAAGAGTTCTTTGTTTCCGAGTGAAACAGTTGAAACTAATTTCCGGTCAAGTGTACTAGCCCCCACGGTGAGAATCCACGGAGCCTCGTTTGATAATGATGTGTTGAATGGACCGGAGTTACCCGCGGAACATGCCACGAATATCCCTTTTTGTATTGCGGTAAATGCACCTAGTGCGATACCGTCTTCATCGAAAGGAAGGGATCCTGCACCAAGTGATAGCGAAAGCACATCGACACCATCTTCAACTGCGACATCCATACCGGCTATGATCGCACTCTCCGTACAATCGAGCTCAGTACACACTTTATACATCGCCAAGTGTGCAAGTGGTGCCATCCCCACTGCGGTTCCCTTAGCATTTCCAAATACACTTGCATCATTGACAAAGTTCCCAGCCGCAGTGCTTGAAGTGTGTGTACCATGTCCGTCTTGATCATATCGCGTATCGTTTCCACCCGTGGTAAGATCCCGCAATCCGATCAATTTGTTATTGCATCCTCCAATTTCACATTTCCCTTTCCATTTAGCTGGTGGAGGAGGGACTCCTGTGTCATCGAAGGAAGGATGGCCTGGAGTTGTTCCGGTGTCGAGAACCCCTATTATAACCCCTTTTCCGTAGTTGGAATCACTCCAAAACCCGACATTCTGGTGCAAACCCAAGAAGTTGGGTGTATGCGTGGTTTGTGTCGAGTACATTCTTTGAGGCCTTGCGGATACAAACCCATCCATGGTTTCCATGGCTTTCACTTGATCCGGAGACAGTTTTGCTGCAAACCCCGTGAGCACATTATGATATGCAAAAACCATGCTTGGTCCCTCATTCGAGACCATAGCGGTTTGCGGCAAAAATGAGTTGTACCAGCTTTGCCGATCTTGTTTTTGATCAAATACTTGACCATTAGGTGCGGTTAAGTGGACAATGTACGTTTCGAGTTGGGCAGCATTGGCTGAATAGAATGTTAAATGGGTCGTTAGAGCGAGAACCGCTAGGAACACCATCAATGGTGACATGTTGTATCTATTAGTGGTGGCTACTTTAGATGGTTATGAGGACATATTTCTATGATCATTCAAGAATGTATTTATAGAGCAACCGGGAAGAGGGATGGTAGCCGGCCGGTTAATTCCTGTGCATTAATAACTTCATTGATGTTTGGCTTGCCGGATCTTAGTTTGTAAGCGTCGAAGATATCATCAGGAATCGTTTGATTGGCCGGAAAGTGGTGTAAAATAATTCGATTTTAGTCGTTTTCTTATAGTCTTTAAGCTTTAATGATGATTGTTGAAAGCTCACTTTCGTTTTAAAATCATCAAGGGATTGGAACATTGCGTTTGTTTTCACAAAGATTCAAGTTGAGTTCCCTTTCAGGTTTGACCATCTCTCTCTCTCTCTCTCTCAATATATATATATATATATATATATATATATATATATATATATATATATATATATATATATATATATATATATATATATATATATATATATATATATATATATATATAGGTAGGATAAAATGAAGGGGGTTAAAAGTAGGGATGAGCAAAACCGAACCCGGAAACCGAGAAACCGACAAAACCGAAACCAAAACGGAAACCGGTTGTGCGGGTTTGAATTTTTTAAAACCGAACCTGTCGGTTTCGGTTTCAGTTTTTCTTGTCAAAACCGACCCACAGTAACCGAACTGATCCAATTTAGCAGAAACCGACCCACAGGAACCGAACCGACCCAGGAATTAACAAATATGAAATACCTTTTATATATATATATATATATATATATATATATATATATATATATATATATATATATATATATATATATATATATATATATTACTATTTATTAATT
Organism: Cichorium intybus; assembly: GCA_023525715.1. Classification (NCBI taxonomy): domain Eukaryota; kingdom Viridiplantae; phylum Streptophyta; class Magnoliopsida; order Asterales; family Asteraceae; genus Cichorium; species Cichorium intybus. The sequence goes on from JAKNSD010000023.1 coordinate 1,833,063, forward strand.
ATTTATATGTCATTTTTAATTTTATTTACACAAAAATCTAATAATCGGTTTCGGCTTTTCTTGTTAAAGTTTGTTGTCGTTTACTTGGTTGTTTTGTCGTTAAACTTGGTTGTTAAAGTTTGTTGTCGTTTAGTTTGTTGTTTTGTCGTTAAACTTGATTTGGTTGTCTAAACTAGGTCGTTTAAACTTTAAACTTGGTTGTCTTCAAACTTTTAGCAATGTACTTTTGAATTGTGAGTTGGTTTAATGTTAAAATTGGTGTTTTTGATTTTTATGTATTTTTTAAGATTTGCTGGAAAATGGGTTCAAAACCGACCGACGGGTTTAAACCCAAAACCCACGAAACCATGGGTTCAAACCGAAATCGACCCAAAACCGACTGTAAAAATCGAAACCGAAACCGATGGTTTTTAAAAACCAGAAACCGAACTGATCGGTTTGGGTTTGGTTTTGGGTCTAAAACCGACCCATGCTCATCCCTAGTTAAAAGATTGAGAAAGTGAGAAAGAATCTGGACCATTTATTTTTCAAGATCTATGATTTAGATTAATTTGGTAATTGTTTTTATTTAAATACAAAATCACCTAATATACTTCATAAAATCCGGTAAAGGGTGTATTGGTAATTCCAATATCATATTGATTCCTTCACTTTAGCTAACTGATATTCTCTTCCCGATCAATTAGCAAATCAAAGATACGATATTCATCTCACACACACACACTCTCTCTTTATCTCTCCTATTTCGTAGAAAACCCCAGCCGATCAAGCTCGTGATTTCGAACATTGGTTGATCGAAACCAATTTCTCTTTAAAATCGGATTCAAGAACGAGTTTTAGGAACGCGATTTCAGACATGGATGGATCAATCTCTCCGATCAATGAAACGAAAGTCAATCAAGCTGTTGATTATAGTAAGTATCTCGATTGTAGGAACCATTGCAGGTCTAAATCAGATGTGCTTTGTGAAATTTATTTCCAATTTCGAACTTGAAAGTGGGTGTGATAACAGTTGTGGTGGGCTGGGTGGTGGTCTAGCGCAAAACCCTAAACCTCTCCATTGAATACCTCTCCTGCTAAACCGTTCGGAGCCTACAACATCGTTAATTCGCCCAAATCAAAGTCTCTATATATCGAGCTACAGTCACTGTTGCTGTTGCTGGTGGAAATTCAAGGTATTCCATTATTGAATCCATAATCAGTTTTCTTAATCGGGTTTTAATCATTTTTTAAATTCAAGATACACATTGAATCCATAATCACTCTGTTATTGAATCCATAATCAGTTTTCAGAAAATTATGATTTCTGTTATGATTTCTTAATCGATTTCTAGTGAAAATTCTGATTTCAGAAAATTATGTTTTCTGAAAATTATGTTTTCTTAATCGGTTATTATACTTTTGGTGTTCTAACTAAGAGCATTTTCTTGATTTCTGAAACATTGTTGAATTATGCAAATCTGTGTGTAGATTTGAAGCGATTTATCTTATAGTTTCATATTTTCTGATTTCAAATTTCAGAAGTTCATATTGAAATTGGATTTGCATGATGAGAAAGACAAGAGAAAAGCTCCTAAAAGTGTATCTACTCTCAGGTAAAACCATAATCATCTTCCAATTCATGTTTATTGATTTTAAACTATATATTCATTCGTGATTA
>JAKNSD010000023.1:1839722-2004722 GCA_023525715.1 Cichorium intybus
TTATTGGTCTATATTTAGAGTCAAACACCCAAAAATTTGTTTTTTATATGACGACATCCTTATTTCTTTCAGGGTTATTGAATTGAGTGTAGACATGTTTAAGGTACACAAGACAAGATGTTAAAGCTTCTTCAGGAACATAACCCACTGACGTATAACCTTCTAGCCTCGCTTTATTCCTCACAAAGTTTTTTAGTTTTTTCACATACCTTTCAGATGGATACATCCATCTGTAATGTATCGGGCCTCCACAAACCGCTTCATCAGGTAAATGTAAAACTAAATGAACCATTATGTCAAAAAATGCCAAGGGATAGATGGGTTCTACTTTGCACAAGATTTTAATAATACCATCATTCACCTCCCTCATATCCTTCACTATCAGTGTTTTGGAGCAAAGTTGCTTAAAGAATATACATAAATCTACCATTGGTGTATATTCATTTTTGTCCAAAAACCCTGATACTCCAATCGGTATCAAACGTTGCATAAAAATGTAGCTGTCATGATATTTCAACCCAATAATGTTATTATCGATATCAGTCACTTTCTTGTTGATGTTGGGCCCAAATCTATCCGAAACTTTAATGTCTTCTATAAATTGACAAATAAGTATTCGATTAGGGTATGTGCAGGAGTATTTTGCATCAGGTTTAAAGTCCTTTTTACCCTTTTTTGCATTCAATACTTTTTTGGATTTTTTAGGTTTTCCAAGTCTTTCCTTGCGTTTGGTGTGCCTTTGGTCGTTTCATTCTTTAGAAAAGTACCCAACAAGTTGTCACACACATTTTTCTCGATATACATAAGATGTAAGTTGTGCTTCAGCTGACGAGAAAGACAATACTCAAGTTCAAAGAATATTCTTTTTTTGGTCCAGTTCAACTCAACATCCATTTGCTTTCTCTTATTAGCAGCTCTAAAGGCAGGTTGTTTCATGGTACATAACTGGATACATGATCTAATTAAGCCTATGTTTCTTCATTAGTAAATTTTCTTGGATAGGGTCATGCATCGTGTGCTTCTTTAAAGTCCAAACTTCTTCTCTAGAGATGATTAGAATTTAAGAAACAATAAGGACAAACGTAAACGAATGATCAAAGGAGAGTCTTCATTGCAAATCGGGCATGTCCACACCAACCTGATACACTAGTACGAGCTGGAAAGTCGTTTAATGTCCAAAACAACACCACTTTCATATTGAAGAATGTGTTTGTCGCTTCGTCTTTTGTAGGTACGCCTGAGTACCACAACTGCTTAAGCACTTCCACGAATGGCCTAAGTATAACATCCATATCCTTCCCGGGTGTTGTAAAGTCAGGAATCAACAAGGAAAACATTAATGATGACTCTTCCATACATAGCCATGGTGGTAGATTGTATGTGGTAAGTATGATTGCCTAGTACTACGTGCTATGAGATGAATTAAAGTTAGCAAATAGATTAAAACCATTAGCAGCAAGCCATAGGAGAACATTTCGGGGTTCCCTCAAGAAGTTACGATACTTTATATTAAAATATTTCCATAACGGTCCATCAACCAGGATAATGCATTGTACCTTCTTCTGATCATTTGGTACTATCCCAAATCACATTTTTTGTGTGCCTTGAGCAGAACAAACACCGTTGTATGAGGGTCACAGGAAAGTATCATAACGGCTTATGAGCCACCTTCTTTCCCTTTTTGTTTTCATCAACCCACCGACTCTCACTAAAAAGAGGAAAATTCTACAACGACTTGGTTTTGCCACAGAAAATAGTATAGTCGTATTTGCACACGTGTATCGACTCATAGCCCAAACAAAGCTTTTTTTAGTTTTATTTTGGCTACATAATGTGAAGGTTGACCCTTTTCTCTTTGGGAAATGAAGATTGCAACAACTCAAGGAGTTGATCGAATGAACTGTCATTCTATTTGTTGTTCACCTTGATGTGCATCAACTTTGCTAAAAGGTCTAGGGAAGAAAACCAACTACAACCAGGATATAATTTTGATTGGACTTCTTCTAGAAACTTTTGAAATCCATCATCAACATCGTTACCCTCTGTATTTGAGTTCCTTTCCTCCGAGTTGGTATCATTTCCCCCACAACAGTAGGAATTCTACTTTCACCATGCAGGGTCCATGTAATATAATGTTTACCGAAACCATATACATGTATATGGGATTTCATTATTATCGATTTTATGAATTCTGGTGCTTTACCCAAACATCTGGTTAGACCTATGCTTTCAATTTGTGCTTTGGAACACTATTACAAAATGAACCTAATGTGACACTTTAAAAGCAACATTTGTAAAAAGAGCTGCTTTTAATTCTTCTGTCGCACTTATCAGATAAGTGTTGCATTAACATATGTACTACAACACTATTTTTACAAGTGTTGCAAGTTTTATTAAAAAAGAAACATTTTAAAAAAGTGCTGCATTTTTCGGTGTTAATGACAACACTTGTTTGAAACTGCTGCAATCATAATCTAAAGTGCAACACTTATAATAATCGCAACACTTACACACACACACACACACACACACACATATATATATATATATATATATATATATATATATATATATATATATATATATATATATATATATATATATACACACACACACACGCACACACACACACACACACACTTGTATATTTCAAAATTTTATTATCTAATAATTATAGATATGCTTTATAAAATTAAACGATTAATTAAAATGTTATTTTGATGTATCAAAATTATTACTTAAATTAATTAATAAAATAAAGTATAAATATAATCGTGATATATTAAATTTTTTATTTTTCGGTTCCCTCCGTGTGTTCCCTCCATTTAATTTCACACAAAATTTTCGTGTTAATTTCTTTCCCTCTTTAAATTCCATAGAATTGTAATTTAAATAATTTATAATTTATTTTATAATAATTGCAGCAACATTTTAGGTTAAGTTACCCACCGCCTAGTCGTTCCCAAATCCCAAGCGTAAGAAATTAAGGAGCAAGAAACGTGAAACCATCCTTCGTATATCCTCATCGCTGTACTTACCGGCGATTATCATCCTTGTGCGTCACCGTCGCACAATCGACCCACGAAGCGTTCGTCAAAATTTCCTGTCGATTGTCGCTCCAGTCAAAAATTTCCCTGCGAGAGCACCAACGATTCTCATCCGTGTGCGCATTGATCTAGTTCTACCGTCTCTTTCCCCAACCTAACAGGTACTATTCATCAATGCCCCTGATTATGTAATTATGTTGTTGGTGTGTTTATGTTTTGTGGGCTGTAATTACTCAGTTTGTATTCTGATTCTTTTTTTGTGTTTCACGGTTGGCCTCATCAGTGTGATCAGAAATTACGCCACAATTTCTCAATGATACATCTTTTTTAGCCTTTATTCAGATGTGTTTAGGTTTTGTATGCTCCTATCTCAGTATTTCAGTCCTCATCTTTCTTTTATTCATAGTTTTGTGTACAACTAGTTTAGCTTGCCATAAAAAGTCTAATCTGGTTAAGGCAAAATGGAACCAAATAAAAATATTGATTTGTGTTGTTATGATATAAACAAGAATTTGTAGTGATATAAACACTCCTCTCTTCTTTTTACTGTGAACTCAACGACTTTTGACAATTAGGAACTTGTTTGGAAATGAAAATGGTTTGGGAACCATTACCTGACTTTCATAGCAATTAACAATTAGTAAACAGGAATAGCGTTATGTGTACTTTGTATGCACATGTGTTGTGTGTATGTGTAATAAACAAGTATATATGTTGTGTGTGTAATAAATATATATTAGGTAATGGGTTCTGAATTCGATGTTCTATGTCTGTGTTAGTGTTGATGTGTGGAAATTACTAAACACTTGAAAGTTTGCTTGCAGAGGCAAGCCTACACTGTAAGACTTTTCTTCCCTATTGTTGCTTTTGAAAAGTGAAATAATAGCTTTGTTCAATCTAGTTGCCTAGACTGTTGTGTAAAAGAAAGAAAGGTAACAATGGTTTGATGAGGGGTGCCGGCTAATCAGGAGCAAACATCCGCTATTGCTGCAACTTTGAATTCAATCATGATTTTAAATTTTAAGTAGCTTATTCTCACGCTACCTTAAGGACTTGATAAATAAAAAAGTAACATTCCCTAGATTACCCTTCTTTTCCATGTATTCCATTTTTGCTTTCTTCTAAGATGTAAACTGTCCATTTTTCTTTTTTCTTTTTTAATGTGAACTAACACATTAAATGAATCTGGTACTGATATGAATTTAATTTTTGTTAAATAAATCACATATACCAACATGCTTAAGGTTCAACTTGATCTTAATGTCTCCTAAATTTTAAAATCTAAAAGTTGATGTTTTTCAAGATTGTCAATTTCCGTCCGGTCCAACACTTTTTAGCCTTGCCTTGTGTACTAACACTACCTTAGTGTCATAATGAATGCTAGAAAATGAATCACATCTACTGACATATATATCGCAACTTATTTTTTTGTTAATTTTTTGATACTTGCTACTAACGTCAGGGTATTAGAGACACAATGAATGCTAGAAATTGGATGTATTTACCTAGACGGTTACCCGAGTTTGAAACTGGAGTTATTAACTTCCTTAATGCTTCATTTGCTAAGGCGGGAAGGGGAGGTCAAATTGTTTGTCCTTGCAAACGGTGTAAGAATCGTTAGTGGTACCGTAGAAATGAAGTATTTGATCATTTAAAAGGACAAGGATTTGTAGACAACTACTATGTATGGGTTTTTCATGGAGAAAATTCCACGCAAGTGCCAACTAATATTAGTATAGATGATAATGGGGCGTACATGCAGGATAATTTTGAAGAATTATTGCATGATAGGTTCAGAGATAACCTAGAGGAAACAAGTACAGTTCAAGAAGGCGCAAAATGAAGAGGCAAGAAAATTTTATAGGCTAGTGGAAGAAGGAAAGCAAGAGTTATTTCCAGGGTGTAAAAGTTTTTCGAAGCTATCTTTCATCGTGAGACTCTTTCTCTACAAGACACTTCATGGGCTAAGCAATGTGGCATTTGATGATCTTTTGCAGCTTTTGAAAGAGATGATTCCAGAGGCAAAACTTCCAGCTAGTTTTGCTCAAGCTAAAAATGTTGTAAAGGATTTAGGGCTTGATTATAAAAAGATACCGGCGTGTCCAAATGATTGCATGTTATACTGGAAAGAGTATGAACATGTTGATGCATGCCACATATGTAACACCTCTAAGTGGAAACCAATGAAAGAAAAACAAGGAAACAAACACAATAATGAACATTCCAAGAAAACTTCTATGGTTCCAGCCAAGGTGGTGTGGCATTTTCCTTTGAAACCTAGACTACAAAGACTTTTTATGTGTTTAGAAACAGCTAAACACATGACATGGCATGATGATGGACGCCCTAAAGATGGGAATTTAAGACATCCTGCAGATGGGCAAAGTTGGAAGGAGTTTGATTCTTTGTATCCTCATTTTGCTAAAGAACCTAGAAATGTGAGGTTAGGGTTGTCAAGTGATGGATTTAATCCATTTCGAACAATGAGCATTGCTCACAGCACATGGCCTGTAGTATTGGTCAATTACAATTTGCCTCTATGGATGTCAAGGAAACCAGAGTATTTTATGTTGTCATTGTTGATTCCTGGACCTGAATCACCAAGTAATAACATTGATGTGTACTTGCAACCATTAGTAGAAGAGCTAAAAGAATTGTGGGTTGACGGGTTGGAGACATACGATAAGTCAAAAGATGAAACCTTTAAATTGTTTGCAGCTTTAACATGGACCATTAGTGATTTTCCTGGTTATTCAATGTTGTCTGGGTGGAAAACAAAAGGAAAATTCGCATGCCCCTGCTGTAATCATGAAACAAGTTCATTGTACCTAAAGCATAGTAGGAAGATATGTTATATGGACCATCGCAGATTTTTAGATGCTAAACACCCATGGCGACGTAATAAAAGTGCTTTCAATGGTAAAGTTGAGAAAAGGCTTCCTCCAAAACCCTTATCAGGAGCTGAAGCTTTTAGAGAGTTGTCTGGTTTTCAAAATACCTTTGGAAAGACACAAAAGAAGAAAAACGATAGCACTTGTCCATGGAAGAAGAGGTCAATTTTTTTTGAATTACCTTATTGGCAATTTAATGCATGTCGACATAATCTTGACGTGATGCATATTGAAAAAAAATATATGTGATAACTTGATAGGGACTTTGTTGGATATTAATGGGAAGTCAAAGGATCATGCAAAAGCTCGATTTGACCTTTTAGAGTTAGGCATCAAAGAAAAGCTCCAGCCAGAACTTTCGGATGACGGCAATCATGTTTTCCTTAATAAAGCATGTTTTTCTATGTCTTCAAAAGAGAAAGACATATTTTGTCGTGCTTTGAAGGAAGCAAAATTGCCTTATGGGTGTGCATCAAATATCGCGCGGTGTGTACGCACTTCAGAAAGGAAAGTTTCAGGTTACAAGAGTCATGATGCTCATATCATATTGCATTACTTGCTTCAAGTTGCAGTCAGAAAATCGTTACCAAGGCATGTTGCAATCCCTTTGATCAGGTTAGGTGCTTTTTTCCGAAGTTTGTGTAGCAAGGTGATTAAGCCTCAGGACCTTGATCGATTGCAATTTGAAATAACCGAAACATTGTGTGGACTTGAGAAAATATTCTTGCCAGCTTTTTTGACATAATGGTCCATTTACCAATTCATTTAGTAAATGAAGTTAGGCTTGGAGGACCTGTGCAATATAGATGGATGTACTTTATGGAAAGATATCTATGTAAGTTAAAGTCATATGTACGAAACAAGAGTCGACCAGAGGGATCTATTGCAGAAGGTTATTTAATTGAAGAATGTTTGACTTGTTGCTCACGTTATATGAATGAAAGAGTAAAAACACAACTTAATAAGGGTGTAAAAGATGTGCATAGTTTGATTGACAAAAATGAATCTGGTGGCCCAATATTCACAAATATTGGTCATCCAATTGGAGGTAAAAAACGAAGAAAAGGCAAGCTCTTCACTCTAGATATGCTTTTACGTGAACAAGCACATCGTTATGCCATATTCAATTCTAATTATGCAGAAGTTGATGAGTATATCAAGTAAGTATCGAGTTCATAATCTTTATTTTCTTTAATTTATCCGTTAATATACATCATTTTACAACTAATTCATATTATACTGTCAAAATGATGTAGTGAACACCAAGTTTATATCGATAGCCAACCACGGAAAAGTAAATGGATACGAGCTCAAAACCATAGTCATGAGTTCGCCGATTGGCTAAAAGACAAAGCAATAAACAATAGTGTTCCTGATCATATTTTCTGGCTTGCAAAAGGTCCTAGTCTTACCGCCACAAGATACCATGGGTATTATGTCAATGGAAATAGGTTTCATACCAAATCATGTGATGCCAATTGTAATACTCAGAATAGTGGTGTTTCACTTACTGCTTCAACTCCTAGCTTTGCAAGCTCTAAGGATAAAAATCCAGTTATTGGGGATGTTGACTACTATGGAAGAATTTTAGAGATAATTGAACTTGACTATTGGTCAAAGTTCAAAGTTGTTTTGTTCCGTTGTGAGTGGTACCAAGTTGAGAAAGATGATTATGGTTTAACTTGTGTTAGCTTGAACAAATTTTGCTCTTCAGATGATCCTTTTGTCATGCCTTCCCAAGTGTGTCAAGTGTTCTATGTACCAGACCCTATAGATGATGGTTTGCATTATGTTGTCAATAGGGTTCCTAGAGATCTCTATGACTTTGACGAAGAAGCTGGTGAACATGTTGGTGACTCGTATTGGTGTGAACCTAATGAAAATATGATGGATTTTGAGGAACAAGTTAGTGAGCATGAAACCCAATTGCTGAGAAAAGATATGCCTCCTCTTGTGGTTGATGCAAGTACAAGTTTAACTGAGATTGAGACAATTAACCATCAAAGTGACGATTCAGATTATGATGATACAACATGGGATTGGATGCAAGCAGAAGAAGATGACACTAATGATGTATGCTGATTTTTATAATTTTTATGTTGCTGATTTTGCATAACATGTATCTTGTATATTGTATGCTGATTTTTATAATTTTTATGTTGCTGTTTTTTATGGCTTATATGTTGTTATTTCTTTAAAATACATAAGCTATTTTAACATTAATTTTAAAAATAATGATTAACATTATATGTAGGTTTGATATTGATTTGACATTGTGCAGGATACTTATGGGAAACAAAAGTAAGCAAAATCAAAATTCACAAAGACATGTGCCTGATTATGAGAGGAGTAAACTATTGAGGGTTCAAGAGAACCAAGAAAGATTACGAGAACTTGGAATTAAGAATATTGCAAAGTCTTTGACAAGTTTGGTAGAAAGTCAAAAAAAAGAAGAAAAAAAATTGAAATCTGTGGGAACGATTGAGAGAGATGTCGATTTTGACAGTGGTAGTGAGGAAGAGTACCGAGAAGTTGCTACAATTGATGTCCCCCAAAAGGTAATCAAATCAACAAAGTTTTATTATTATATATCGATAGTGTTCATCTCTAATGAAAACTTAACTTCTTACAGCAACACCGTCCACAATATATAGCACCAATGTCCATGAATAGATATGCTAATTTAGCAAAGCAAAAACGAGTGGTTGCTCTAGATGTCTCCCGTATGTTAACGCAACACAAAGAAGACCATGAGCAACATAGAACATATGGTGATCAAAATGTAACTAAGCGGGATCAATCAAAAGCGGGATCAAAAGCACACACCATGGGTGATCTGATACTAAGTAAGAAAGGGTTGAAGAACAGGTTGTTCAATCAGAACCGGGAGCAAAACTCACCTAGTTCTTTTACAAGAAGAGCCAAGAGAAAGCTATTTCTTGTTGACAGCGATGGGGATATGGACGATAATGAAAGATCTGAAGGTACACTTTTCTTACCCTTATCTATTGGTTCTTCAATTAGTAGAAACCTTTTGAAAATCCGGTTCTTCAAACAGTAAATTTATCACTAGAATATAAAATAAGTAAATTTATTTTGCCACCGACTTGAATCAGATATGGCAAGTCAAATTTGCAAATGTTATAACCAATTATGATATTTGGAACAATTTCCGGAACAAATCCTAAAAGAGATGGAAAATTAGCTTCTTTCATGAACAAATCCAGGAGCATGTTTCTGTTGTAAATTTTTATATCACATGTAAATTTTAAATTATACAAGGTTTCACCATTTTCATTTTAGGACTGAAAGATACGATATATTACCGCTAAGTTGTTTAACCGCTTAAACATGGTTGTATAGTTCCTGACATTTACATAATTTGGTCCTAAAATAAAATGTGGTTGCATATTTTTTTCTAAAAAACCACTTTCATACATCATATGTGAAATATATGAAAGGTTGTTGCATAAATGCGCATTTATACATCTTTAAAAATGCTGACCAGATTCCAAGATTCCATACAGGCTCACCAGGGGCAATATTGGTAGATGTTTGGTTGTTGTTTTTTCTACTTATTACTTGATCTCCAAGCCTTGGTACAACATATGGAAGAAATAGCAACGTACTTCAAATTATTTTTGTACTATAGCATACTACTTTATCTACTGTTTTCTTTGTTTCTTTAATCTTTTATACAATCTCCCATTAAGTACTATCGTATTAAGTCTTGTCACATTAAGTATTTTCCTGCCCGTCAATTACAATCATTAACTGTTAACTTTTCTGTATCAACTTTTCTGTTTTGAACATCCTACTAATAGCAAAGGAATTCCATTTAAATGTGAATATAGAGGATATGGAAGAAGATGCTTTCAAAGAAACTGAGAATGAAGTGAATATAGAGGATATGGAAAAAGACGCTTTCAAAGGTACTTAATTGGGTTTTAATTTTTTACACGAGTGCTTCTTTTTGGCTATTTGTTAACTTTTTTTGGTGTTCAATTTGTCAATAAGAAGATGTTGATCAATATGATGAGAATGAAGACATAGATATGATTATAGCTAAAAGTATTCAAAATGGGATAGAAGACGATAATAGCGAGGATGATCTACACAATGACGATGATGACCTCATTCCAGAACAATTTGAAAGTACTGATATAGAAAAAGAAACAGGTTAACTAGAAGTTCTTGACTTTTATTATGCAGTTTGTTGAATAATAATATATAATTAATTATTATTTGGCGTTTAGCAAATCGTAAAAGAAAAAGAGGGCCGACAATGATGCATGGTGTGCAAGTACGAAAATCCAGTGAACGTGAGATCATCATATGCAATGAATTTGCACAACCTATAGGACCTAAAACAGAGGAGAATGACATAGTGGGAAAATTCTCACGGTTTTTGGGTACAATTGCTCGCAATTACAAGTATGCACCATTAACATATAATTCATGGCACAAAGTGCCAGAGAAAGAGAAGGATAAGATGTGGGAGTTTGTGCTGGTAAGTTTCTAAACAATTCTACTTATTATATTTATAATATTTTATTATTTTTACTAAAACATTACCACTTTCCAAGGAAAAATACATTGTGCCAGATGATGCTAAAGGTTGGGTTCTAAGATCGATTGGATCTGCATGGAGGGGATACAAATGTAGGCTTAAGAGAAAACACTTCTATCAACTTAAAGACAACAAAATAAGATGGAAGAATCGACCTAAAAATATTCCAGAGAAGGATTTCTTAAAGTTGTTGAGTTACTGGAATAAAAAAGACGTGATGGTAATTTGCTATTTTTTTCATTTTTTTGTGTTTCGCTCTTTTCATGGTTTCCCCTTATGTTGTGTGTAGGAGCAATGTTTGGTCAAAAGGAATGTACGCAAGGCTCAAAAGAATATGCACACAGCCGGCCCAAAAAGTTTTGCTAGGATTCGCGATGAAATGGTGATGTCTTTGTTTTGCTAGAAATAAGTGTTTTTATCTAGTTCCACCTAAGCATACTTCGTTACTAATGTTTATATTATTATAAATATAGATGAATGAGAACCCAAACAGGGAACCACCTAACTTAACTCAGATGTTTGAGCGCACACGTAAAAGGACTACTGGAAATATATATTGTGAAACATATGATGACACGGCAAAGAAAATTGTAAGATAGTACAACATTTTCAAATTTTATTATGTTATTACTTAATTTTAAATTATTTAAACTTTCATTTCCTAATTAATTGAAGGAACAAATGAAGAGCTACCAGCCCCTAGAAGATGGGAGTGGTCTAGTTGATCCTTTTGTGGCGGTGATGGGCAAAGAGTATGATGGACATTGTAGACTCTATGGTAAAGGTGTAACAAAAAGGTTGATAAAAAAGATCAATGGAAGTGACACATCATATATGCTTCCAGGGGACCTTATGGAATCAATCAAAGCTAGTGCAGAAGCAGAAAAAAAACAATTAGCAGATATGCGAAAAGAGCTTCAAGAGAAGCATGAAAGAGACAAGGCCAAGTTAGAAGCTATTCGGAATGATATTGACAACAAAATGAAGAAGCTTATGGAAATATATCCTGCTTCAGCTCTCAACACCGTTTAAGATAAGTTGCAATGTATGTTTGGTATAAGGTATGACCTTATCACTTATGGAAATGTAAAATGATTATAAACATATGGTTTGTCATTTCTATCGGTTGTATTTAAAAAAAAATACTAACAATATTCTTTGTTATTTTCAAATGTATCAGATTATGTTTTGGAGGGCATGTAAAGAAGCGAGGGGATTTTTGCAACCATATCATGTGAAGGAGGATTCCATTACTTTATATTAGCGTAGTTGATAGTTTTATCTTGATTATAAAGTTAGCGGTTTCTATTTAAAGTTTGGATATTTAAACGTACAATATACTATTAGTTTATTTTAATTATATGCAGTCTTTCTTTGCCTTTTATTAACTTCTAATAGATACAAGTATGTAAACCGTTGTTTTATATATTGTATAAAACTTTAGTTTGAATTTGCAATTGATTTTTTGTTGGAAAAAATAGTTCCAAGTAGGGATAAAGTGCCATATTAAGCATCAACAGTGTTGCGTCCATATATAGAAGTGTTACACTTGATGTACAAAAGTGTTGCCATAGTGTCTAACTCAAATAAAACAAGTGTTGCTATTGGTACAAAAAGTGTTGTATTTGTATCCAAAAGTGTTGCCATCGTTTCTAACTAAGTGTTACCATTGGTGTAAAAAGTGTTGCATTTTGTGTAAAAAGTGTTGCGTAGGTGTTGCATTACAAGTGTTGCACTTTTAAAAAAGAAAATGCAACACTTTGAAAACGTGTTGCATATTCTAAAATAAGTGTTGCATTAGGCCTAAGGCGACATTACATAAGGCAGCACATAGCAAAGTGTTGCATCAGACCTAATGCAACACTTTTATGGTCTGTTGCAACACTTTATGGGTGTTGCGTTAGCATCATTTTGTTGTAGTGGAACTCTCGAAAAAAGTGTTGATTCCTTCTTCGAACATGGTAGAGTTACGATTTTTAAGAGTAACCCAGCTTTTATCAATATGCATGATGCAACTGAAATAGAAAAGATGTTGGAGATAGAATTCAAATTAGATTTTTTTTTGGGAAATCCAGGTGTGTAGAAGACGTCAAACAATAGACTGGTTTGATCATATAAAATGTTGGAGATTTTTTGGTCACTGAAAAAAGAAAAAAGCATCGAACTACGGATAGAGTATTCACAAGGCAGTCCTAAAACAAAGTAGATTGGTTTGATCAAAAGATGTTGGAGATTTTTTGTTCACCCAAAATGGAAACAAAAAATCAGATAATGGATAGAGTATTTAAAAGGGTAGGCTTCTACACCACTTTTTGAATACCTTACCTCATATGTGAATGTATTATTGGTCCTTTAAGAAAAATTCAACAGCATTTCCTCTTATCTCCCAATTATATATAGAAAATATACCTGGATGCAAATAGAAAATGAAAATCGAATCTTTCTTAAATGAAAAATCATGTAATACACATTCACATCCTAAATGAGATAAAGTATTCAAAAAAAGTCGCAAAACAGGGACAGCCTGAAATTAATTTCTAAATGAATTTCGGGTGGGTATTTCTAAGCTAGAGATGATTAAGACAAGAGAATTAAACTAAAAACAATGATTTTTAGTTTAGGATATAGATTTTAGGGTTTAGGGTTTCAGTTTACAGTTTAAGTTTTAGGGTAAACCTTAAACCATAAATCCTAAACCCTAAACCTTAAACACCAAACTCTAAGCATTGGGTTTAAGGTTTAGAATTGTGTGGTATAGATATTTTTGTTGATAAACGGGGGGCTTCCCAATCGATCAAGAAAAAAAAATAAAGGAAATATAAGATAGTCAAAGCACTTGGAATGAATCTAAATAGAAGCAACCTTCAGACAAGAAGGGGCCAAGGATGGCATACGCCCTCATAAAAAGAAAGGGATAATATAATAACCCCGGGAAGCAGGCACCCCCCCCCCCCGGCGGGGGGAGAAGAGGAAATAAGATAAGAGAAACGAAAGTCCCTCCACATTAAGGGAGAGACCAAACTCTTAGCCATCAGGACATTAATGGAGGGTTTCATGGAAATACTTAAAAGTCTACAAGGAACATCATCAATAATGGTCTGGAACACTATGATATGATCTTCTCTTATTCTTGAAGATTTTGTTATTTCTTTTCTATCAAATATGGTAGACAGCTCTATCAAACACAAGTCTGCGGATAATGGACCATATGATCTTACCATTGGAAATGGGCTTGAGAAGACTTATGATATCAGACTAGTGAACCGTGGGGTGGGATAAATTCACCATTGGCAACCAATATCATTCCAAACTATAAAAAGGGGAGAACATTTGAAAAAGAGGTGAGGGTGGGAATCGAAGCAATCACTGTAGAAGGAACAATTAAGGTTAGCGTTATGCTCTAGCTTCTGACTTTATCTTGAGTTTTGAGATGGTCCTTTAGAGTAACCCAAAAGATAAAAGCATGACTGGGGATATTCTTGGAGAACCAGACAAGATGGTACTAGTCTATAGGCTGCTCAGAAGGGTGAATATTGTTTCGGACAGTACATACATATAAGGGAGTAAACTTACCATCTAAGTTCCTACAGAGGAGTTTATCAAGAATGAAATGGGAGATAGAGGGAGCGAGTGGGTAATGAGAGTGGTGTGGGTGTCAACCAGATATTGGGGCAAACCCAACAGCTATTAAGCATAATGTCTTTGACTTTAGAATCTTGCCAGAGTGAAACATGCTATGAATGTCTCGAGTGGTAAAAAACTGATATAGAAGACAGGCAGGGTGTCAGTTATTATATCATGCAGAAGGAGAGTTTCTAATACCAATCTAGGAGACAATAAAGTCCCTTATGTTACCCCGCATATCCAGGATGTTACGTCAGACATAGCCAATACCATGCTTTTTAGGGCATCTTAGAAATTATGCTTGCATAGGCAGTAGGAGTGGATCCACCAAACCTAGAAGAAGCCCCTTTGGAAAATTCTCCAAGTATGGGAGGCCATGTGGGCAAGGTTTCTGATGCCTAGGCCTTCATGAGTCTTAAAAAGGCATACGATTTTCTAAGACATATTAGCTTTACCATGTTTTATCTCACCATGGTATCAGAGGAAGCCTCTCATGAGCTTCTCAATCTTGTTAGAGATATATTTATGAAGAATTAAAAATGGAGGCCTAGTAGACTTTCATAGAGGAAACAAAAGAGATAATGAGTAGGAGTCTCCCAGTAAAAGAGAGAGACTTATTCTTCAAGTCATTGAGCCTATGTTTAACTTTATCCACAAGACCTTTGCAGTCCTTGTGAGTGAATTGAGTAGTGTTGAAGGGGACAATGAGGTATCTGACATGGGGACCCTTCAGGTTACCTAATGATACGATCAATCGCAAATATGGTCCTCTCACCAACATTGCAGTAAAAGTTTTGCTTTTAGCCTCAAAAAATTTAGTCAGAGAGTCATTTATGATATGAACCAAGGAGCTATCACTGTGATAGAAGAGAATTAGACCACCGACAAAGAAAAGGTGGGTGATACTTTTCTCCTCACATTTGAGCTCCAAGTTCTCAAGTCCATAATCAAAGAAATTAAAATCATATCATATGTATTATTTACAATAAACAAGAAAATGAAAACAAAGGCTTCTAACGATATGTAAATACTCACATTTGAGCTCCAAGTTCTCAAGTCCATAATCAAAGAAATTAAAATCATATAATATGTATTATTTAGAATAAACAAGAAAATGAAAAATTGAACTATATATAATCTCCTCTGTGAATCCTTTTCTTAGGTTGCTTAAACATTCTGCAATTCTCTTTTACATATCTGGGTGCTTATCATCATCAAATGTCCAAAGCATATAGTTACGGATCAGTAGACTCATCGATAAAGTTGACTTAAATCCTTTGAAATTTAAATGAATCAGAGGTCTATAAGAGAGGCAGGGAAGGAAACGAATCCTGTGGAACTTCATAATAATTGAGATACAAAATTTAAAAGATTTGAAATGATGACACTTTAAAATTTTCCTCTATAAATTAGCTATGCCATAACACTTTAAAAAAAAAAGAATAAGTCTCGATTGAATGAAACAATATAAAAAGCCACACATGGGTAAAATCATAAACTTAAATTGATTGTTTTCACTATTCAAATTTGCATCTAAATTTTCAAGAATGTTCTTCGAGAATGGTATGGGTAAAAAATAGGACAAAAAGATCGTATATTTGAATCAACACAAACCTCTGTAGATTAGCTCCAAATCAATATTTATATGTGATGGTGGTTCGACAATTAATTGATTGTTGGTTTCAGCAGATCTGCCATAAACATAAATTTTCTTTTGTATGTTTAAGTATCTAGAAAAGAAACGAACATAGAAAATACTTAAAATCTTACATGATTTCATGGAGAAAGTGACATCGAGATGGGAAGGTGGCTGCTAGGGCTTCTAGAGGAAGCCGAAAGATACAGCAGGTGGGATTTAGGGTTTTTGTACAGATAGACACACGCACACATATGGTGGGTTTTCGATGGTTGCAAAGGCTTCATAATAGTGGTGAGGTAGTCTTAGTAGTGTGAAGTGTAACAGATCTACAATAATTAAAAACCAACAAGAATCAGATGCAAAATGTAAAAAAAACACGATCGAGACAGAGAGTGGGGGAAAGATGTGGTTGCAGAGGGTCGCCAGTCGTGAGTCCGTGAAGGTCCTCGGTGAGAGTCTGGGATGAAATCAATGTTTCTTGTTCAGTTAATCGCCTGTGACATAGGACCGTGTAGAGGAGATGCGACGAAGATTAGGTTTGTACGCATTATACAACAGTTCAAGGTTGATTAAGTGGTGGCGTTTGAGAGAGACGGGTTGCAATCGAGAAGAAAAAGAAATCGGAAATGTATGGAGAGAACGCTGAATTCATGGGAGTATATCAATTCTGAAACCGATCATTAAGGGGTTGAACGAAACTGTCAAACGTAAAAAGAAAAAAACTTCAAACAATTTTTTATCTTATAAGAAAATCAAAAATTACCAGAAAATGACATGTGTCAAATTTAATGTGGTGATGACAAGTGTACAAAATTTACTTATTTATTATGATAGAATTTATTATGATAGAATATATATATATATATACACACACACATACATACATACATACATACATGCATGCATACATACATACATATACATCTCATATATTTATCATACATGTCACATACACACACATATATATTATTATCAAAGATGGCTAGGTGGAAAATAGAAACATTTGGGGATGGACTCAATAAGAAGAGGCAGCTTTAGCAACCGCCTTCATCAACATATCTAAAGACGACACTGTGAAAACTACTCGGTTTCTGGGAACGTATAGCGGAATCGTTTCACAAAATTTTGGGTATAATACAATATCAGAGTATGGATCACCTTCATTACAAATGGAGACATATGTCAGATAAATTGTATAAATTTAACCAAATTTACGCAGCACTATCGGCGAACCAGCAACCAGGAACACCGATGCTGAGATCGTTGAGCAAGCGTTACAAGAGTATCGTGTGACATACAACACTGATTTCACGCACCTCGATGCATGGAATGTTGTCAAAAATCACCTAGGTTTCGCTGATCCTAGTTAGCTTTTGAGTATCGTATTTTAGGTTTTAATTATCGTATTTTAGGTTTTAATTTATCATATCTAGGATTTAAGTTATCGTGTACGGTTTTTTTAAAATTTGCATTTTAATGTAACTTTAGATTTTAATGAAGTATTTTGTTTTGAAGTTATAATAGTTTTAAATTTTTAAATTACGTTTCTAAATTAAAAAGTGAGAGAAAATGAGAGGTAGTGAGATGTGACTATTTACAGGGGTCGGGGAAGGAGAGAGAAAGAAACTGAGGTGGCATCCCAAAAGTAAGATCTACCAAGAATAAGAAAGAAACTAAGGTGGCATCCCAAAAGTGAGATCTACTAGTAAATGAATAAATATTGAATAAAAAAGACTTATTTGTAAAAGAGAAAATATACAGTCTTTTTCACCAAAAAAAAAAAAAAAAAAAAAAAACGTTTAAAATTTTCACCTATTTTTTGCCGGGAAATCTCCAATAAAGTCCTAATATTTTGGCTCAGTTTATGAAAAAGTCTCAAATTAATTTTTATTAACAAAAAAGGATAGAAAACCGGTTAATATATATTCAAATTAACCCCTTTTAACCTTTTCAGCACGTTACATTGCCACGTGGAAAGTCTACATGTTTTATCTTCAACAAAGTCCCAATATTTTGACCCAGTTTACGGAAAAGTCCCAACATGTTTTATTTTCAATAATGTCCTAATATTTTGGCTCAGTTTACGGAAAGGTCCCGATATATTAGCTCAGTTTTACTTGGAAACATTACGTATTTTTACATGTATTTACGTTTTTAATAACGCATTTATATGTTTAAAAATGTATTTTTGCGTATTTATAAAAAAATACTTAAAGATAACATATTTAATAACGTAAAAAACCTAAATTGAATTGCATGGAACTAGATGATTAATTAAAAATTACGTCAAAAATACGTAAAAAGTAAAACGATGTATAAATACATTTTATAAACGTATAAATACATAAAAACTATATTTTATGCTTGTATTTAATTCAAATGATGGATATGAATTTCAGTAAGTTTGCTTACAGGGATTAGACAGACTGGAAATTAATCAAACGAAATTGAATTGCACGAAAATAGATGATTAATTTACATAAAAATTAAGTATTTTTACGTATTTTAAATAAATATATGTATAAATATGTAAAAATACATTTTCAAACATATAAATGCGTTATTAAAGACGTAAATAGACGTAAAAATACGTAATTTTTTCCAAGTAAACTAAGTCAAAATGTTCAGATTTTTCCGTAAATTGTGTCAAAATATTAGGCATTTATCGAAGATAAAACATGTTGGGACTTTTTCGTAAACTGTGTCAAAATATTAGGACTTTATTGAAGATAAAACATGTAGTTACCTGCTGAAAAGGTTAAAAAGGGCAAAATTGAAAACATTAGCCGGTTTTCTGACTTTTTTTGTAAATAAAAATTAATTTGGGACTTTTTCATAAATTATGCCAAAATATTAGGACTTTATTAGAGATTTTCCATTTTTTGCCTGTCTTTTATAAACAATGAAACTTTGTCCGAAGGAAATACTTTGCGCAAGTCATGTATTAAAAGACTTACTGACATACAGGCGAATAAAAACTAAACCATTTTTTTTATAATAGTGCGGCAATTAACACATAGGAGTAAGACCAAAATCCACGATGCCATTGCCGTCCACTGCCCGTTCCATACTTTGAACTTCTACATTCACTAATGTATAAATAGGAGACAATCTTGTACCTTCTTATATCATCTCACTAAGCAAATTACAAAGCATTTTAGGTGGTTTTACAAGAAAAAATATTTTATATCTCCAATTTATTTCAAAAATGGCCTCATTCCATTCGACCATAATCTTCATGGCAACATTTGTTGTTCTTGCCACTTCAATTTCAGCAAAGGAATACATAGTTGGCGACGGAAGTGGTTGGACACTTGACTTTGATTATGAAGCTTGGGCCAAGGATAAAGTTTTCATCGTTGGTGATACACTTGGTATGTTACCTAACCTAGATTTCAGACCTTCTAATTATTTTTATCCGATTCTGTTTTTCATAAAGTAGTTACATTCTTATTTTTATCCGATTCTGTTTTTCGTAAAGTAGTTTACTAATGTTTTTGATGCAGTATTCAATTATGCACCCGGTGCCCACAATGTGATGAAAGTCGATGGCAACAATTTCCAACAATGCAATATCGCACCATTATTGAATGGAACCTTAACAAGTGGACGTGATGTTATCCCACTCAAGACCCCGGGAATGAAATGGTACATTTGTGGTGTCGGAAAGCACTGCGAGTTGAGAAAAATGAAGCTTGCCATTGTTGTTTTACCACAAACAATGTCACCGGCTCCGGCTCCAAGTGTTTCACAATCGAGCAAATTGGCAGTACCATCGATCTATGGCTTTCTAGTTGCATTATTTGGCGGTCTTGTTATGTTGTTTGGCTTAAACATAACAATGCTTATTTGATTTTCTTAATTTGTTTAAATGTTGCATCAGTTGAAGTTGATTATTTCCATATCTAATTTTTTTACGCAAGTTTATGATAAAAAGTTTGGTTACTATTTATTCTCGTAATTTATATAACAATCTCTAATAATTTATAATACTCGTTTTTGTCTTTATACCATTTTTTTTTTCTTGAAAACATGTATCTATATTATTTTCAAGTAAAAGTAGTATAACTAGTCAAGATCAGAGTAAGAAAAGAACAACTTTGATCCAAGAATGTTCGACTTCTCGGGTTTGATTATTATCTATACATACCCTACCGAGCCATTAGGGTGTCACAAAAACTAAAACCTGATTACCTACCCAAAACAAATAAAGGTTTGGGTTATTCGGTTTTCCGGTACAAACATTTATTCGATTTGGGTTTTGTTATTTTTTTTCGTAAAAATTAATAATCCGAATAAACCATTATATTAACATTTATAGATTTTATTTTTTATACTTAGGTTTGTTTTCCTTATGTTTATCCATTTATTGACCATCTCATGTGGATTTTTTGTTTGTTTTGTGGTTAAAATTGAATAAATTTAAGTTATTATTTAGTTAACAACCCATTGCACACACTGTGTTCTCGTCAACCTATCTATCACCATGGGCGGGTTACCAATAGGAATGTTTTAAGTCCTTAATTGAGATGGTTTATGTGACATCCTTTTTAGTTTTTATTTGATGAAAAGTCTACAATCAAAAATTTATCTTGTTTATGCGATAAACCGAACCGGATAACCTAGAATCTATTGATTCGAACCTTATTCATTTTACTTATGCTTAGTATAAAATTGTTATAAGAACCCATTAAATTGAACCAAATAAGCTGAAATACAATTAAACCGACCGAATAACACCCTACAAGTCATGCCTTAAGAAATTGATACATCAAGGGCAAGTCCTAAGGCTTGTCAAGTCCGTCGGCGCAGAATTGACGCTCATAAACCCTGGACCAAGGACTGTTAGGCGTGAATTCAGGACAGACCAAAAGCCCAAAGAGCGTATTAATTTTTTATTTGGAACTAGTCGTGAGAGGAGTCGGGCTTCTTTTACACATACTTAAAAGGCCCGTCCTTGGTCCTTGTGTATATGCATTTGTTACATGGTATAAGATAAAGTGAGAATCCAATTTCGTAATCAATAACTTTGTTTGTGGAATTGGATGATGTTAGACAATGTCGGTAAGTAGTATTTCAACCCTCAAGGGTTTCGGGAATAATCCAATCAAAAGCAACTTCATATTTAGACACAAAATTGAAAGATAAACCAACTGAATAACCTAGAATCTATTAATCTGAACCTTATGCACTTTACTTACCCTTAGTATAAAATTGTTAAAAGAACCTATTAAGTTGAACCAAATAAGCCGAAATACAATTTAATCGACCGAAAAACACCCTACAAGCCAGGCCCTAAGAAATTGATACTTCAAGGGTAAGTCCTAAGGCTTGTCAAGTCCGTTTGCCCATAATTGAGGCCTGTACCAAGGACTGTTAAGCATGAATTTAGGACAGACCAAAATTCCAAAAAAGAGCGTACGAATTTTGGATTGGGAACTAGTCGTGAGAGGAGTCTGGCTTTTTTTACACATCTTCAAAAGGCCCATCCTTGGTCCTTGTGTATATGCATTTTATTATACGGTATAGTCATAAAGTTAATCCAATTCCGTAATCAATAACTTTGATTATGGAATTGGATCATGTTTGACAATGTCGGTAGGTAGTATTTCAACCCTGAAGGGTTTCAAGAATAATCCAATCAAAAGCAACTTCAAATTTAGACACAAAATTGGAAGCCAATGACTAAATTCGTGTTCAGCCTTTTTTTTCAAAGGATACAAAATTCATTTAGTTATATATTTATACCAAGAGTTCCATCCGTACAAATATTCGTCCACACCTCATGCCTCGTCTTTTAGCATTATTTAAATCCCCTTCAATACTCATATAAATCTCAGTTACCTAAAATAAACATTAATAATCAATGATGATAATGAGGATGATATTCACGTCTTCTACACAAACAAGAGATCAAAAGCGAGTATATAGGCATAAGTTTGCAATTTTTGTCTCGCTAACATGAGTTTCACTTCAGTTCTAATCTAATGCATGTCAAATACAATACTAAACATATGATGCACAAAAATGAATGAATAGGTTTCAAGTCATTTAAAGATTGGAAAAATCAATTATTTACACTTCTTGTAGGGGAGAAACAACAAGATACTACCAACTATGTTCTTCCTCTCGTTGCAACTCACTTAACCATTTTTTGCATAAACCGTGACAATTACAGTTGTAGCAATTGTTAAAAGAAACCCGCCAACTGTAAGTACAACTTGAAGGACCGAAAGTGATCTTTGATCTTTTGAAGCATCTGCCAACATTCGTATCCTTATACGCCTGAAAAATCATTTATCCATACATCACTTTATTCAGGCAGCACTTAACGGATAGAAAATGTACATGAAAAAAGAAAAAAAAAATCTTACGTGTAAATAGCAACAAATATTTCGGGCACCATTCCAACCAATGTTCCAAAGAGATAAGGAACAAACTTAACATCAGTTACAACTGCACAGTAATTGTACAAAGCATATAGAAAAGGCGATATTCTCAATAACATAACAGCTCTAAATTGTTCATACCAATCTCCTTCACCACCTGCTAATCTTATAATCGATGCTTTTTTAGATACCTTTCTAACCACCCCTTCATGAAAAAGAAAACCCTAATGATTTGAAATAAGGGTAGATATTTGAATTGATATTGGGATAGTTAATTGAATTTTGCGGTAGAAAAGGGAACCGAAGAAATAAGGAAGTGATACACCGATAGTAACTCCACTGATTATCAACAAGAAACCCAAACCATAACCAAAACTCATTCCGGCGACCCACATGGACGGTGTAGATGGTATGAATAAGGTCGGGAATAATGCCACTTAACCAAATATTATAACTGCTAACACTGGCTTGCTGAAAGTCTCGGTTTCCCAATTTAAAATAGGTATAACCTCCTGAAACACAAGGATTGTGGAAGAGATGAATAGCATAAATGTACTGAGTTTAACAATCAACAATTTAGAAGGTGGGAATTGTGGAAGGGATGAAGAATTATAGGTTAAATGATCTCTGAAGTGTAAGTTTAGCAATAATGATCAAAGATGAACAAATTATAAGATTTAACATTATCAAGTTTGATCGAACAACCTATTGCATACAATCTATTCTCATCAACGTATGTATCATCGTGTGCATGTTACCAATGGGAATGTTTAAGTCCTTAATTGTAGATAAATAGTCATGTATTAATACTAAACCAATGTTAAAATTGATACGTATTATGGTTTATGTCACATCCTTTTAGTTATTATCCGATGAATAGTCTACAATCAAATATTTATCTGATTTACTCAATAAACCAAACCAAATAACTCGGGATCTGTTAAATCATACCCCTATTCACTTTACTCACTTTAATTACACTTAGTATAAAATTGTTAAAAGAACCGGTTAAATCGAACCAAATGAGCCGAAATACAATTAAACCGACACACCCCTACAAGCCAGCCCCTAAGAAATTGATACTTCCAAGGCAAGTCCTAATGCCTAAGCAATTGATTTTATTTTTTATACTTGGGTTTGTTTTCCTTATGTTTTTATCCATTTCTTGACCATTTCATGTGGATTTTGTGTTTGTTTTGTGGTTAAAATTAAATAAATTTAAGTTATTATTTAGTTAACGTTATCAAGTTTGATCAAACAACCTATTACATACAATGTATTCTCATCAACCTATGTATCACCGTGGGCATGTTACCAATAGGAATGTTTTAAGTCCTTAATTGAGAAGGTTTATGTCACATCCTTTTTAGTTTTTATTTGATGAAAAGTCTACAATCAAAAATTTATCTTGTTTATGCGATAAACCGAAACGGATAACCCATAATCTATTAATCCGAACCATATTCACTTTACTTATGCTTAGTGTAAAATTTTTATAAGAACCTATTAAGTTGAACCAAATAAGCCGAAATACAATTAAATCAACTGAATAACACCCTACAAGCCAGGCCCTAAGAAATTGATACTTCAAGGGCAAGTCCTAAGGCTTGTAAATTCCGTCGGCCCAGAATTGACGCCTGAACCAAGGACCAATGACCGTTAAGCGTGAATTTAGGACAGACCAAAAGCCCAAAGAGCGTATGATTTTTTGATTTGGAACTAATCATGAGAGGAGTCGGGCTTCTTTTACACATACTTAAAAAGGCCCATCCTTGGTCCTTGTGTATATGCATTTGTTACACTTTATAATCCAATTCAGTAATCAATAACTTTGATTATGGAATTGGATGAAGTTAGACAATGTCGGTAAGTAGTATTTCAACCCTCAAGGCTTTTGGATCAAAAGCAATTCAAATTTAGACATGAAATTCAAAGATAAACCAAACGAATAACCTAGAATCTATTAATCCGAACCTTGTGCACTTTACTTACCCTTTGTATAAAATTCTTAAAAGAACCTATTAAATTGAACCAAATAAGCCGAAATACAATTAAAACGACTGAATAACACCATACAAACCAGGCCCTAAGAAATTGATACTTCAAGGGCAAGTCCTAAGGCTTGTCAAGTCCGTCGGCCCAGAATTAATGCCTGGACCAAGGACTGTTAGGCGTGAATTTAGGACAGACCAAAAGCCCAAAGAGCGTACGAATTTTGGATTTGGAACTAGTCGTGAGAGGAGCCTGGCTTCTTTTACACATACTTAAAAAGGTCCGTCCTTGGTCCTTGTGTATATGCATTTGTTACACGGTATAATGATAAAGTGAGAATCCAATTCCGTAATCAATAACTTTGATTTTGGAATTGGATCATGTTAGACAATGTTAGTACGTAGTATTTCAACCCTCAGGGTTTCAGGAATAATCCAATCAAAAGCAATTCAAACTTAAACACGAAATTGAAAGACCAAGGACTGTTAGACATGAATTTAGGACAAATTACTAACTTCGCACTTGGCTTGTTTTGTCCAAGGACTGTTACACAAAATTGAACGACCAAGGACTGTTACACGAAATTGAAAGACTAATAACTTTGATTATGGAATTGGATCACGTTAGACAGTGTCTGTAAGTAGTATTTCAGCCCTTAGCTACATAGGTTTCAGGAATAATTCAACTGAAAGCAATTTCAAATTTAGACACGAAATCAAAAATCAATTACTAAATTCGCACTTGGCTTGTTTTGTCCGAATGTGAAGGACATGAAATTCATTGAGTTATGCATTTATACCAGCAGTTCCATCCATTTCCATCCATGCAAATATTGGTCTCCACCTCGTGTCTCATATTTTAGCATAATCTAAATCCCCTTCAATACTCATATAAATCTCAATTACCTAAAATAGGACGCTAAATTTTCACAAACATTAATAAGGTTTCTAGGGCTATTTCAACGATGACAATGAGAATGGTATCCACGTCTTCCACACAAACATGAGATCAAAAGTGAGAAAATGAGTCTCTGTCCCATCTTGTTCCATCTTTTTGGGTTGGAACACATAAGATTGTAATTTTATCTCATTAACATTAGTCTCACTTTAAGTTCTAGTCTAATGCATGTCAAATACAATATTAAACACACGATGCACAAAATAGGTATCGGGCCATTTAAAGATAGGAAAAATCAATTATTAACACTTCTTGTAAGGAAGAAACAACAAATACTACTACTGTAGCAATAAAGTAGTTCTTCCTCTCGCTGCAACTCACTTAGCCGATTTTTTTGCAAACCATAACGATTACAGTTGTAACAATCGTTAAGAGAAACCTGCCGACTGTAATTACAACTTGAAGGATTGAAAGTGATCTTTGATCTTTTGAAAACGCTCGTATCATTATACCCCTCAAAAATCCACAAAAAATATAAAGATCGAGTTATTTATAGTATAAAGGGATGGTTAAATACTACGGTATAAAATCATAACCTGAATATGTTGCTATCACGGTTAGAAAAACAAATCAAATATTATTTTAGACTTTTAGTAGGAGACTCTTTTGGTTACCTTTTTAAATTTGGCTTCCGTTTCTTTTTGAGCCAACCTCCTACTAAAAGTCTAAAATAATATTTTTTCTTGACCCTTCCTACAAATTTTACCCATTTGACCACTTACCCAATCCCTACGGTAATTAAGTACTTTTTAATGGAGTTAAAACGGGTAGCCAGGTAGGATCCGGTTGGTTGAGCAGTCAGCCCTTTTATGTTGATTTATCTTGAATTTAACAATTCATTTATTAATATATTACAAAAGGTAATCTACTTGTAGTAAAAATCTCTGGCGACGACGCAGCAAAAGAAATATCTATCCTAATAACTCTACTCCTGCATCTCTTTTATAAACGAATGAAACTTTGTCTCAAGGGAATACTGTGCGTAAAGTCTTGTATATTAAAAGACTAAACCTTTTTTATAACTAGTGCGGCAATTAAACACATAGGAATAAGACAACATCCACAATGTCATTGCCGTCCACTGCCGGTTCCATACTTTAAACTTCTACACATTCACTAATGTATAAATAGGCAACAATCTTGTACCTTTTTTATCATCGAACTAAGCAAGTTAATAGGCAACAATCTTGCACTTTTTTTACAAGAAAAATATTTTATATCTCCAATTTTTTTCGAAAATGGCCTCATCCCATTCTACCATCATCTTCATTGCAACACTTGTTGTTCTTGCCACTTCAATCTCCGCAAAGGAATACATAGTTGGAGATGGAAGTGGTTGGACACTTGACTTTGATTATCAAGCTTGGGCCAAGGATAAAGTTTTCACCGTTGGTGATACACTTGGTACGTTACATAACCTAGATTTTAAACCATCTAATTATTTCTATCTGATTAAGTTTTTGGTAAAGTACTTACATTCTTACTTTTGTTCTTTCTTTTTTCTTTTGAGTTTTATTTCTACTATTAGCTTTCTTCTATACCCCCCCTCCCCTCCCCCCCCCCCCCCTCCCTCTCCCACTCCCACCCTTTTTATTCACTATTTCACATATGTGTTTCATATATTGGAAATCATTTGTATTTGGAAGCGGTCTCTCTACCTTTGCGTGGAGGCACGACTGTCTACATCTTACTTCCTCCTAATTACTTCATTCGTATAGGAATTTAGGTATCGTTGTTGGGTTTTTTTGTATATGATAATTGACATTCAAGAAATGGAAGTTTACTAATATTTTTGATGCAGTATTCAATTATGCACCCGGTGCCCACAATGTGATGAAAGTCGATGGCAACAATTTCCAACAATGCAATATCGCACCATTATTGAATGGAACCTTAACAAGTGGACGTGATGTTATCCCACTCAAGACCCCGGGAATGAAATGGTACATTTGTGGTGTCGGAAAGCACTGCGAATTGAGAAAAATGAAGCTTGCCATTGTTGTTTTACCTCAGACAATGACCCCGGCTCTGGCTCCAAGTGTTTCACAATCGAGCAAATTGGCAGTACCATCGATCCATGGCTTTCTAGTTGCATTATCTGGCGGTCTTGTTTTGTTGTTGGCTTAAACATAGTCGTGCTTATTTGATTTTATTAATTTGTTTAAATGTTGCATCAGTTTGAATATGATTATTTCCATATCTATTTTTTTATATGTAAGTTTATGATAAAAAAGTTTGGTTACTATTTATTCTCTTAACTTAAATAATGATCTCTAATAATTTATAATACTCGTCTTTATATTTACACCATTATTGTTTTACTTGAAATCATATATCTATATTATGTTCAACAAAAAGTAATATAACTAGTGAAGATCAGAGTAAGAAGAACAACTTTGATCCAAGAATGTCCAACTTCACGGGTTTAATTATTATCTATCCATACCCTACTCGAGCCAGTAGGGTGTCACAAAAACTAAAACCCGATTATCCACCCAAACCAAATAAAGGTTTGTGTTATTCAGTTTTTCGATAATAAAGACATTTATTCTATTTGCGTTTTGTTAATTTTTTTCATAAAATATGATAATTTGAATAAACCATTATATTAACATCTATAGATTTTATTGTTATACTTGGGTTTGTTTTCCTTATGTTTATCCATCTCTTGACCATCTCATGTGGATTTTGTGTTTGTTTGTTGTTAAAATTGCATAAGTTTAAGTTATTATTTAGTTAACATTATCAAGTTTGATCAAACAACCTATTGCATCGAATGTATTTTCATCAACCTATGTATCACTGTGGGCAAACAACCTATTGCATAAAATGTATTCTCATCAACCTATGTATCAATGTAGGCATGTTATCAAGAGGAATGTTTAAGTCCTTAATTGTAGATGGTTTATGTCACATCCTTGTTACGTTTTATTCGATGAAAAATCTACAATAAAAAATTCATCCGGTTTATTCCATAAACCAAACAGGATAACCTAGAATCTATTAAACTAAACCTTATTCACTTTCCTTCTGCTTAATTGAACCAAATAAGCTGAAAGACAATTAAATCGACCGAATAACACCCTATAAGCCAGACCCTAAGAAATTGATACTTCAAGGGCAAGTTCTAAGGCTTGTCAAGTCTGCCGGTCAAGAATTGACGCCCAATTGAACTCTCGACCATAACCAAGGAGTGTTAGGCGTGAATTTAGGACAGACCAAAATCCTAAAAAGCATTCGGATTTTGGATTTGGAACTAGTCGTGAGAGGAGTCGGGCTTCTTTTAAACATACTTAAAAATACCCGTCCTTGGTCCTTGTGTATATGCATTTGTTACACGGTATAGTGATGAAGTGAGAATCCAATTCCATAATCAATAACTTTGATATGGAACTCGATCATGTTTAACAATGTCGGTAAGTAGTATTTCAACTCTTAGAGCTTCGAGAATAATCTAATCAAAAGCAACTTCAAATTTAGACACGAAATCATAAGTCAATGACTAAATTCGAACATACTTGTTTTTTTTCGATTGCCCGAATGGAAAGGATACGAAATTCTTTCAATTATGTGTTTATACCAACAATTCCATCCGTACAAATATTGGTCCACACCTCATGGCTCGTATTTTAGCATAATTTAAATCCCCTTCAATACTCATAAAAATCTCAATTAGGTACCTAATATAAGACATTAAAATTCGATGATGACAATGAGGATGGTATTCATGTCTTCTACACAAATAAGTGATCGAAAGTGAGAAAGTGAGTCTCTAGTCATAAGAGTACAATTTTTGTCTCGTTAAGATCGATCTTACTCTCAGTTGTAAACTAATGCATGTCAAATACAGGCATTAACACACGATGCACAAAAATGAATGAATAGGTGTCAAGCCATTTGAAGATTGGAAAAATCAATTATTTGCACTTCTTGTAGGGGAGAAACAACAAGATACTGCTATTTTAACGATAACAGTTATTCTTCCTCTCGCTGCAACTTACTCAACCGTTTTTTTGCATATTGATAATTACAGTTGTAGCAATCGTTAAAAGAAACCCGCCAACTGTAATTACAATTTGAAGGATTGAAAGTGATCTTTGATCTTTTGAAGTGTCTGCCAATGTTCGTATCATTATACCCCTGGAAGGTCCACCAAAAAAATAAAGATTTATGTTTATTATGTTTGTGGGATATGGATTTGGTGTTTAATGTATTGGATCTTTTTCTGGATGTTATTAAACTTTTACCGTTTTTTAACTGCAACTCCACTGACAGCTTAGTAACGGTATTCTGTCACTAATCAGAAACAAAATTCGTGAGAAATCTGTGTAAGACAATGCAGTAATCCATCACGAAGATGTCCAACGGAAATCTGTAAGAAAATTCAAATTCCTATTCTGTCAAATATCTGTTGGTTATTAGTTATTACCGATGGATATTCCTGTCGGCAAACTGATATTGAATATTTTGGGAATATGTCGTAAAATTTACACATACGTTGCCGACGGATTTTTTTTTTTTTCCGGTGATATAGCATTTCTGACGATTACTAACAGATTTTGCCGTAAGAAATCGCCTGTTTACAATAGTGATATATGTAAGGAACAAACTTAAATCAGGTACCTCCGTACAATTATTACACAGCATATGAAAATGGGGATGGTTTTCATTTTGCATCAACTAGCCATGCAAAACACCAGAAGAAGGGTCTTCTTTTCAGAAAACTTGTACGTACTTTGCATATGAGGTCTTAATTTATTAAAATATATACTGAATCTAGTTATATTTTTCCAAAATTGTATCGGAAGACTTTATATACTCGCTCTTTCTGCAAAAGAACAAAAAAATACTTTAAACAAAAAAGATACCAATATATAGTCTTTTTCACAAAAAAAACCGTTTAAAATTTTTACCTATTGCAAAAGAAACTACCTAATAATTTTACTTTTGCATCTCTTTTATAAACAATGAAACTTTTTCCGAAGGAAATACTTTGCGTAAGTGATGTATATTAAAAGATTTACTGACATTACAGGCGAAGAAAAAGTGAAAAACTAAACCTTTTTTTATAATAGTGCGGCAATTAACACATAGGAATAAGACCAAATCCACGATGCCATTGCCGTCCACTGCCGGTTCCATACTTTGAACTTCTACATTCACTAATGTATAAATAGGAGACAATATTGTACCTTCTATATCATCGCACCAAGCAAATTACAAATTAAGCATTTTAGGTGGTTTTACAAGAAAACATATTTTATATCTCCACTTTGTTTTGAAAATGGCGACCATCATCTTCATTGCAACACTTGTTGTTCTTGCCACTTCAATCTCCGCGAAGGAATACATAGTTGGGGACGGAAGTGGTTGGACACTTGACTTTGATTATCAAGCTTGGGCCAAGGATAAAGTTTTCACCGTTGGTGATACACTTGGTACGTTGCATAACCTAGATTCTAAACCATCTAATTATTTCTATCCGATTCTGTTTTTGGTAAAGTACTTACATTCTTACTTTTGTTCTTTTCTTTTTTTTCTTTGAGTTTTATTTCTACTATTACTTTTCTTCTATATCCCCCTCCACTCCCATTCACTAATATGTATATGTGTTTCTTGTGTTGGAGATCATTTGTATATGGAAGCAATCTCTCTACCCTTGGGTGGAGGCACGACTGTCTACATCTTACATCATCTTTATCTTTGTTGGTTTTTTTGTATGATTATTGACATTCAAGAAACGGAAGTTTACTAATATTTTTGATGCAGTATTCAATTATGCACCCGGTGCCCACAATGTGATGAAAGTCGATGGCAACAATTTCCAGCAGTGCAATATCGCACCATTATTGAATGGAACCTTAACAAGTGGACGTGATGTTATCCCACTCAAGACCCCTGGAATGAAATGGTACATTTGTGGTGTCGGAAAACACTGCGAGTTGAGAAAAATGAAGCTTGCCATTGCTGTTTTACCACAGACAATGACCCCGGCTCCGGCTCCAAGTGTTTCGCAATCGAGCAAATTGACAGTACCATCGATTTATGGCTTTCTAGTTGCATTATTTGGCGGTCTTGTTTTGTTGTTGGCTTAAACATAACAATGCTTATTTGATTTAATTAATTTGTTTAAATGTTGCATCAGTTTGAAGTTGATTATTTCCATATCTAATTTTTTTTTACCCAAGTTTATGATAAAAAGTTTGGTTACTATTTATTCTCTTAATTTAAATAACAATCTCTAATAATTTATACTACTCGTCGTTATCTTTACACCATTATTGTTTTTTCTTTGAAACATATATCTATATTATTTTCAAGTAAAAGTAATATATCTAGTGAAGATCAGATTAAGAAGAACAACTTTGATCCAAGAATTTCTGACGTCCTGGGGTTGATTATTATCTGTGCTAATCCCTACCCGAGCCAACAGGGTATTACAAAAAACTAAAACCCTATTACCTGCCCAAACCAAATAAGGCTGAAGGGTGTGCAAGACACTCATGACAACCCATGACAACCGTCATGTCATCGCCACGTCATAAAGACTTCCAAGACACCCACTAGGGGTGTGCAAGACTCCCATGACTACCATTTTAATTTCCACGTCACATTTATATTTTACGTTTTTTTAATTAAAACCAAACATTAAAAATTAATTAAAACCAAACATTTAAAATTAAATAAAAGACATTACATAAAAATAAAAATAAAAACGACATTGCACGAAAAAAAAACATAAAAACGACAACTCCTAAATTTTTTTTAAAAAAACTACTTATTTAAATATTTCTTGCGTCGTTGTTCCGTCATCAATCGGATCGCCTCGAGGTCCTCTTCGGTCCCGGATCGGCTAAACAACACGTAATCTAACCGCGATTCCGCAATTTCGTTGTGGCGGTAGAATTGTTCAACGAGCCGGTCGACCTTTTCCTCAACATCGTCTTTCGAAGACGAGCCGGAGGCATCTCGGTTTGCTCTTTTCGCTCGGTCGAGGCCGATGGGGCGTCGAGGCGGAGGCATCTCGGTTTGTGGTTCGGTGTCGTCGTCGAGGTCGATCGGGTCTCGAGCATCCGAAATATCGTCATCCGGAGTCCTCCCACGTTTGGAACCCGTGCTCGAGTGAGGCGAATCGGGATTTAGTAGCCATTTAGGACCGGTACGCATCAACTCCCAACTTCGCATATGCTTAAACGGTTTCCCGACAACTCGTGCATATTGTTCCATAGCCGTTGTGAAAATCCCAAATTCGTTTTCGCCACTTCGTCGCATGTTCACCAAGTTGTTGTAAATGCCGTTGAACTTGGTGCACTCGATACGAAGTTTCCGCCACTTTCCGTTAATACCGTCGTTGTTTCGGTACACCCCACGACCCATCGCCGCGTGGTAGTGGTCTAAAATGCGTTCCCACAACGATGTGGAACTTTGACTATTTCCTTTTTGCGAATCCATGGAAATAGCGAGCCACGATCGAACCACTTGAACCTCTTCGTCGGTCGTCCACGGAACCTTCGCCTCTTGCGCGTTTCGCGTTTTGTTCTTTTGTCTATTATTTTTCTTTTTCTTTTTGGAGGAAGACGCGGGGGCTTGTGTTTCCATCACGACCTCTTCGGGTGATGCTTGTGACGGTGGTGATGGAAGCGGTGGCGATTGTGATAGAAACGGTTGTTGGAAGGGTGCGTACGGGTAAGGTTGTGGCGGGTATTGGTATTGGTTCGGTGGTGGATATGGATACGGATATTGTGGTTGTTGCGACGAACCCGTAAGCATACTCGTAAATGTGCAATTCGTGGAAAAGTTGTAGTTGAATTCGCCGCGGGGCTGTTGAGTGTCGTAACCAACAAAATAAAAGAGTTGAAATATGGTTTTTAAAATGATTTATTAATTACCAATATTTCGAGATTACACTACTTGTTGTAAATACTAACTATGTAGTATAAATGGCAAGTAGGGTCGATCCACAGGGAGCGATGGTCTAATGGATTATACCTTGATTTCACGAGATTTAAACTTGTAAAGAAAGTAACAAAAAAGGGGGGTTTTGATGTTTAGTTGGAACACGATTGTATAAATGACTTGAGACAAAATATAGAAAAATTGCTTTTGTATTTTATAATTTGGGGACAAATTCTGGTTTTGTATTTTTTGTCATATGATTGGAAATAACAATAAGAATGATGTTTTATAACTTTAATCTTTCTAAATTGGTACTTTGTGTATGCCGAAAGCTCGCACATACACCATTCACCTAATGTACCTTAGTCAAGAGAAGCTCGTTAACTAAGACTAATCTTACTAATCAAATCTAGATTAGTCAAGTGTATGCCGAAAGCTCGTACATACATCATCGTAGAATTTGAATGAAAGATTGCATTATGTTTTATGTGAATGTTCCCAACAATGTTCAATACTCCTAAACAAGCGTTGAAGCGTTAAAACATGAGATATGATTTTCACCTAGTTAAAGATGATTATCACAAATAACATTTTATAAAACAATTACGGATTTTATAATTTGTATGACTAGATTGATTTATATTTGAGATCAAATGACCAATATGAAATAAATAAAAATCAAACGTTTGTTAAGCCTCAAAATCATATCACTAGAAAGATATAAAATCAAACATCAAACTTTATATTAAATCACAATCATAATCCTTAATACAAAACCAGAAAATAAGGTTACTAGCCACTCATGACTAGTAAAAGAGAAATAAACTTACAAAATGAAGATAATTCACACTTGAAGTTGCACACCAACACAAACACAATGTATCTAGAGAGTATTTAAGATAGGAGATGGTTCTAAGGCTAACCAAACACATCTATTTATACTAACACACCAAGGGTAAAATGGTAATTTGAACAATGGCAAACATCATCATTCCAAGACCCACTTCCTTCATCACATGGCCTCAAATCCAGATGGGATCTGGATCTGGTCGTGTAGCATGAGGATGACAGCACAAGAGGGAATAAACAACTCAAAGTGGGCTAAAAAGTAGATCTGGTCACCAGGAAAAGTTACACGGCCGTGTAATTCTGCAACACTTTATGGACAACTTCCTGAGCCTACTTGGCATCCACGTGGCAAAATAAAGTTACACGGCCGTGTAACTTCTAGGCCTAAAGTTACACGGTCGTGTAATACACTGTTTTGTCTTCGGGTCGTTTATTTCACAACTCTTCCGTTTGTGATCCGTTTCTTCTGAAATTTGACGTGCAGCTTCCTAATGATATATAATTAATGTTCCAAGTCTCAAAATACCTGCAAAACATACCATTTTACCCAAACAAATGGTATTACTCCGAAATAAACACATTAGTACGAAAACATGCATATAGCATGCTTTTATTGGCGAAATACGATGTCAAATGAAGTAAATAAACGTGATAAAAGGTGTATATTAATACACCTATCAAATATCCACAAGCTTAAATTCTTCTTTGTCCTCAAAGAAAACAAGAAAGAACTAGACTAATGGGTAAAAAGAAGGAAATAAAAAGAAGTGAATCCTTTTGAGTTAAATCGCGTCAACATCATCACTAGCAATTATATGGTTAGCATATCGTCCCTGTATTCGCCTAAAATCTCACAATTGTGAAACAATCGATTGTACTAAGAAACAAATACACGTTAAACAATAGCATAGCCGCGTCATATATCGATTATAAAAACACTACCGCGACTTTCACTGTCTTTAGCAAGGACGACACAATACAAAGTTAGTGCTCACAATTGTTCGCTCTCCTCATATATGCACACAATTCGCTGATTGCGACTCACAAATGTCTTCCGCCACTCATATGGAAATAGGGTGGTGTTTACACTCGGATATCGTACTTGGACTCGTGTTAATATGACTTTGCCTCAATTATCATACCGTTCACGTTTGTCATAACTTGTCAAGAATGATCTTCCCGGAATTAAAGTACAAGAATGAAATTACAACTCGATAAATAGAATACAAGTACAAAAGAAAATAAATACTCTATTTTGGATTTTCTTTCAAATGAGTAAAACAATTCTCTTTATGGAAAGAATTGTAAAAAAAAATCGTAAGATATTTCATTTGATGACTTTTGAACAAGCAATGTGCTTTATTCTATTTTTTTTTTTTGGAATTTAATTTCTTTAAACACACATGTTTGGTTCTTGGTTTTTTTTTTTTTTTTTTTTTTTAATTGTTTTTAATAAACCATTTTTTTTAGAACCAAACAAAATATTTCTGGAATTTCACCATTTATTGGACTCAAAATACAAATATAAATTTTTTTTTTTTTAAAAATGACCAAAATGGTCAAAAACCAAAAATGGGAATATCGGGTAATTGACGTGTTATGAACAAATGTGTTGGCCAATATATGATTACGAAGGCAAAACCTGTAACATTAACCAAGCCGATTGCACACATTGAAGTTCTCACAGGGTAGCTGCACTTTGTATTGCTGTACTTGCTAAAAATAGATTCGGTTAAAATATATGTCTTATAAACTCATCATACGTGCGTATGCTAAGTAAATTTAACAAAAAAATGTCTTTTAATTCAATCTAGAATTTCACAATGTGAAAATATTTTTGAATACAAGGAAAATAAGCAACTATAATATTGAAAATAAAGATGTAGCATGTTTTAACAATTAAAAGATTTCACAAAAGTTAAGAAAAAAAAAAATGCAAGAAATAACAAATGTTTTAAATTTTTTTTTTTCAAGATTTTCGGTAAAAATAAAGAAAAATAACATAAAAAGAAAATGCGATGATACCGGACATCGTATACCTCCACAAGCTTAAATGTAAGCATCGTCCTCGATGCTTGCGGAAGATCTAATGCGGACCCGGAGGTGGTTTTGCATTTCGAACACATCCAAACACTTTATTAAAAAAAATCAAATGAAACACAAAACTTAAACATACAAATACCATAAAATCAAAAACCATAAAATCAAAACTAAATCGGTTTGTCTCTTTAGAGGCGCACTTGTTAGGCAAAAGATTTTTTTTTTTTTTTTTTAAGTTTTTTTTTTTTTTTTTTTTTTTACCACATTTTCAAGTTACACGGCCAGGTTACACGGCCGGGCCAGAAGTTACACGGCCGTGTAACTTAAAAACGATTTTTTTAAGTTACAAACGAAATTTTTTTTTTTTTTTTTTTTTTTTACCATATTTTCAAGTTACACGGCCAAGTTACACGGCCGGGCCAAAAGTTCCACGGCCGTGTAACTTAAAAACGATTTTTTAAGTTACAAACGATTTTTTTTTTTTAACCATATTTTCAAGTTACACGGCCGTGTAACTTAAAGGGCAAAAGTTACACGGGCCGTGTAACGCACTGTCCCGTTTTTTTCATTTTTCGTATCTTGAGCCTCGGTAGTCCGTTTTCAGTTCCGATCGTTTTCTCACGTAGGTAATTGAAAGTTACACACAGAAAAATTATAAAAACACAAAAATTCACACATTCAAAATTTGACTAAAATACCCCCGGGTTGCCTCCCGGTTAGCGCACTTGTTTAACGTCGTTGGCTCGACGCATGGCCCTTTTTGTTTTGGTTGTTTTTTTTTTTTAACTTTTTACTCGCTCTCTAGAGGTGTACCTGTATGCGAAGATCTTGGTATAAAATATTAGTAATACCGTGCTCCCCGGCAACGGCGCCAATTTGTTGAGTGTCGTAACCAACAAAATAAAAGAGTGAAATATGGTTTTTAAAATGATTTATTAATTACCAATATTTCGAGATTACACTACTTGTTGTAAATACTAACTATGTAGTATAAATGGCAAGTAGGGTCGATCCACAGGGAGCGATGGTCTAATGGATTATACCTTGATTTCACGAGATTTAAACTTGTAAAGAAAGTAACAAAAAAGGGGGGTTTTGATGTTTAGTTGGAACACGATTGTATAAATGACTTGAGACAAAATATAGAAAAATTGCTTTTGTATTTTATAATTTGGGGACAAATTCTGGTTTTGTATTTTTTGTCATATGATTGGAAATAACAATAAGAATGATGTTTTATAACTTTAATCTTTCTAAATTGGTACTTTGTGTATGCCGAAAGCTCGCACATACACCATTCACCTAATGTACCTTAGTCAAGAGAAGCTCGTTAACTAAGACTAATCTTACTAATCAAATCTAGATTAGTCAAGTGTATGCCGAAAGCTCGTACATACATCATCGTAGAATTTGAATGAAAGATTGCATTATGTTTTATGTGAATGTTCCCAACAATGTTCAATACTCCTAAACAAGCGTTGAAGCGTTAAAACATGAGATATGATTTTCACCTAGTTAAAGATGATTATCACAAATAACATTTTATAAAACAATTACGGATTTTATAATTTGTATGACTAGATTGATTTATATTTGAGATCAAATGACCAATATGAAATAAATAAAAATCAAACGTTTGTTAAGCCTCAAAATCATATCACTAGAAAGATATAAAATCAAACATCAAACTTTATATTAAATCACAATCATAATCCTTAATACAAAACCAGAAAATAAGGTTACTAGCCACTCATGACTAGTAAAAGAGAAATAAACTTACAAAATGAAGATAATTCACACTTGAAGTTGCACACCAACACAAACACAATGTATCTAGAGAGTATTTAAGATAGGAGATGGTTCTAAGGCTAACCAAACACATCTATTTATACTAACACACCAAGGGTAAAATGGTAATTTGAACAATGGCAAACATCATCATTCCAAGACCCACTTCCTTCATCACATGGCCTCAAATCCAGATGGGATCTGGATCTGGTCGTGTAGCATGAGGATGACAGCACAAGAGGGAATAAACAACTCAAAGTGGGCTAAAAAGTAGATCTGGTCACCAGGAAAAGTTACACGGCCGTGTAATTCTGCAACACTTTCTGGACAACTTCCTGAGCCTACTTGGCATCCACGTGGCAAAATAAAGTTACACGGCCGTGTAACTTCTAGGCCTAAAGTTACACGGTCGTGTAATACACTGTTTTGTCTTCGGGTCGTTTATTTCACAACTCTTCCGTTTGTGATCCGCTTCTTCTGAAATTTGACGTGCAGCTTCCTAATGATATATAATTAATGTTCCAAGTCTCAAAATACCTGCAAAACATACCATTTTACCCAAACAAATGGTATTACTCCGAAATAAACACATTAGTACGAAAACATGCATATAGCATGCTTTTATTGGCGAAATACGATGTCAAATGAAGTAAATAAACGTGATAAAAGGTGTATATTAATACACCTATCAGGGGCGTGTTCCGATTTGACGAAGGGGTGTTCGGATCGTTCTCCATCTTGAATTGGTTAGTAAAATTGAGAGAGAAATTTGTGTTTGTGTGTATGTAAATTGTAGATGTGTGTGGTATGTATTTATAATATGTAAAAAAAAATTTATTTTTTTTTATTTTGCAACGGCTACAAACGGTCATATTTTTCGAATTTACGCCGTCTTCATCCGTTCGCCAGACGACGACGTCGGGACGCAACTTGTCGAGGACGCAGGGGGGGGGGGGGGGGGCGCGGTGTTTGCCGCGTCTTCGTCGCTGACGTGGAGGACGCAGGGGGGCCGCGTGCGGCATACCCCACAGTCTAAAGGTTTGGGTTATTCAGCTTTCCGATAATAAAGACATTTATTCGATTTGCGTTTTGTTAAATTTTTTTCGTAAAATCTAATAATCCGAATAAACCATTATATTAACATTTATAGATTTTATTTTTTATACTTGGGTTTGTTTTCCTTATGTTTATCCATTTCTTGACCAGCTCATGTGGATTTTGTGGTTAAAATTACATAAGTTTAAGTTATTATTTAGTTAACGTTATCAAGTGTGATCAAACAACCTATTGCATACAATGTATTCTCATCAACCTATGTATCACCATGGGCATGTTACCACAATAGGATCGTCTTAAGTCCTTAATTGTAGATGGTTTATGTCACATCCTTTTTAGTTCTTATTTGATGAAAATTCTACAATCAAAAATTTATCTGGTTTATTCGATAAACCTAACCGGATAACCCAGAATCTATTAAATCGAGCCTTATTCACTTTACTTAAGCTTAGTATAAAATTGTTTAAAGAACCTATTAAATTGAACCAAATAAGCTAAAATACAATTAAACCAACCAAATAACACCCTACAAGTCACGCCCTGAAAAACATATACTTCAAGGGCAAATCCTAAGGCTTGTCAAGTCCGTCGGCCCAGAATTGACGCTCAATTGAACTCTAGACCAAGGACTGTTAGGCGTGAATTTAGGAAGACCAAAAGCCCAAAGAGCGTACAAATTTTGGATTTGGAACTAGTCGTGAGAGGAGTCGGGATTCTTCTACACATACTTAAAAAGACTTGTCATTGGTCCTTGTGTATATGCATTTGTCACATTGTATAATGATAAAGAGAGAATCCAATTCCGTAATCAATAACTTTGATTATGGAATTAGATCATGTTCAGACAATGTCGGTAAGTAGTATTTCAACCCTCAAGGGTTTCGGGAATAACCCAATCAAAAGCAACTTCAAATTTAAACACAAAATTGGAAGTCAATGACTAAATTCGTGTTCAACCTGTTTTTTTTTTTTTTTTTTTCTCATTAACATCAGGCTCACTCTCCTCTCAGTTCTAATCTAATGCATGTCAAACACAGTACTAAACGCACGATGCACAAAAATGAATGAATAGGTGTCGAGCCATTTAAAGATTGGAAAAATCAATTATTTACACTTCTTGTAGGGGAGAGAAACAACAAGATACTACTACTGTAACAATAAAAGTTGTTCTTCCTCTCGTTGCAACTCACTCAACCGTTTTTTTGCATAAACCGTGACAATTACAGTTGTAGCAATCGTTAAAAGAAACCCGCCAACTGTAAATACAACTTGAAGGACCGAAAGTGATCTTTTATCTTTTGAAGCATCCGCCAACGTTCGTATCATTATACCCCTGAAAATTCATTTATCCATACATCAATCACTTTATTCAGAAAGAAAATGTACTTGAAAAAAGAAAGAGAAATCTTACGTGTAAATAGCAACAAATATTTCGGGCACCATTCCAACCAATGTTCCAAAGAGATAAGGAACAAACTTAACATCAGTTGCAACTGCACAGTAATTGTACAAAGCATATGGAAATGGCGATATTCTTAATAACATAACAGCTCTAAATTGGTCATACCAATCTCCTTCACCTGCTAATCTTATAAGCGATGCTTTTTTTGGATACCTTTCTAACCACCCCTTCATCAAAAAGAAAACCCTAATGAGCTTAAATAAGGGTGGATGTTTGAATTGATATTGGGATACTTACTTGAATTTTGCGGTAGAAAAGGGAACCGAAGAAATAAGGAAGTGATACACCGATAGTAACTCCACTGATTATCAACAAGAAACCCAAACCATAACCAAAACTCATTCCGGCGACCCACATGGACGGTGTAGATGGTATGAATAAGGTCGGGAATAATGCCACTGAACCAAATATTATAACTGCTAACACTGGCTTGCTGAAAGTCTCGGTTTCCCAATTTAAAATAGGTATAACCTCCTGAAACACAAGGATTGTGGAAGAGATGAAGAACATAAATGTACTGAGTTCAACAATTAACAGAATTTGGAAGGTGGGAATTGTGGAAGGGATGAAGAATTATAAGTTAAATGTTCTCTGAAGTGTAAGTTAAGCAATAATGATTAATTATGAACAATTATAAGATTTAGTGACAAGAAATAAGTATAATTTGGGATGAAAAAAGGTTATTGAGCAGCTATATGTTGACGATTTTGAATCGTGAGAACCTTTTTTGACGATGAATTTCAGAAAATTTAATGTAATTGTAATGAACAGTGGATGGATCAACGTACCTTGTCCATTAGAAAGGGACCGATCCATGCGAAGAAACAAATCCCTAAAACAGCTAAGAATATGACCAGGAAAACAAGTTTTCCCCACCACCAAAATGACCACCAAATGCTGGTACAATCCCCGGAGGGGGAAGAAGGCGACGGAGCCACACCGACTCCACCGCCGCGGTCGTCATCCAATTCTTCCTCTTCCGTCATGATTACGTAATCAGGTTTGTGGTCGGCAAACCCG
This sequence comes from Cichorium intybus, assembly GCA_023525715.1. Classification (NCBI taxonomy): domain Eukaryota; kingdom Viridiplantae; phylum Streptophyta; class Magnoliopsida; order Asterales; family Asteraceae; genus Cichorium; species Cichorium intybus. Next base: position 1,880,943 of record JAKNSD010000023.1, read on the forward strand.
ACCTTCACCCGGGCAACTCCAGCTCTGTTTTCATGCGACATTCCGATTGATAATGATATCAAATCAAAATCGAATCGAATCGAACAAAAACAACCCTAAAGTCGGAGGGTTTGGAGTAGCCGTAAGAATATCTCGATCGGAAGAAAGTAATGAGAGAAATCCGGAAGAATCAGATGGAATATGTGATGGTGAAGGAGAAAAGGAAGGGAATTGGAAGGAAACGTGGATTTGAAGACATGATTTGGTGGTATATTAATGGCGGAATTGCAGTGGAGTCCCATGGTTTCGTGCTAATAGGTTATGGCAGGATTCCTAAATTTTAACGATATTTTTCCAACGGAATGTTTGTTTTCGGAAGTATTTTTATTTTGTAATCAATAATAATTTATTGTGTTTTCTGCGTCTGTTTAAAGAAATGCTTATTCTATTATCTGTTTTTAGTAATAAATAGATTACAAGAACACAACTAATTATTCAAATATAAATTACACCGAAATATATTATATCATTATATCAAAATAGATTACATGCTTTATATTTTATTCATAGACAAGTTATATTGTTTTGATTATCGAATTTGATCGATTTTCATAACCTTTTTTTAAGTTTTAAGCGAAAATCAAGCAAACAACTACAATAACTAGTGTTTTATCCGTCCGAAAGTCGGATACAACGATCGGGTAAAAATCAACATAACATCATTTCTGTTGTTAAGTCAACATAATGTCATTTTTGAAAAATTATTTACATTTTCAACATGCTCGAGTGTGAGGTCTTTTTTTACCGAGTAATACACTGTGTAATACATTGAGCCGGTTAAATTATTGAACTTGTCAACACCTTCGAGAACAATACGAACCTGTGAATTACTTTGTTAATTATTGCACAAAGTGGAGAAATTGTTGATTTATTACTTACATCTCTATTTAGTACACGGATCACAGTGAAATGTTTAGCTTCTCTTTCGTAGGGTTCAAGGGCAACTTCATTGTAGGTTGATAAGGTTATAGTAACTCTTTGCGCTGATGTTAATAGGCCACGAATCTCATTATTTGAATCTCCATTGAGTTCTTCATAGGGTTCCTAGGTAATTGTAGCAGGCTTGACCATTGTTCTTCTTCCTATTGATGGGCCACAAATCTCATTACTAATCATTTGCACTCAATGATAGTGAGTAAAATGAAAAAAATAGAAATGTAAGTTTATTTATTTAATTATTATATGATACCTTTCATTTATTAACATGTCCTTGTAATTTCAATCCCCTTTGAAAGTGTATGTTGTCCTTTAACCCATATAATATTTCTTGACAACATTTTTTTATCCATGATAGCAACTGTTGTTTCAGGAGAATTTCCTATCCAAAGAATTGTAATGAATCATCTTTTTTCCATTGGTCTTTATATGATATACATATAAGAAGTACCTCATTTGTAATTTTTGTTATTGAGATGACAACAATTGCTTTCCTTCTTAACTTTTTACAGCATAACATTTACGGAAATGACATTTTCGCCTTTTCTCAAACCAAACCAATAAAGACAATTTTTCTTAGTGTCATCTTGTCTTTTTCATTTTTATGAGTTTTTTGTTCTTACATCGTATCATTTACAGAAATGACATTTTCACCTTTTCTCAAACCAAACCAATGTAAAGACAATTTTTCTTAGCGTCATCTTGTCCTTTTCATTTTTAAGAGCAATTTGTTCTTTGCTTTCAACAAATCACGCCGATTACAAAGGTTATAAGAGTTTATCATACCCAAAAAATGTTATATTTAGAAACACCAATCGTGGGTGTTCTTTTTCATAACATCATTCGTTCATTTGTTACTAAAAGTTTGAAGTACCAAAATCATATATGATTCAATAAATGAATATCTTTGGAAAAGCTTCCCAATTGAAATTAAAAGACTTAAAAAAACATGCAGTGCAATACTGGATATTCCGATGGTGTGGAATTCAACCTGGGCGATTCTCATGCTTAAAGGAATTTATCGAGTGCACGCATCTATGGGGTAATTGTCCTAAGAAGAGATTGATTGGGAATACAATCCTCTTCTGTCTTCTCTGGAATGTTTGGATTTACAGGAATGAAAAAGTCTTCAAGCAATTGAATACTTCAGCAACAAAGGTGGCGGACAATATCATTGCTCAATCATTCGCGTGGTGCAAACACAGGAGCTCTTTTGGTTGTGGAGACTGGGCATCTTGGAGTTGCTCCCCGTTTAATCATCTTTTGTCTTAGTCAATTTTATTTTGCTTTTCTTTTTTTTTTTTTTCGTTTGTTTCATGTTCTGCACTTGTACTTTATGTTCACGATAGTTCCTTGCTATTCGTGGCGTTTTTAATGATATTTGCCGTTTTCAAAAAAATGTTCCTTGCATTTAATCTATTTAACCTACTTAATTCACTTGACTTAATTTCTTTACAACGACAAAGAAAATTATATATATATATATATATATATATATATATATATATATATATATATATATATATATATATATATATATATATATATATATATATATTTAAAGTACACTCCTAAGAGCTGGAATAAGAAGTTTGTGAATACATAAAGAAATGAAAACAAAAGAAGCACCTCCAAAACAAACACCATACATTACAACTAAGTGCATAAAATCATGAAACAGAGGTAGCATGAAAGAAATCCCGTTTTACCAAGTAGCATACCCACCTGAGAAGGCTATGGTAACTACATTTTAGAGCTTGCTAGCCTCTTCTGAATCATGCCTTAGGGCTTTTAAATCCTGTCCCAACATCAAATTAAGTGATGATTATTTATGTAATGATTTGAGAGTATAAGTGATAAATATCGAGCTCAAGTTTATGTTATTTATTGACAAAGTGAATAGGAGAATGAGGAGGAAATAAGTATCAAATACATTAGTCATGATTTAAGAACCAAATGAAACAACATGAAACCAATGGTTGGTGACATTTCCGAGTCCCCTATGTAACTCAAAATTTTCCTCACAAGTTATGGAACGTCAAATGGTTATCAACATACAAAAGTGTAGCAATATATAGAAAGAGGAAGAAAGAGAACTTATGTAACACCCGTTTTTCGATTTTTTATTTTCTCCAAATTAAGTATTTATTTTAACAAAAATAAAAAGATTAATCGTTAAACTTTAAAAATATATATATTAATATCTGTTAGGATTTGGGAAAAAGTCATCAAAAAGACTTTTATAGATCCTGATGAGATAAGATGATAGGAATAAGATTCATATCATTTGGAATTAAAACGAAGAAGTTATGACAGGTCAAAGTTGACCAAAAAGTGACAAAAATGACTATCGGGCAATGTTTGTGAGTCTGTAACGTAAAATCCATTTGGATTTAGAATTTAGTCAGTAAGGTGAAAATGTTAAGCTCGTTTCCAGCTTTCTAATGATATAAAGTTTGTAAAATTCCAATATCGTAGGTGGAAGTTGTGATGTCGTAAACTTGAGTAAAACATTCAGAAAAATGAAATTTTGCTAAGGCATGGAGGCAGGGGCATTTTTGTCATAAGTGAGATTATTAATATATATCAGGGATTTCTATTCCCCTAGTCACGTTTTCCAGTTGAGGGAATTCAGAAAAGAGAAAAGAAAGCAATGTGAGTTCTAGATTTGCTTCTCCAAGCTATGTGAGTTCTAGATTCTCAAACTTTTTGATTTTTGATGTGCTCTTGACTTAATTCTGGTCTTAATGGATTTGTTTCTGACTTTATAAGTCTTAATTGTTGTCTTAATGGGTTTAGGAGTTGAAACCCTAGACCCTAATGTCATGTTTGTCATTTTCGGATTTTCACAGTTTTTGGATCTGTTTTAGAAACTTCGTAGAAAAATCATATGATGTCCAAATCAGGTGATTCCAGTGTCCATGGTTTCGTCTCGATGTCTATCTAAGTTCATCAGTTGGGGTCCAGACCTTATTTGGTCGTTTTCTAGGGTTTTAAACCCGATTTCCATGAGTATGATTTCTGTATCCAATTGTGTTGTGAAATTCTTGTAAAATCGTGTGTTCACTGGATTGTTCTGAAATTTTGTGTGGAGAAGAACCTTGTCATGAGCCATACTCGACCAAAAGGTCTTGACTCAGTTCATTGTTTTGGTTTGGATTTTTGTGTGTGCAATCCGACCTCCACAGATTGGTTGCTGCACACCTAGGTCAACTTGTGGGATTTTTAATTCCTAAATGGTTCATAGTTTAGGTCTAAAAATTTGATGGAAAGTCCATCCTCATGTATAATGTGTTCCATCCAGAGGGCTTGATCCAATTCCATTAGGAAGCCAGGTTTTCAATGTCTTCTCCTTGACTGAACCAGAATTTGTAGCTGTGCACATTGTCCATGTTGCACGATTTGTATTTCTCAATTGGCTAATGCTTTGAGTTTGATATTTGGATGCGAGCTTTATCTTCATGTCTAGTGTAACTCATCCAAAAGGTTTGACTTATTTCCTTTCATAAGTTAGGTTTTTGGACCAATCTTGTCAAGCTATGCTGAGTTGTGACAGAAATGTTGCTGCTCATTTCCTTCATATTGTGTGATTGTTAATTCTTAAATTGGTAAATTCATATAAAATCGTGTGAATGTCCAATTGGATTGAATTGTATGTCCCTGAATTGGTAATTGTGTCTAGTTTGTTCTCTTAAAAGGTTATGAATTGATTCAGATCCTAAGTCATGTGGGATTGTCCATTTCCACTAATTGGTCCAGGTTCTGTCAGTTTTGGTCTTCAGTCTTGTTAAATTCACATTAAATTATACAAAAATCTTTTAGGGAAAAGGCCTGTGGCCTTAGTTCACTTTTGAAGTCTATTTTGTCCATACCAAATTTTATAGTTCCGTTCTTAACCCATTTTGAGCGATTATTATTTCTTTAATGTGTGGTTCCGTAGGTGGACTGATTGCATCAGTCAACTTTAGAGATTTTTCGTTTACTCTTGAAAATAGAAAATGACATGAGGTCAGGCCCTGTAACATTGTACTTGGGTCTAGTTTACCCATGATTTTTATTGGATTTTATTTTCAATCTTTCCCTGACCTAATATTGCAAATCTTGTTGAGGGTCCAGAAATCAGCCTTGCTGTCAGTTTCCTCTTTTGTGATAATCATCTTAGTTTTTGGTTTTGGGTGTCATGATGTGGGCTTGGGTTTACTTAAAATTAATTGAATCATATAATAACTTATTTGTTGGGTAAAAGTAAATAAAAAGGGGTGGGGGTATATGTTGAGACACGGTGCATGTCGAAAGTTATAAACATTTAAACTATAAGCAATGCTATAAGTATCTATTTATAGTAACATTAATTAGTGTATTTGGTAATAATTAACTTAATATACCTTGTAGGAGTATAAGGTGTGCGGATTTAAGCGTGGTTGGATTTGCGGAATTTCCGCATGGATTTCTACATTGCCGATTTAAGGTGAGTACATGCAGTATTTTTATCCATTCTGGGGTACATGGCAAGTAAGTATTTTCAAGATTTCTTATAAAATTTCTATATGTGAAATTATATGCAAGAGTATTATTTATAACTTGTTGTGAAAGTATAATGCTATATTTGAAGTTATGTTTTGAAATACAAGTTAAGTTAAAGGAAGGTATGTTTATGTTGGTCTATGAACCAATTATGTGAAAGTATATTTTGATTACAAGTGATATATGTTTTCAAGTATGAATGGCATATAGCCACAAGATGTTTAAGAAGTATGTTTTGGTTACAAATTGTATATGTTTTCGAGTATGAATGGCATATAGCCATAAGATGTTGAAAAGTATGTTTTGGTATAAAGCTTAGCATGTTAGAAAAATATGTTTTAAACATATGATTATTATGTGATGAAAGCTATATTTGGTATCTAGCCATAAAGACATAAAATGATGTAGTTTGGCACCTAGCCACAAGTTATATGTATATGAGTAATGTTCAAGCAAGCAGCAAGTATTTTGTATGACTGGTAATTGTAGCAAGCAGCGTTAGTAAGGGAACTATGTTCCAACCTACCCGGGTTAGGTAAGGGGTCTACTGGGGAAAAACCCCATCGCAAAGTAGATTGCCTCAGCACTTCTATGGTGAGGATTGATCCGTTCTTTCTAGTCATAGAGACTTGGGGTATCACTTATGGTGATTAAAGCCCTAACTATAAAAATCCAGCAAGCTTATAAAACCAGTCAAAGAAAGTAAGAAAGAAGCTATTTTTGTAAAGTAAGTTATGAAGTGATTTTGAAAATTAAAGAGTTATAGTATGTTACTACTATAAAGTTTTGAAAGATGTTATCTTTGCAAAGTATATTATGAAATGATTTTGAAAAGTAAAGAGTATAGTATATCATTACTATAAAGTTTTGAAAGATGCTTTATGTGATAAGTTTTAAATAAAAGTTGGAAAAAGAAGTTAAAGATTTGAGTCTAAAACTCATGTAACTCACGAGACATTATTGTCTTACGTATTATATGTTTTTCCATGTATTCCAGGTTAAAACGATATGCTATAATTGGATGAAGTTTAGCTGGAGTGGAGCTCGAGTTAGCTCCTATCTTGGACTCAAGGTTTAATCCTTTCTTGCTTACTATGGTTAGTTTTGATATGGATTTGTACACCCACTGTTTTAATCATTTAAACTATCGGTTTTTGATAAACCGTATTTTTGTATTCATGTATTTATACGAAAAACCATAGTATTTGCAAACAGTGAAAAATGGGGTGTCACAAGTTGGTATCAGAGCCATAGTTTAAGCGAATTAGGATTGGCTTGTTCCACTCCTAGGCTTAAACTCATGCTATAGAAATGATAGTTTATGAAAGTATGTTATATGATGTCTTAAATGATTAAGACATTCTGCATTATTTAAAATATGTAAATATATAACACTAAAAAGTGTTAAGTTAATGTTTAAAGTGAGCAAAAATTTGACTGTTAGGAAAATTATATGATATTTTCCGTAACCGTCTAAATTTATTAACTGCTATGTTTATAAAGTAGTAAGACTTCTAGTAGTGATCACCATGTACTTATAATGGTGTTATATGTTAAACGAACCAGTGTCCCATGAGATCTTGTGGTAACAGCAGAATCAATATGTATAGGTGATTATGGTAATATGGGCCCGTATTATCATAATCACAGGATATGTATTGAGACTGGTGGAATCGCAAAAGAATTGTGGTAATATGGTGGGTAAGAGTTTTGAAGATAATAGTAGTGTAACATAGGAATTATATGCCTATGTAATAAGAACAAGTAAGAATATAAATATTAAAATATAATGCGGTGGACATATACACTTCGTATGGTAAAGTGAAAGAAATAAATATGATAGTTAATACCCTTTAGACAGATTGAAAGACATTAAAGTATGTGCCTGTAGAGGCGAGAGGAGGTAAGAATAAGAGCGATATGGAGAAGAAATATGGGTATTGATTACCCATACGAGAGTTGTAAGACTCTTACATAAAGAATGAAAATTACCAGCAGGATGTATTAATAATATATAAATTTCTATAAAAAATGGTAAAGAATAGTTTAATGTAAGTAAGTGGTATGTTTTGGGTATGGCCATTGAATCTAAAAATTGTTTCTAAAAGATGAAAAAAAAAGTGTCCAAAGATTGGACAATTGATTAAGTCATAAGAACAATGGTGAGACAAGTAAAATGATAAGCAGCAAATTAAGTGAGAAGTAAATAAAGGTGGTAGGCTGAATGCTATATCTATTTATAGATTTGGAAGTCGTTGTTATGGATTGGCCTGTAAAAGAAGCAGCATACAAATGAAGACGCACGCACCATGATGTACCCGAACAGAAGTAACGTCACTATAAGTAAACGTGGAATCGATGTCTGCAAAGAATATTACTTAATGTAAAGTAGTAGCAGACTGTAACCGCTTGTAAGTTATGACAGGTGTCGCAACGCGTAAGGCGATTATGGAAATTCTTGGTTGTCTCCAAGGAACTTTTCATGACAGAAGTTGGAATTTAATCAAATTTGGGAGTTAAAAAAAAAACCTGAAGGTTGAAGGTAGAACATGCTTACCCGACAAAAATAGAAAACAGTTCGAGTTGTAAATTGTTAATTTATCTCTTAAAAGAAGAATGCTAAAAGTTGTCCCTAGACAAATATAATGTTAAGATATTGGTTATCAGGAATTAAATTCCGCAACCAAATGAAAGAAGTATAAGAAGAAATACCGGTAATAAAATGGTATAATGACGTATGTTAACTGGAGAAAACCAAAAGCATGTAAGTAAGACGACTAAAGGTCATAATCACTACGAAGTAAAGAGCAATAGTAAATGTCTAAATAAGTATTAGACAAAGAATCAAAGACAAGATAAACATTATAATAAATAGATAGGAAGTTACTACTTCCGAATGGGAATGGTGGATAAAAGTATCCAAAGAATTTGAGAAATGGTTAGTACATGGCTAGTAACCATGAAATACAAAGAAATGTATATATGTTTACATGTGCCTATAAATATAAAAGAACGAAAGATGAAGAGAAAATGAATGACAGATGTGTATCACCTAAAGATACATAAGAACTAAGTTTTATATGAAATATGAAATATATAATGTTGTAAATAAATATATAGTGTAAATAAATGGAGTTTAAATGAAAGAATAATGTAATATGTTAAGCGTGTAGTCTATAACACATGGAAGAGATGGTAATAATAGGAAAAGTATAACCATCACCCTGATGGCCTAGTGGATAAGGCTTAGGACTCTTTCTCTTCCCCCATAAAGAGGTTCCAAGTTCTAATCCCACTCCCTCCCTTTCCCCATAAGGAGTGTTAAGTTTCAATCAGGGGATGGCCACTGGCCACCTCTCTACCCCCGTAGGTGATTGACCCGGACCACCCTGCTGCCAGGTGTGCGTGGGCCCCGAGGTTGCTTCATCAGGGTCATCCAAAAGATGGGTCGGGTGGGGTCCTCGGTTATCAAAAAATAATAATAATAATAATAATAATAATAGGAAAAGTGTGAAAGTATGGAAATATGAATTATCATATACAACATGTATGAAGTCCAGAAGTGAATTGAAGAAAAACAAATTTCAAAACAGTCATGGTAAACCATCTAAATACCGTGAGGAAAGAGTAAGCAGGAGATTAGGTGCTGAACTAAGCACTAATGTGAGAAATAAGAATTTACAAAGAAGTACTAAAAACATAAATGATAATATGAGAATGGTACATGGAGTACATAAGAAGATGAAAAATGTAATAGAAATGATTCCATTAAGTATGATAAGTAGTTGAGACCAAAATCTCATAAATGACAAGTGAAGATTAAGGAAACATTTAAAATGCTAATATGTCAAATTGTGAAGGTGGAAATGAATGATACTACATACTTGAATATATATATATATATATATATATATATATATATATATATATATATATATATATATATATATATATATATATATATATATATATATATATATATATATATAGCATCTTGCAGCTAGAATCGAAATGGACACCCTACGTCTTATTACTGAAAATTTCAAACTATCTACAGTGAATGCGACTCTTCACTACCCAAGTGCCGTTTCTTTTTCAAATCCGCTGTTTGTCTCTGGCGATAACGGAATATTGAGGAGACTTTTTGGAATAAAGGAAAATATAATTGTGTCGTTTAATGATTACTTTAATACAGACTGATGAACGCTGTTGATCAATAGTGATGTGATATCACATAAAAACAAAGTGTTGGACTCTAGGCCTAATGGGCTAAAGTTTAACTTATTTGGGCTGATATCGTTGGGCTAGTAGTTATGGGCAAAATACTAGACCAAAATGAAAATGAAAAATGGGCTGTTATATTCACAGATAATTAATCTTGTGGAATTATGGGTTAATGAAAGTTTCAACCTTGATTACTTAATATTTTGGTGTTGAATTTCGGGGACGAAATTCTTATAATTGGGGGAGATTTGTAACACCCGTTTTCCGATTTTTTTATTTTTCTCCAAATTAAGTATTTATTTTAACAAAAATAAAAAGATTAATCATTAAACTTTAAAAATATATATATTAATATCTGTTAGGATTTGGGAAAAAGTCATCAAAAAGACTTTTATAGATCCTGATGAGATAAGATGATAGGAATAAGATTCATATCATTTGGAATTAAAACGAAGAAGTTATGACAGGTCAAAGTTGACCAAAAAGTGACAAAAATGACTATCGGGCAATGTTTGTGAGTCTGTAACGTAAAATCCATTTGGATTTAGAATTTAGTCAGTAAGGTGAAAATGTTAAGCTCGTTTCCAGCTTTCTAATGATATAAAGTTTGTAAAATTCCAATATCGTAGGTGGAAGTTGTGATGTCGTAAACTTGAGTAAAACATTCAGAAAAATGAAATTTTGCTAAGGCATGGAGGCAGGGGCATTTTTGTCATAAGTGAGATTATTAATATATATCAGGGATTTCTATTCCCCTAATCACGTTTTCCAGTTGAGGGAATTCAGGAAAGAGAAAAGAAAGCAATGTGAGTTCTAGATTTGCTTCTCCAAGCTATGTGAGTTCTAGATTCTCAAACTTTCTGATTTTTGATGTGCTCTTGACTTAATTCTGGTCTTAATGGATTTTTTTCTGACTTTATAAGTCTTAATTGTTGTCTTAATGGGTTTAGGAGTTGAAACCCTAGACCCTAATGTCATGTTTGTCATTTTCGGATTTTCACAGTTTTTGGATCTGTTTTAGAAACTTTGTAGAAAAATCATACGATGTCCAAATCAGGTGATTCCAGTGTCCATGGTTTCGTCTCGATGTCTATCTAAGTTCATCAGTTGGGGTCCAGACCTTATTTGGTCGTTTTCTAGGGTTTTAAACCCGATTTCCATGAGTATGATTTCTGTATCCAATTGTGTTGTGAAATTCTTGTAAAATCGTGTGTTCACTGGATTGTTCTGAAATTTTGTGTGGAGAAGAACCTTGTCATGAGCCATACTCGACCAAAAGGTCTTGACTCAGTTCATTGTTTTGGTTTGGATTTTTGTGTGTGCAATCCGACCTCCACAGATTGGTTGCTGCACACCTAGGTCAACTTGTGGGATTTTTAATTCCTAAATGGTTCATAGTTTAGGTCTGAAAATTTGATGGAAAGTCCATCCTCATGTATAATGTGTTCCATCCAGAGGGCTTGATCCAATTCCATTAGGAAGCCAGGTTTTCAATGTCTTCTCCTTGACTGAATCAGAATTTGTAGCTGTGCACATTGTCCTTGTTGCACGATTTTTATTTCTCAATTGGCTAATGCTTTGAGTTTGATATTTGGATGCGAGCTTTATCTTCATGTCTATTGTAACTCATCCAAAAGGTTTGACTTATTTCCTTTCATAAGTTAGGATTTTGGACCAATCTTGTCAAGCTATGCTGAGTTGTGACAGAAATGTTGCTGCTCATTTCCTTCATATTGTGTGATTGTTAATTCTTAAATTGGTAAATTCATATAAAATCGTGTGAATGTCCAATTGGATTGAATTTTATGTCCCTGAATTGTTAATTGTGTCTAGTTTGTTCTCTTAAAAGGTTATGAATTGATTCAGATCCTAAGTCATGTGGGATTGTCCATATCCACTAATTGGTCCAGGTTCTGTCAGTTTTAATCTTCAGTCTTGTTAAATTCACATTAAATTATACAAAAATCTTTTAGGGAAAAGGCCTGTGGCCTTAGTTCACTTTTGAAGTCTATTTTGTCCATACCAACTTTTGGAGTTCAGTTCTTAACCCATTTTGAGCGATTATTATTTCTTTAATGTGTGGTTCCGTAGGTGGACTGATTGCATCAGTCAACTTTAGAGATTTTTCGTTTACTCTTGAAAATAGAAAATGACATGAGGTCAGACCCTGTAACATTGTACTTGGGTCTATTTTACCCATGATTTTTATTGGATTTTATTTTCAATCTTTCCCTGACCTAATATTGCAAATCTTGTTGAGGGTCCAGAAATCAGCCTTGCTGTCAGTTTCCTCTTTTGTGATAATCATCTTAGTTTTTGGTTTTGGGTGTCATGATGTGGGCTTGGGTTTACTTAAAATTAATTGAATCATATAATAACTTATTTGTTGGGTAAAAGTAAATAAAAAGGGGTGGGGGTATATGTTGAGACACGGTGCATGTCGAAAGTTATAAACATTTAAACTATAAGCAATGCTATAAGTATCTATTTATAGTAACGTTAATTAGTGTATTTGGTAATAATTAACTTAATATACCTTATAGGAGTATAAGGTGTGCGGATTTAAGCGTGGTTGGATTTGCGGAATTTCCGCATGGATTTCTACATTGCCGATTTAAGGTGAGTACATGCAGTATTTTTATCCATTCTGGGGTACATGGCAAGTAAGTATTTTCAAGATTTCTTATAAAATTTCTATATGTGAAATTATATGCAAGAGTATTATTTATAACTTGTTGTGAAAGTATAATACTATATTTGAAGTTATGTTTTGAAATACAAGTTAAGTTAAAGGAAGGTATGTTTATGTTGGTCTATGAACCAATTATGTGAAAGTATATTTTGATTACAAGTGATATATGTTTTCAAGTATGAATGGCATATAGCCACAAGATGTTTAAGAAGTATGTTTTGGTTACAAATTGTATATGTTTTCGAGTATGAATGGCATATAGCCATAAGATGTTGAAAAGTATGTTTTGGTATAAAGCTTAGCATGTTAGAAAAATATGTTTTAAACATATGATTATAATGTGATGAAAGCTATATTTGGTATCTAGCCATAAAGACATAAAATGATGTAGTTTGGCACCTAGCCACAAGTTATATGTATATGAGTAATGTTCAAGCAAGCAGCAAGTATTTTGTATGACTGGTAATTATAGCAAGCAGCGTTAGTAAAGGAACTATGTTCCAACCTACCCGGGTTAGGTAAGGGGTCTACTGGGGAAAAACCCCATCGCGAAGTAGATTGCCTCAGCACTTCTATGGTGAGGATTGATCCGTTCTTTCTAGCCATAGAGACTTGGGGTATCACTTATGGTGATTAAAGCCCTAAGTATAAAAATCCAGCAAGCTTATAAAACCAGTCAAAGAAAGTAAGAAAGCAGCTATTTTTGTAAAGTAAGTTATGAAGTGATTTTGAAAATTAAAAAGTTATAGTATGTTACTACTATAAAGTTTTGAAAGATGTTATCTTTGCAAAGTATATTATGAAATGATTTTGAAAAGTAAAGAGTATAGTATATCATTACTATAAAGTTTTGAAAGATGCTTTATGTGATAAGTTTTAAATAAAAGTTGGAAAAAGAAGTTAAAGATTTGAGTCTAAAACTCATGTAACTCACGAGACATTATTGTCTTACGTATTATATGTTTTTCCATGTATTCCAGGTTAAAACGATATGTTATAATTGGATGAAGTTTAGCTGGAGTGGAGCTCGAGTTAGCTCCTATCTTGGACTCATGGTTTAATCCTTTCTTGCTTACTATGGTTAGTTTTGATATGGATTTGTACACCCACTGTTTTAATCATTTAAACTATCGGTTTTTGATAAACCGTATTTTTGTATTCATGTATTTATACGAAAAACCATAGTATTTGCAAACAGTGAAAAATGGGGTGTCACAACTTATGTCAATTTAGATCGTGTGCAACTTGGATATACAAAAAAGATCAATCCAAATCAAATGTGTGATTGAAACCTATAAATGTTAATGAAAGTTTAAATTTAGGTATATTGTTTCACCGGAGTGATTTTGGCAAACATTATATGATTGAAATTACGAATAAGCCCAATGTAAACTAAGGGAGATGATGGTTGATATTAAGAAAAAAATTCAACTATGTGGTTTCTATATGGTAATGTCGATGGCCTAAAAATAAGCCAAACAGTTAATTGAAGGTAAGTTAAGTGACCCCTATGCAAAGATTTGAGATTATGCTCGTGAGGTGCTTAGATCAAACTTGAGTTCAACGTGTAAGGTTTGTGTAATTGTAAACCTTAATTGAAAGAATTATTTTCAAAAAAATTTATGATGGATGCAAAGGTAAATGGAGAACTATTAACATCAATAGCGTAATGCATATGTCCCTAAGATAATGTATATAAATGGTGATAAACTTCTCATGTTACTAGAGTTATGGTACACAATTGAGGAAATTCAAAGTAGTATATGGATACAAATTATTCCTGATAACATGCCACAAGTTGAGTTGGTGATACTAAATCTATATTTTGAAATTGTATGACATATGACATTGCCTAATTATTTAACCTGCATATCTATATATCAAGAACAAGAACTAAATGAAGGTGAGGATCAACCAAATGATGATGATGTTGGTGAAGGTGCTGTTGATGAGGGTGATGGCGATGGCCATTAACATGAAGCAGATGTTAAACAACATGAAGGTGATAATGTAGGGAATGAAGTTGAGAATGAAGGACATGTTTTCCAACATTTGTTTAGCAAAAAAGGAAACCATATGTGATAATACTCGAACTTAAAATGAAGAAGGATGTTTGACAAAGACAAAGGTGGTTCTAATGCTTCCAATCCAACCAACTTGGAGTAGTAATGATATTGAAGGGGGTGATAGTATGGATAGTTTAATTGGGCATGTGTTTAGCTAGCCTTATATTGATTCAACTTTTTTTATGTACTCACTAATTGCAACATACATCCACTTATTTTTGTTAATATTGTGGTTGCTAGGGGTGTCAAAAAGCCCCGTAGGACCCTGATTCTGTACAAGGGGTATTTTTTTAAAAAAAATTAGGGGCTGGAACAGGGGCGAGGGTAGATTTTAGTCCTATTTTATTTTCAAGATCGGGGTTGGGGTGAGCACGTCCGTCCTAAAATGTCTATGGGAAGTAGGAGCGGGCATCGCTAACACACTCACACAGTCATGCTTCTTCTGAAATCGTATTCTCTCGTCCAGCTATCTGGCGAGTCGGAAACTTCATCTCTTCGAATGGGAATAGTTTCCATCACTGGTGTGGGACACATTATTTCTAGTGATGGACACCGATGCACCAGCACTGGTCGTCTCCAATAGTTTGCTTTGTCATCTCCGATAGTTTGCTTCGTCGTCTTCATTTGTCAGATTTCAAAATCATGTCTACAGTAGAGCAAAATCGGGCATTGTTACACCCAAATAGGAAAACGAGGGTGGGAGTGTGGGTAATTTTGGAATTCGGGAGCCACAAACAGAGGAATTCAGGATCAGGGGAGTTCAGAGGGGTGGGGGACGATACTTTCGATCCTGTTTGGACCCGTTGACATCCCTAGTGGTTGCATTTTTTTTGAAATTTATTTAGGCATTTGGTATAATTAGATGGTTTTAGTAACATTGAAGCTTACGTAACGGTTAACCTTAATAATATTATTTCATTGTCTAGTTCATTATGCACTGGCATTATTTATTTGGATCAAAAGTACATTACCATTTAATACATAACAAACAAAGTACATTACCATATGATCCATTATAGACAAAGTACATTGCCATTTCTTTCATAAAAACAAGTATATTCCCATTTCATCCATAACAAACAAAGCACATTACCATTTAAGAAAGTACATTACCATATGAGAAAGTACATTAACATTTCATCTATAAGATATAAACTATATTACATTCCCATCTAATAAAAATACCAAAAAAAACACGATTTTACATTGCATTTTCTAAGAGAACTTGAGAAAAAATGGGATTTTTGTTGAGAATTTTTCGCATGGAGCTTTATGCGGTCTTTCAACTTGATTTAAGAGATTGTTTAGATTAAGTTAGTGTGACTAAATCTAATTAAAGAGTTTGTTTTAATTAGACATTTTGGTAAATTAAATAATATTATAGCTTGTTAATGTTTTTTAGTACCGGCTTATATCATTGATTAAACTCAATATTGATTCAAGTTTAACTCACATAATAAATGAGTGCAACTTGGAACTAGATAGTTGTCATCCATTTGATTTCTACATTCCTTTTACATTACATGTTAGTAATTGTATTTAGTTTGCTTACAAAAACAAAATCCCATATTCTCTCATCTTTTCCAAATGTTCACACTTTGTACAAAACAAATTGTAAGATTGTATGAAAACACTTTTTAAATAAAAAAAACTCAAAGCATTTGCCTATTTTCAACACCCAAAACATCTCTAAACACCTTTTGGGTCAATTTCAATACATTTTAGGCTATCAAATTTGTGACAAACAAAACCAACAAACATTTTACCAACCAAAACAAGACAGTTGGTACAAATATGTTTGATTGATGGTACTGTATACCAATTGAGTAGTCACGACATGATAATGATACCAAATTTTGAATACCATTGTCGTATCACATGTAGGTATCTACCGATACGCCAACGTCATCATTCTTGCAAGGCACAATGTCGCTGTAGCCTAACCAACTATTGGTTGTTGGTTTAAAAGGTCCCTAAAGTTTTTTTTGGTCTTTAAGGGGAATAAAGTCCATTTTTACCTGTTCATTAAGTCCTCCTAGCTTGTTACCAGGTTAAAAATTAGGAAAATTGACATTGTAGCCCTATCAACTTTCATTTTTTGTTTTAAATAGTCCCTAAACTTATTTTTTTTAGTTTACAATGACGAACATAGAGGTTGATGATTGTTCAAGGGTGCTCAAAGTTTACATTGACGACTTTATATGGCGATCCAGTGAATGGAACTTTCAAGTTCGTGTCTATGACATTAGGTATACTCATAGCGATGGTTTCTACAATGGTTTACGTACATGGCCCAACTGTCAGAACTATTATTTTAAACTGGCTCTCGCTTTACTAGCTGTAATTTTAGCCCCTAATTACCATTTAGCCCTTGAGAACCGCATTCCATTAGCGGTGGAGGACGGGTTAATTTCCATGAAGTGACTCCAATCACAGGGGTGGTGGCTGCGCTGACTCATGACTCGGTTCACTGGATCGTTATACATAGTCGTCACTGTAAACTTTTAGCACCCCTCGATAGTTATCAACTTCCATCTTTGCCATTTTAAACTAAAAATAAGTTTAGGGACTATTTAAAACAAAAAATGAAAGTTGATAGAGCTATAATGTCATTTTTCCTAACTTTTAACTTGGAAACCTGCTAAGAAGACTTAATGAACAGGTAAAAATAGACTTTGTTTCCCTGAAAGACAAAAAAAAACTTCAGGGACCTTTTAGACCAACAATCAATAGTTGGTTGAGCTATAATGACATTTTTGCCTTCTTACAACTCGATGGCCGCACCTGGAAGACATCAAAATGTTTGGCACAGATGTGATCCCAATTGAACCATAAATTCAATATATATTCATATCTATACTACATTAAAAAGGAAAAATGGTTTCTAAAAATGGAAACTCTTAAAATTAAGAGATCCAAACCTTTAAGCTAAAATTACAAGTAATCAATGCATAAACTTTCTTATCAATTTTTGACTGATCGAGTCAATTGAATGTTCCCGATATATAGGAAAAAGATCTTTGAAAACCCGCACAAAATACAACTCTTTGATGCGTAGATTATCTGATATTGCGATTCAATATTTGAAATCCCCAAATCTCCGAATTCATCAACAACCATCCTTTTTTTCTCCCCTGATTCAAAGAGGTTAGGTGCAACTAATTACATAAGTTCTCTTAAAGCAACCCTCATCGTTCGACCACCTCCATAGTCACTCCGCCTCTTTTGGTATTCAACCACCTACCGCCACCACTACAATCCTTCCTCACTGTGAAATATTGGAACACGGCATGGTTATAATGAGAGATACGGGGAAAGGTGGGCGTGTTATAGTCCCGGAATCAAGGAAGTTTGGTATTCACTGTGATTTACGTATCTGGGGATTATGAGATAAAATTTATTCTAAAATCAGTTTTTAGTTCAAGTTTAATCATGTTCAACTCTTTTTAGGATTCATTTTATCATTCTTGAGTGATGAACAATCAGCAAACGCCCAAGACTACAATTTTGATCACCCTGGTAAGTTACTTATCTGCAAATCCCTAATACAAATAGTAACAATTTTATCAATTATTTAGAAAGTTTACACTATGACATGATGATTTATTCAGATTCTTTCAACACTGAGCTTCTTCTCTCATGTGTGGAAACATTAAAAAAGAGACTACCAGCTAACATTCCAGCTTATGATTATAAGATCCATAAGAACAATGGAATAAAACCCCAAGTACGTACTACTTTCTTTCTATTTGAATTAGGGTTTTTCATTTCTTCTATTTTTTGTGTTTTTTATTTAGGTTTTAATTGGACTAACAGATATGATTGGGGTCTTTCTGCACTACAATTGATACAAAGTGGCAGATCACGATCCTAAAAGCCCTGGTTCATGCATCTCGTTTCTACACTACAGGTATGATTGGGAATCTCTGCACTATAGTTGTTGTCTCCAATTAAAACAATCAACTCGACCTATAAACAATTCAGGTATGATTGGTTTGATCTTTGGTAATAGGTTTGATTTTGTGTATCCGATCTTAACAGATCAGGTGTTTTCTACTCATTGTTACACATCTGATGTGTTCTTTTAACTAAATTCAGATTATACTTTTTAAAAAGTTAGGACTTAATGTTAACACCAGGTGGATAGGAAGCTGGTGAAGCAGACAGTAATGACATCAGTTTATAGTGTGACTTTCATTAGTGCTCGAGATGAGGGGTAAAAGGATTATTTTTTTTACTCACATATCTGGTACTTTATTGGTGTTAGGGCATACTTTGTTGTGTAGGCGAAGTGAGTTGGCTGTTTCGAGCCAAAGATTCTGTAAGATGATGTAGACAGCTAGGCGATGTATGATGAAAAGTGAAAACAAAACTTTTAACTTAATTTGGTTTACATGTTTTCACAGGTGAGGGACGTTGCTACCGAATGGAAGGCTAATTGTATTGCTACCATCATGAACTTTGATGAAAGTCCTACCAGTGCTACCCTTTATCCCTCTTTCCAAGAAAACCGAAATAAAAGGTTCTATTTTTTTGTTCGATATCCATTTGGTGTAGGTTTTTATCATATTCTTTTGTTTCACGTAGGTTTATATCATATACAACTTTTTTTGTTGACTAACCAGACTTTCTTTCAAGTTATTTGGACTTACCATTTTTAACATTATGTAAAATAGAGGTATGTGGATTGACGAATCTGGAAAAAAGACGAACTTGTCTTCACTTTTAGATGTCTTTCTTGATCTGATTATTTTGACTTAATAAAGGTCGGTCATCTATTTGAAAGTTTGGTGTTTATTTGATATACTTTTGTTTGTATCATTTTAATGCATATACAATTGTTTGTGTTCATAGGAAAATTCGCATTACAGAGTGTAGAATGGAATGTGACAATTGAAGCTTTAAGTGCCGCCACTGCTTTGGATCTCAAGAAAATTATGTTATATATATCTTCTCATTGTGTGGCTCAATTAGTGTACTACTGCAAGAATTAACCTTCTGGTATTTTTATAATTGAGATTATGCTTATGTACCACACATTTGATGTAGACACCTGTCTGGTACATTACAATGTTAGATGGAGTTAACGATAACAGATTTCTTTAAATTGAGTTTTTAATTGTAGGTGATGTTTTTAGAACCGGAAGTACTTTTGTTTATTTAAAATGTTTTAAGCATTGGCCAAGAATATTTTTCTTCGTGAAGTTATTCAATTGATTTAATAAATTTTAAATTTGGTAATTTTGTTACGTAATTTTGCATTTAACAACCTTTTTCGTAAATAATCAAAACAATTACCGAGCTACAACTAAATAAATCGAGAGGCCCATGTATTTTTGAAAACACGAATCTTAATACCAAGTAATATTACTTTTGATTAATATAATTATGTTTGAAAAAGTTTGTTATAACTAAGCAACACGAACTCAATTTTTGCGATTAGTAAATTCCTAAATAGTATTAAGGCTATGTTTGGCAGACTAACTGAAAAAAACTAGCTGATAGCTGAAAAACTAGTGGTAGCTAAAAAACTAACGACTAACTGAAAAACTAGCTGAGCTGAAAAACTAGCTGATAATAAATGACGTTTGGTAAAAACTAACTGATAAAGCTAGCTGGAAATCGTAAAATGATATAAAAGAACATGCACAAAATTAATCAAATATTATAAAAAAACCATAATACATTAAATTAAATTAAAGTAAATACTAGATAAAATATTACATATTTTAAAATAAATTTCTTACATCACATACCATATTCGCAATATTATCACAAAGTTCTCGCATTTCGTGACGTGACTCTCGAATGTTCGCATGATTATATATTAAATGGTTGTTTTGTTTTTCTGAATGTATGTAATCAAAATATTGTTCAACGATGTTGAAAATAATATATGTCGAGTCATTCTTTCAAATATAATTATGAAGGATAAAGGAAGCGTAGATATATGTCAATTTGGGATAAAGAAAGCGTAGAGAATATTTGGGATAAAGGAAGCATAGATAATTTGGGATAAAGGAAACATATCCCATGTAAGGGTAAAATGGGAACATTTTGAAACCGCTACTCAAAACGTTACTATTAGTAGCGTTTGAAAAACCTAGCTTGTTAGCTAGCTTATAAGTTAGTTTTTGGATTCCCAAACATGTCAAACTAAAAAAGCTAAAAAAAACGTTAATTTATACGCTAGCTGTGGCACGCCAAACACAGCCTAACTATACACCCATACAAAAGTATCGTCAAAAAACAATTAGACATCGTCACCGGTCAACGGCCACTGGATGAGTAACCCAGTATTGACATATATGAGGGGGTCTCTAGAGGGATATATGTGAAAATACAAACATCTTGGTAAAACCAACCAAAAAATTCAATGGAGTAGATGCTCACACCTCACATATGTCTACAAATGTTATTAATAAATATATATTTAAATGGTGAAGATATTTTTCAGTACATGGTATTTTCTTTAGAATATGACATGTTTCGAATAGAATTGATATTTGAACGAAAACATTTCACTGGAAGAAAGAAATTCGACCTTGCCAAAAACAAAAAGGTCGCAAACGAAAATTATTCTTAGAAAAAACTATTAACCGCTGCTTCATTCTCCACCCGCCGCATTGCGTGGGTACACCACTAGTTCACTCAAATAAAAATAAGTTTAAAGAATAAAATAAATTCACCTGATCAAATCGAGAACCAAAACTATAAACTTATCATATATCCAACACAAACCCTTAAATCAAAATCTTGAAGTCTAGAATAAAAGATTGAACCGAAGATAGCCGGTTTTGATCAGGTTGTTTGGTTTATGGACCGGACCAACTTTTGCTTTAGAAGATCGTTTCCGGTCTGTTCTCGCCGTCGATTATCCTACAAATTTATCACTCCTGCTTCCTCTCCTCACATCGCCTCCGTCACTGATACTTGTTCTATCGATCACAACGCAACTGCTTCTCTCAATCAACAAGGTAATCAATTAAACCCTAATTCATTTCCATGTTGTCTGTTAAGTCGAACAGAGTCCATTTTCCGAATCAATTAAACATTTTCAACCCGGCAACAAGCATTAAAGCCGAGAAATGGAAACTAGGGCTTGATTCTGCATATTCATGCTTCTATGCTCATTTTTGCTGTTGCTATCAGACTATTACTATCTAATACTGTCGTGAAGACTTCACTTCTACTGCTGTTTTGTATTTAATCTGTTCGCGTTTCATTAGAAAGCACATCCAGAAGCTACGAAGGTTAGATTGTCGACTATAAAGGACGGTATATGATAACAGGTTAATAATAAAATATGAATTCTCAAACAATGCCTTGTGAGGCCTGTCAGTTAGACCATTGTGTATGTATAGATATCAACATATATAATCACAGCTACACTTACAAACATCTAAGGTATTGCTCTTTTTAGCTTGTCATTCATTGTGCTCATTTTTTCTGACATAGATGGCAAGATGGGATGAGATTTTGTCCCTCCCAGTACAAAATCCTCCAACTTTGGAGTTCTCAGCATGTGATCTTGTGTGGTCTAAGATAGAAGGTCACCGTGACAATATGGACAGACTTGCCCTTGTTCCATTTGCAAGAGTTGATGACTTTGTCCGTGGTGAATCTAACAACAAAGATTGTCCCACAAGATTTCATGTAGAAGCTAGGAGAAGACGCCCTCC
The DNA here is from genome assembly GCA_023525715.1 of Cichorium intybus. Classification (NCBI taxonomy): domain Eukaryota; kingdom Viridiplantae; phylum Streptophyta; class Magnoliopsida; order Asterales; family Asteraceae; genus Cichorium; species Cichorium intybus. The sequence continues at coordinate 1,903,106 of JAKNSD010000023.1, forward strand.
CAAGATGCCTTATAAACCTAAAGTTGATGGCATTCTTGAATATATTCTGTAAGTTGATGCCTTACAAACCTTTCTCCATTACTTTTTACAATTTCACCTTCATTTTCATCAAACATCTCATAAACAAGACAAAACCTTATCATCTTTTTTAGGTATTGGTGTTCATTTGGTCCCGATGATCATAGAAAAGGGGGTGTAGTACGACCAAGTAGAAACACCTACATACCAAAAAAGAAATCCGCAGGTCGACCCAACACAAAACGGGGTTGCACATGTCACTTCATAGTCAAACGCCTAATAGCCGAACCATCCGTAGCCCTAATCATATACAACCAAGACAAACACGTAGACAAAAAAGGACTACCATGTCACGGCCCACAAGACCAAAAATCTATCGGGACCCGCGCGATGTACGCGCCATTCATCTCGGAGGATCTCCGCCTACGTGTCCTATCCTTACTCCATGTTGGCATACCCGTTGAAACAATCATGCAAAGACACAATGAAACGGTGGAAAAACAAGGGGGTGTGTGTAATAGAGATGATCTTTTGACACATAGGTATGTGAGGATACAAGAAAGGAATATTAGGAGATCGAGCTGTGAGCTTGATGAAGATGATGATGTCAGCATTGGGTTGTGGGTTGAAAGATGTACGAGTTGTGTGTTTTTTTATGAAGAGTATTCGGATACGGATCCTTTTTTGTTGGGGATTCAAACCGAGTGGATGTTGCAGCAAATGATTCGGTTTGGTAATGGAAGGTTGCTTGCTTTGGATTCGAGGTTTGGTGTTAATAAATTAAAGGTATGTTTCACCATTTAGAAAGTACATTGCTATTTCTTGCATTTAATCTTTAACTCTTTAACTCAATGTAGTGTCCAATTCAAAGTCTTGTTGTTTTCAACTCGGAGAATAAAGCAATACCCGTTGCATGGATAATAACAACGAATTATTCAAGATCCATTGATACACATAAATGGATGAGAGCTCTTTTCAATAGAGTTCGCACTAAAGATCCTACATGGAAATTAGCCGGATTTATAATCGACGATCCTTTATCGGATACTCTAGCTATCAGGTTTAATTATTAATCAAATATCTGGCAAAACGAATGAATCTTGTTTACAAAAATTTAGATATGAATCTTTGTTGGATTTTGGATTTGATTTTAGGGAAGTGTTTCGGTGCTCTGTTTTGATTTCGTTTTGGAGGGTTCGTCATGCGTGGATTGGAAATTTAATGAAGAGATGTTTGGAGATGGAGACAAGGGCGAAATTGTCAAAAATGCTTGGTCAAATAGTCAAAGAGATATGTCAAGGATGTGGATCCGTGGAATCTTTTGATAAATTTATGGAAGATTTTGTGGAATGTAGAGAGTTCATGGATTATTTCAAAGCAACTTGGTATCCTAGAATGGGTTAGTGTCCTTGTTTTATTATTTTAAATGGAAAAATAAATCTAATTTTTTTTTTCCAATTAGGCCCTTGGATCACCGCACTCAAAACCCTACCTCTAGCAAGTCAAGAAACTTCTTCATCTCTCGAATTCTACCACAACCAATTAAAGATCCGTTTACTAAACGAACCCGACCCGAACACCTACCAACGGGTCGATTGGTTACTCGATAAACTCAGCACCAAAATCCAAGCCTACTTTTGGCTCGATGAATACGAGGGCAAAGACGACTTTTCACGCTACTGGAAAGACGAATGGACAAGCGGGCTAACCGCTTGGCGCAAATCAAGGGCAATCGCGGACACCGATGTTGTCACCGAAGGTCAAACGGTCAAAGTTGTTGACCAAGTTGACCGAGAAATATCTCATGTTGTATGGAACCCGGGGTCGGAGTTTGCAATTTGTAGTTGCGACTGGGGGCAAAAGGGTAATTTATGCGAGCATGTTTTTAAGGTTATGAGATATTTGAGGGAAAAAGGTTCGGGCAGTCCTTCGGTCAGTTTGTTACAGTTTAATAAAGGTTTGATTGAGATGTTGAACTGCCCGCCCGCGAATTCTTTTATTCGGGATCATGCGGTTTCGTTGGCGGTTTGGGTTAATGAACAGCTTCGAGGGCAATTTGGGAAAAGCGGGGAAAGTGGTGGGTCGGGTGAGAGGGGCGAGATGGTAAATTCGTGTACACGGATGGAAATTGACTCGGAAATTTGTTGAGTATTTAGGGTTTATTGATTCTTTTTGGCGACAAAATTGTAAGTTACTTGATACGATGGTACATTGGTACAATATGATATATTTTTTTTGTAGTTTTATGAGCAATTATTACATTGAAACTAATCATAGAAAATGTATCAAGTTTGCTCATTTATGCGTTTGATTGAATTCAAGATACATTTTACGATAAAGTTGGAGATATATCACTCTAAATTTGTGCGCCAAACATCTAATCTATGACTTCAATTAAAAAATAATCACCACAATTTAAGATTCATAAAATAATAATATGAAATTTATTTGTAAGGTGAGTATCATTTATGTGAACCCTTTATTATGAACCAACATTCACAATAAGTTTACTCATAAGGTTAATTAATCATCGTTTTAACACCAATCATGTAAAAAATTAAACAACTTATTATTATTGCTATATGCATTTACAATATGTGTACATGTCATATATATTTATTGTTGATACGGATTTTGTTTGGCGGAAGATTTGAAGATTAAAATTAAAAAATTAGCAAGAAGTTAGAAAAGAGTTGGACGAAAATGCTAGAATATAACCAATACACCAGAATTATCAATCTTAATTTATCCTTTTGGATCAATAATAATTAATGTACGTTTAAAACTAATATTGAATCATGTCGCTTAATTTCGTCCCAGAATAAACGAGCTCGTACCTTTTAATAAAATTTTCTGCTGTTCAAAAAAAAAAAAAAAAAAACTAAACACCAAGCATTCCAATCTAAGTTACTAGATCGCCTTCTAAATTTTACCCAATTATACACCGATGATTTCACGTAGTCGATCATTTTTTCCGGAGATGCATAGAATGCCTTGAAAGATATGTCACATCTTACTTTCCAAAGCCACCATAGTGTCACGGGGTCAAATTCTGGACCCGTGCGGCACCCGACTTGCCTGCTTGGAGGATCGAGTAAGCCGTCAAATGGGACTCGGATTGGGCATGAAACACTTGCAGTCGGATAAGGGCCAAGTACGCCAGAGGCTAGCGGCATGTTTACGGATGTGAGTCGACATGATGATCTCTTTCCGTGTGGCGTCCCGGGCTCCGTATGTGACATGATCTCCATCCCGGTGACGGCCTTGCCATAATACGTGTGTCTAACTGGTTTCGCCCTGCCATGGGCTCATCAGGGAGGCGGCACTAGCCCCCGACCAGTTGTGTCTAACCCGCAGGGTCCCTACAAGTTCCGACCTTCGACCAGCGCCAAGGCTCCCCGGCTCCACCCGGATCTCAGCATCACTTGACTTGCCGAGAGGCAACTTGGACCGAAACATCACGGGGTCGACAGAACTTTCCTTATAGGACTAAGCGACGCACCCTTTGAGCGAGTATAGCAGGTAACCAGATGACACGTCTTCTTCTTTGGCCAGCACGGTTACGGCGAAAATATTTGAGCCGTAACACTCTCTCCCACCTAATGAATCGGCACGTCCTCGTGCCGGGAGAAAGGACTCAACCCGTCGCGCAACTCTCAACTCTTGAGTACTTCTTTATCAACCTTATCGCGTACCATCGAGCTTGTCATGCTCCGTCCCCGTTTTGAACCGTTTAACATATGCTTCTTGTGATTCTGGGAAGCGCCTAAGGTTCTTCGGTACTTGCGCATATCTCCTGCCAGCGCACCCACTTTCTCTCGGGTACTTGCGAGGTAGAACGGCCAGCGCACCATCTTTTCCTTAGGGTCCTCTTTATCGAACGAAGCTCTGATACCACCTGTCACGGGGTCAAATTCTGGACCCGTGCGGCACCCGACTTGCCTGCTTGGAGGATCGAGTAAGCCGTCAAATGGGACTCGGATTGGGCATGAAACACTTGCAGTCGGATAAGGGCCAAGTACGCCAGAGGCTAGCGGCATGTTTACGGATGTGAGTCGACATGATGATCTCTGTCCGTGTGGCGTCCCGGGCTCCGTATATGACATGATCTCCATCCCGGTGACGGCCTTGCCATGATACGTATGTCTAACTGGTTTCGCCCTGCCATGGGCTCATCAGGGAGGCGGCACTAGCCCCCGACCAGTTATGTCTAACCCGCAGGGTCCCTACAAGTTCCGACCTTCGACCAGCGCCAAGGCTCCCCGGCTCCACCCGGATCTCAGCATCACTTGACTTGCCGAGAGGCAACTTGGACCGGAACATCACGGGGTCGACAGAACTTTCCTTATAGGACTAAGCGACGCACCCCTTTGAGCGAGTATAGCAGGTAACCAGATGACACGTCTTCTTCTTTGGCCAGCACGGTTACGGCGAAAATATTTGAGCCGTAACAATAGAGTACCATAACACACGCTTATAAGTATCTTCCTTTTCTTCGGCTGGTTTCCCCATTTGCTTGCGAATTCAATGATGCCATGAACGTTGGACGTAATAGGGAGAGAAACATTACACCAACGAATAATACCTTCCCATACAGAGGTTGCAAATGGACACTTGATAAGTATGTGATTGATTTCATCTACACCGTTTATACAATGTCCGCATAGCAAGGTGCCCGTTCGAATATTCTGCTTCATCAGCTCGGTTCTCGTAGGTACTTCCTGAATCCACACAATTTCGTCATCGGTAGGGGGTATCGAGGGGGCGCGTAAGCATCTTGCGCATCAAGTCCACGTTGAAAACGCCATCAGGAGCCAGGGAAAAACTCCACCTGTCACTTGTCCCCGAGGGATAAAAGGAAGCAAGTAACGCAAGGAGGGAGCTCAATTCACAAATCTGGTCAGCAGAGGAAGGAGCGACTTGCCAATCCCTGGAGAAGCTGCTACTAATTAGTCTGTCTGAAACTTTGCACCGCTTGTACTTCTCGATCCGGTATAGCTCCGGGAATGACGATGTTAGTGGGGCTTCACCAATTCATTTGTCCTGCCAGAAAAAGGTATAAGTGCCCGAGCTGACCTGTTTAACAATAACATCATCAAGGTTAGTATTAAAAATAGCAAGAAGTTCCTCCGATATATTCGCGATATTATGCCAAACACCAGGGAGTGTTTTCTTTGAGAGGCAACTCGCCAGTTTGGTTGATAAGTTGTGGATGCCTGTAACCACTTTAGACAATAACAGTGGACGGTCTGTTCTGTATCTCCACCACCATTTAACGATTAACGCGTGATTTAATGCTTTCAGAGACCCAACTCCAAGCCCGTCCATATTTTTAGATGCTACAACCTTATCCCATGATACCCAATTAATGCCACCATAATCCTTGTTGCCACCCCAAAGAAACTATCTTCTAATTTTTTCGAGGATGTTCAAAACCCCGATTGGAGCTACGAATAGGGAGAAGTAGTAAGTGGGTAAACATCCAAGGACAACTTTGATCAAGGTCAATATTCCCACAAACGAGAGTGTTTTCCCATGTAATCGTACTCAATAAAACATTGTGCTTTCGAATAAAACAAAATGTTCACTGAAATGCAATTAATCGTTGTCCACGGTATTGTGCAGGTTCTCCACTAGTATGTATGTATGTGTGTGTATGTATGTATGTATGTATGTATGTATGTATGTATGTATGTATGTATGTATGTATGTATGTATATCAAATGAGAAGTTAAAAATCCTATAAAGTTTTTTAAAATGCGAACTTTTTTCTACAAACATTTAAGAAAAATAGCATTAAGGCATTCTTTCAGCACCTAAGAAAAACAGTGAAAGACATTTGCAAAAAAAAAAACATTTTTTATGCACATGCATGCATATAACATGTGTGTTTGTGGGTATATATATATATATATATATATATATATATATATATATATATATATATATATATATATATATATATATATATATATATATATATATATATATATATGTGCACATTCGTTATATGCATATATGCACATACATTATATAAATATGCATATAAAAATGTTTTTTTACAAAATTTCTCCGGCATTTTTCTTAATCACTACTATAGTGTTTTAATGGTGTATTCTTTTACAAAAATATTGTGTAGAAAAAAAAGATCTCAGTCTCTAAAAAAGTTCTTAGGAATTTTAAATTCTCATTTGATATCATCTTTCTGTCAGTTTGTCTCTTTTGCTCTTTATATATATATATATATATATATATATATATATATATATATATATATATATATATATATATATATATATATATATATATATATATATATATATATATATATATATATATATATGTATATGTATATGTATATGTATATGTATATGTATATGTATATGTATATGTGTGTGTATGTATGTATGTATATTAAAAAATAAGAATAAAAATAAGTAAATATGTTATTTATTTATTTTTTTTGAACTAATCATACTCTTATTTTAGAAACCAATATTAATCCAAAGTTTAAAGCAATAATTTTGTTTTTTTTTTTTCAAAATTCTCATTGTTGCCAACGAAGGCGGTTGTCAACGCCACACCTTCGGTTAGGGTCTATGGCCTGTGGGGGAGGATGAAGCAGTCACTTTTTTTTTTAATTTTTAAAGAGTTAAAAATATATAGAATTTATTTATGAGAGTTGAGAAATGTATAAAAATATGTGATTTTTGAGGTAGTAGAGAGATATATTTATAGCGATGGGGGTAATTTATTTTAAGGGTATTTTTGTTTTTTTTAATTGAAAATACACCCTAGTTCACGGGTTGGGGAACCCGCACCTTGCCTATCTATTGTTATCTTTAGATGGGCTGGAACCATCAAGTCAGCAGTCCACGGCCAACCCTCACCCGATCTTCCAGTGACTTCGCTTACCCTTAGTATGTAAACTATTTTTCAGCTCTTTTTTTAGTGATAAAAAATAATTATATATTATGTCATAAATTACATTGATATAATAATAATTTAATATTTAAAAAAATAAAATAACCTAAAATATAAGGCTGATCAGACTGTGTCACCGACAACCATTCAAATCGGTTTCACTTGACGAAAAAAAGGAAAGAAGCAAGGAAGAGAAGAAATGGACAGGGTGCAAAGGACTGGGTTGCCATAGGCAAAGAAGAGAAAAAGAAGATATAGAAAAAAGAGAAAGAAGAGATAAAAAAAGACAAGGTCAAAAAACACCACCTAGAATGTCGCCGGCAAAAACACCGCCACTCTTTTCAATCTAACAAAATTGACAGAGTAGATAATGACGGGTTGTCAAAATTTTCATTTGTTTCTTTTTAAAAGAAAATTAATTTAAAACGTAAAATGAATTTAAAACGTGACACAATTCTCTTTTGAGATAAAATAAATTTGGGAATTTTTTATTATTTCCACAAATCCCTGCACATCTTTAGTTAAAAGGTCACAAAATGGGTCGAATCAAAAACATTTTTGTTATTGGTTGAAATGAATCGGATAGGTTTGAAAATTTTCATGTTTTTTTTTAAATATAATGTTTATTCGGTCTAAAATTTAAATATCGTATTTACATATTTTAATTTTAAAAATATTATATTTATCTAAATTTTTTTTAATATTTTAAAATTTCATAATCAATATTCAGAATTTATAATCATTTTGTCCCCATATGGCAAGTGAAGCTTAGCCTAGCTGGGTGGATGCACCCGGTTTATATACACATATGGTGGGAGGTCTGGAGTTCGACTCCAACTAACCCCATGTGGGGGATTTTCCCTGGGCGGCGAATAAACAGGCGGAGGAGAAAGGCTTTGCACCATAGGTAATCGCAAACCGCCCTGGGTGCAAGGCTGAGTAACCTCAAGGTGTTAAAATTGTCGTTTCCAAAAAAAAAAAAATTGTCCCCATATGATGTATTTTATTAATGCATATTAAATAATTGTTGTACAGATGCTTATCATCTTACACGAACCTTCTTGATGTTGTTTAACAATTAACAACCTTCTTAGAAATCCTTTTTATGTTGCTCCAGTGAGAGTATAGTCTTAACGTGCTTCCAAATGAAAAGTTTTTTATTTTATTTTGGGGCACAATAGTCTATCTATCTCTTTTCTTTTAGTTAAAATATTATAAATTACAAAAATTGATTATAAAATATTAATTTTTTTTTCAAAAAGTTAATAAAAATATAATAATTTAAAAGTTAATAAGAATAGATACGATATTTAGATTTTAGAGATTTTAGGATTTATAGATACCATATTTTCATATTTAACAATCGTATATGAAAATAACTAATATGAGGAAACATAAGTCGTAACAATAATTTAATCCATCAAATAAAATCATTCAAAATATATGTTAAAACACATTTAAGCAAATGTCCGAATACAAGTTGGGGCTAGCCCACTTGGCTAACAAGGTGATTACTAACAAGGAGGTCATGGGTTCAAACCCTGACACTAACATAACAAGGAGTAGTTTAGGAGTAGGAGTATGATAGATTTGCCGTTCAAAAAAAAAAAAAAAAAAAACAAAAAGCGCAAATGTCCGAATCACAGAATCAGTTTTGATTCATCCCTTTTAGTTGACTTTTAATTAATCCATATAAACCCCCATGGATCGACTATTTCAAACTAGATAGAACAGTAGAAAACCGATTCAGCGACTCTTTCAGACTAGAAAGAACAGTAGAAAACCGATTTGATTTTCAAGGTCGGTGATTTCTAACTATGATTCTCAGAAGTAGTGTCGCTCAGCTTCATCATCGTCACCGGTGTAATCAACCATCTTGCGTTGTTCCGCGAAAATGTTCTTCAGGTAACCTAATAGATTGATGTTTTATCCAGAACTTGTAGTTACTTTATGTGGATTTTAGCATCTGATTACTTTTGAACTTGTTAATTAGCAGAAAACAGTCGCATCGCGTTCCCTATCTCTCCACGAACTCTCTCTTTTTGTACGTTCTTCTTCATCTTACTCTGCTTTTTACTTGAATCCTAATCATTCGGATTCTTATGTTTCTGCGTGTTCTACTTCATTTAGATTTTGATCATACGCTTGTTTTCAATGAGAATTAGGTTGGAGTTCCAGATTAATAGTTCATAGGCGTGTATCGGGAGAGTTTCCTGATGTTCAGGATGAACCTCCGAATAATGCACCAATTTCACCTCAGGTATTTCGCTGTTACTTCCTTTTGAGTATTTTTAATTCTTATGTGCATAGGAATCTTTCTTTTCCATTTCTTTGTGTAATTACTAATGAAAAAAACCTACAATAATTGTGTTGTTCATGCTATTTTCATTGACATCAATGTAAACTTTGACAGATACTTGAAAACAATACATCTTTTGTGGATATTTTAAAGAAAGCCAACTCGGTATTGCCTCAAGTGGTTCTTGCTAGTACAATATTGGCTCTTGTCTATCCACCATCTTTCACATGGTTCACTAGCAGGTTAAATATTACTTCCTATGTTCCAATATGTTATGGGCTGTTTCTTTTTTACTTAATGGGCTAAGCACTTAATATGGACAGCTATATATGGATGTTTCTTTTTGACTTAATACAGACAAAATGACTCAATGGGTTAAGCCAAAAAACCTAGCTTAATGTATTAAGAGTTTAAGACATTACCATATACCTATTTTCCCTTCTTTTTTCCTCCCAATGATGTTAAAATTTATAAATAATGTTAGCATTGATGAAATATTGAGAGATTTTTTGGAATGTAAGGGTAAAATGGTCATTTAGTCTCATTCAAAAGGTTTATTCAGTCTAGAAAGAAAAGAAAAGTAACAGACCTTATGTATACAACACTTTATCTGACATCTGGTCTGTGCAAAAGACATAAATACCCTCCTCATCCTCATCGAAAATAGCCTTAGAATGTTTACCATCCAAAAAGGCACTATTTTTCTTGAATTTGTTGGCTTTTGTTTGAACAAAAAACAAATTTCAGGTATTATGCCCCGGCTTTAGGTTTCTTGATGTTTGCAGTTGGACTTAATTCAAGTGAAAAAGATTTTATTGAAGCTTTTAACAGACCAACAGCTATATTTGCTGGTTATATTGGCCAATTTGTTCTAAAACCATTTCTTGGTTATCTTTTTGGCACAATGGCCATGACAATATTTGGCCTTCCAACTTCCTTAGGTAAGGAATGCGATTTTTATCTTTATTTTAAAGAGTAAATTACATTTTTGGTCCCCGAGTATAGCTGATTTTTTCAATTTTGGCTCTGGAAAGTTTTCCATTGCAATTTTGTTCCTTATGTAGGGTTTTTGTAATGTTTTTGGTCCTTGTTTCAAGTAAAATGACTATTTTAATGGACCAAAATTGCAAAAATCAGTTATACTCAGGCCAAGAATAGTCTATTTTTAATATAGGGACCAAAAACATTACAAGAACCTAAAAAGTGGACCAAAATTGCAAAAATCAGCTATACTCAAGGACCAAAAATGTAACTTACTCAAATTTCAATTTTCTTAGCATTATCATTCTTAGCGAAAACTGCAAAAATTGGTCCTATGTTTACCGTATTCCTTGGATTGGGTCAAAATAGTTTCATTTTTGCAAAAAACATTATTTTGTTAGGGTTTCGTACTTTTGTTTTGGCATTGGTCCTGTCCAAATTGAATTGACTATTTTACCCCTTTAATATCATTTTTACAATTTCTTTTACATTAATTCGAATTTCGCAATTTAGACAGGGACCAAAGCCGCCACAACAAAACCCTACCAAAAGGACTTTTTTATTTTTAAATTAAACTATTTAGACCCAATCCAAAGAAAACAGTAAACCACAGAGACCATATTCGCAATTTTCTCTTGTTCTTTTTATGTGAGTAAGTAAAATCGTTTTTGTTATAATAATTGTATGGTCTTCACAATCTTTTTAGGTGCTGGGATTATGCTAACTTCTTGTGTTAGTGGGGCCCAGCTTTCCAATTATGCCACCTTTTTAACGGACCCCATGATGGCCCCACTAAGCATCGTGATGACATCATTATCTACTGCCACTGCTGTTTTTGTTACCCCACTTTTATCCCTTTTGCTCATTGGAAAAAGATTGCCTGTTGATGTCAAAGGAATGGTTTCCAATATTTTACAGATTGTTGTTTCACCCGTTGCTGCCGGCTTGCTTCTTAATCGGTAAATATACAAAAAAATTCATACGAAAAAATCACTTAAAATTTATGATATATTTTATATCAAATTGAGTCAATGAGTTATAATGCTCAATGAGACAAAAATTGTAAACTTTTTGTCCCACGCAAAAAAGGTGAAACAAGGTGGGACATGTACTCGTTATAGATCTCTCGTATGTGTAAAAGACGTAAATGCCCTCCTATCCTCATCATTGAAAATAGCTCTAGAAAGCTTGTCCTGTCCCGTCCAGCAGCGTTTGTTACATGGGGACTGGACTGGACGGGACTCGGCAAGCTTTCTGGGGATGTTTTCGACGACGAGGATGAAAAGGGCATTTACGTCTTTTACACATACGAGATATCTATAGCGAGTACTTATCCCACCTTGTTCCACCTTTTTGCGTGAGACAAAAAATTTACAATTTTTGCCTCATTCAGTCTCAATCCCTGTGTATTACCAATACACAGTAGACAGTACAACCTGTTCTGTCATGTCTGGTCAGTCAAAATCAGTTTCTTTTTCTAGAATCTTTATTTTTTTTCTCTTACGGGTGTTTTTCTTGTTTTTAATTTAAATTACAGGTTTTTGCCAAGAATTTCTAGTGCAATTCGACCCTATTTACCTCCTTTATCAGTTCTAGTGACTTCTCTATGTGTTGGAGCTCCTCTTGCTATTAACATAGACTCGGTTTTATCGCCTTTTGGTGCATCCGTTTTGTTACTTGTTACCGCGCTTCACTTATCAGCATTTGTACTTGGATTCACATTTACTGGAATTGCTTTCCATAATTCGCCAGATGTCAAACCTCTTCAAAGAACGCTATCTTACGAAACAGGTTCTACATTTCTTCTATAGTAGCAATGTACTTACATTTTTTTACCCATAGTAGCAATGTACTTACATAATTTTACCGATAATAGCAACTTACTTACATTTATTTACACACAATAGCAATATACTTACAGTTCCTTGTTCATAGTAGCAATATGTAAGTACGTTGCTATTATTTGTAAAGAAATGTGAGCATGTTGCTATTTAGTAAATTACTAGTATGTTGCTTTTATAGGTAAAACATAAAGTACGTTGCTCTTATTGGGAGCGATAGTAAAGTATGTTGCTATTTACCATAGTTTTCCCTTTTTCTGCATTTTCACAACAATGATTGTTTTTTGTTACAACAAAAACCCAAGCAATGCATTTGGAAAGTTGATCGCTATTTTTTTTTTTTTTGGCTAACAATTTTCAAAACTATGCGATTCGCCAAAAAAGAACTTTAATCAAGTGACGGAAATAAATATTGCAATTTTTATGAAACAAAAATACTACAACTTCAAATCATATGACACTTGCCCTTAATAGAAAGCTTCATTTTTTATAGGTATGCAAAGTAGTCTATTGGCCCTTGCACTAGCAAATAAATTCTTTCAAGATCCGCTTGTAGGCGTGCCTCCTGCAATATCCGTAAGTCAATTTTTAGTCTTAAAATATTTATTACAAATTTGAACGTGTTTTTTTATATATATTCTTTTGGTTGGTATTAGTTTTTGGCCTAGTTTTGTAAAGTTTTAGGGTTTTTTTGGTGTTTTTGTGCAGGTTGTAATTATGTCACTAATGGGTTTTTCTCTTGTGATGATTTGGGGTAAGAAGAAGGTGTAATGTAATGTTATGAGTTTATTTTCTTTCATACCAAACACTTGAAAATTAAATATTTTATGTAGTACCAACAATATTAGGGTCAGATTAGTTTGGTTGGATGGAATTGAATGAGAAATTAATGGAATATCCAATTCCAAATTAATGGAATGGATAAAGTAGTAAAATCAATCATTGAACTTAATGATTATTTGGTTCTTGTCTTGATTCCATCATACCAAACGCCTCTTAAATTTCGACATGTGTTATTGTCAATGTTGGTAATTGAACATTTCATGTTATTTGAAGAATTATATTTATGGAAATCGGACATTTTATATTGGTCGTGTTTTTCGAATAATACATGGATACTTTTTCTATGTTTTAATTTCGATCAACCATACTTGAACACCAGAGATTCCAAGTGTATTAATGATGAGTTGTATTTCTTTTTTCTTTAGTTTTTCCTCTTTCTCTTTCTCAATAAAGAGTAGAGTTGCATTTTTGTATGAGAAAATTACATTATAGAAAAACAGTATAACGTAGTTTTTCTTTTTTCTTTAGTTGTATTTAACGTAGTTTAGTCGAATAATACATGGATACTTTTTCTTTTTTCTTTAGTTGTATTTAACGTAGTTTAGTCAATGTGACTTACATCGACGGGGCAGGATGAAGTATCCCTCTTCAAGAGCATAAAAATGATAGTATTATTGAAATCCTAACTAGCAACCTTTATTATATATCCATCGAACATTGTGAACCCAAAATAGTAATCGGGTCAGACCAACTATACATATCAATGTAGGTCCGTATCTTGGGGTTCTGTCCATGCACCCCCATGGGATAAGTATTTGTCATGAACGGCTTCAGGTCTAATTAATGACCTTCAACCTATTCCAAATACTTATCCCATTGAACATTAGATGATGTGTTTCTTTCACTTCATTCGGGTGGGCTGAGTCTTCAATACTTAGATCACATTTAACATCATCATATAAAAATTGAACTAGTCGTAGCCCGTAGGGGAAGCATCAAGCATGGAGACGTTGAAGTGACAATGGTCTTACAAAAAGAGTTCTTTGCTATAATAAATAACTTAAAACATTATTAAAATAAATAATAATAATTTTACTCTGAAAATATTTTAAAATTTTGTTTTTTACCGTAATATTTTTGGTTCTATGTTCGGATTGAAAAGAAAGGTGTTAAAACTTACATCATATGTTTTTAAAACGTTGTGGTTAAAGTTGACCGTATTTTTAAAAGTTGATATTGGGGTCAGCTAAGTTGAGATCTGCCTTTGTATATTAAAAAGAACTATTTAACGATACGATTTTGACCGAAGACTATGATTTTTCAAGTATCAAAAAATAATTTAAAATATCAATGTATATATAGTGAGTTTACATAAAATATGGATTCAAGGCTTTGACTACCAATGATGAGTGTCTACAGTAATCTTCGTGAGCTTCATCACCATAATGGACCTTACGTGTTTTTACCGCCAAAATGCTCATCTCTCTCAACAGGTGCGCATTCATTTTATCTGTAGAATCAATGTTTACATGCTATCAGTTGCTTCTTCGATCTCTTAATGATTGAAAAATTTGCAGGAAATACGTGTTTAGAGTTACCATTTCGTCTCCGATCCATCTCCTTGTGCGGTACATTTTTCTGCATATGATTTTGACTTGCATGTCAGATCCGATTTTCTTATTCAGAACATTCGTATTGAAGATTTATGTACCACGTTATTGATGAATTTCAGATTGGAGTTCACGATTAGTAGTTCGTAGATGTGTTTCAAATAAGATCGTGAATCCGATTGATCGAAATGACTCTTCAGAATACGCGCCAATATTATCTCAGGTAATTGTTTTCTGGAACACGCGACTTAGAATTTACGTTACGTGATTCTAATTTCTGATTTGGAAAACGAGTAATTATGACATAAATTATAAGTATTTTGGTGTTTCGATTGTACGAAGTTTATGCTGAATTTTCTTCGAATTGTCTCAGAATCCTGAAACGAAGACGGCCTCAATCCTTGAAGTTTTGAAGAATTCCAATTCGATTTTGCCTCAAGTAGTCCTAACCAGTACAATTTTGGCTTTCATACATCCATCTTCTTTCACGTGGTTCACTAGCAGGTTAACTGAATCTAACAACAGAATTCCATTTCTCAATATTTTATGGGTCCCATTTATGTTGAATTTGGATGTATGTCTAAAACGAATCTTATGATTTCTAGTCGTGACTATCAATTTTAAGAAGTGATCATAATTATAAGCATATTTCAGGTACTATGCACCAGCTATAGGTTTCTTAATGTTTGCAGTTGGACTTAACCTACATGAAAAAGATTTCACAGAAGCATTCAAGAGGCCATTACCTATCTTTGCTGGCTATGTTGGTCAATTTGCTCTAAAGCCTCTTCTTGGTTACCTATTTGGCACACTATCCATAACATTATTCAAGCTTCCAACTTCCTTAAGTAATATAAACTGAGAAACCCTCTTTCTTTCATTTTCGTTAATTTTTTGAGGTGAAATGGAGAATAAATTTGAAGATGTTGTGATACAGGTGATGGAATTATGCTAACTTCTTGTGTTAATGGTGCTCAGCTTTCGAACTATGCTACTTTTTTAACGGACCCTACAATGGCACCTCTAAGCATTGTTATGACCTCACTGTCAACTGCTTCTGCTGTTTTTGTGACACCATTTCTATCTCTTTTGCTTCTTGGAAAGAGGTTGAATGTTGATGTACATGGAATGGTTTCCAATATTCTGCAGATTGTAGTTTCACCTGTTGCTGCTAGCTTGCTTCTTAATCGGTAAGGAATTCTTTTTTCTTTTGTATCTCATAAACTATTGTTGCAAAAAAATGTATATTTGCATAAACGATAGAGTTTAAGTCACAACTGTTGCAATATAGGAGTTTCAATGCCTATGTGAATTGAGTTCTTATGCAATATAGGAGTTTCGTAAGAATAACTTTGTTTCATTTGTAGGTTGTTCCCTCAAATTTCTTGTGCAATCCGTCCATTTTTGCCTCCAATATCACTTGTGGTGAATTTTTTCTGTGTTGGAGCTCCACTTGCAATTAACATGGAGTCAATTATATCCCCTTTTGGAATCTCCATTACATTGCTTATGATCATGTTTCATTTATCAGGATTTATCATAGGACACTCATTTACAGGCATTTTATTCCACAATGAACCCGACGTGAAACCTCTTCAAAGAACCTTATCTTATGAAACAGGTTCTTTTTTACTTAATACAGAAAGAATGAATAGAAAGTTACTAATAGAAGACTTTCCTATTAAGTCCTAACTCTTTACAGATTTGTCATTATTTATTTTTCGTTTCCATTTCCTGAAATGAGTTGTCATTTTCTACAAATATTTTTTTTTCTTTTGAATATATTTTATTCAGACAAAAACTTAGAATCATTTTTCTTCTTTTTTGTAGGTATGCAAAGCAGCCTATTGGCACTTGCATTAGCGAATAAATTCTTTCAAGATCCGCTTGTGTGCATCCCTCCAGCAATTTCAGTAAGTTGACTTCAAATTAACTGAATTTCAACTCGAAAGTTTATTAAGTTCAAGATTTTTTTAGAATAAATTTAATAACCATTTTGACTTTTTTAGGTCAAATGGACTAATTTTCAACTTAAAATCTACCATATTTGAGTGTTAGAGTTTTCAAGATTAATAATAAAATTAAACTTTATGTTAAGTCGGAGTGTTGTATGGAAAAGTGATTATTTAAAATTTGTTTGAAAAAGTGACAAACATATTTGGAGAAATTGAAAGAAAATTAATTGAGAGCGAAATTGAAAAAATTAGGACCTCAACTAGAAAATCTCATTTTCTTGATTTGTTATTCTTTCTACATTAATTCAAGAATAAACATCAATATAAATCTTATCAGATTTAACGTTGTTTCTTTTTTACTTAATAAGTTTAATGGGTACTTAAACACTTAATTTGGACAAATATATGATTGTTTCTTTTTGACATAATGTAGACAAAATGACTTAACAAGTTAAACCAAAAAACATGACTTAATGAAATAAGAAACTAATGCTTTACCTATTTCCCTTTTTTCTTCTTCCCAACTCCTCTCATGTTAAAATCGATGTATATTGTAAAAATTATTCCTTGAATAGTAAGGATAAAATAGTCATTTAGTTTCGAAAAGAAACCACCTTTATGTATACAACACTTAATGATTGTCCCTTCAGACACTATATATAAAAGATTTAATGAAAAAAAAAGTCTTAAATGATACCCCCATTAAATTAAAAAGAAACAACATTGTAACCTTGAATGAAAATGCATAATTAATTTAATTTTTTCTGCAGGTTGTAGTCATGTCCTTAATGAGTTTTTCTCTTGTAAAGATATGGGCTCATAAAGAAAATAGAGTTGCTACATGATCATGATCATGATGAATCTATTTTCCAAAAGCATATACGGTAAAAATGAAATTGACAGAAATAAGATGTCTCGGTTATCGTTAAAAGATGAGTAAATCGAGTTTTCATTGGCTGTTCATGAATCGTACTTACGATTGGTAGCTTTCATCGTACGTTGTATTTTTTTAGCATTTTTTTAAACTTTTTTTCATTTGCTGAAATATATTTTTGTGTGTCATGGTATCTAAATCATATCGTGTTTTCTTGGATTAATATACCCGATACCAACAAATTTTTTGTGGTTTTTAGTGACAACAATTTGATTATGTCTACGATCAAATTTTGGTGTTTCTCAATAAAAATTCACATGGCATCTTGGGGGTGTTTGTGATTTCTTATTTAAAGTGCTTATTGATTTATTTTGGTTGGACATTGATAATAATGAGTTTTAAGTATTTAGATAAGAAGATTTCATAAGTACTTATTGACTTAAATAATGATTTTTGATAAGTTATTTCATCCTTACTTATTGAATTATTTAGAGAGTTTTTGATAAGTTATTTCTTCATTACACACATAAACATCATTTGCCTAACATTAAAAAGTAAATTATCCATTTGTTACGTTTTGGTACTGGATAAGCTAAAAAACACATACTTAAAGTCAATTTTGATACCGGATAAGCTACCAAGTACTTTTGATAAATTAAAAAAAAAAAACAAAAGTTGTTTTAAATACAAACACCCCCTTTATTCTTTTACGAAGTGTTTGTTTTTTTTATCATCAAACAGTTGATAAGGTCTAAAAATCTCATTCAGTAAAATGTTTTACAGTTTTGGAATGTATGTTCTTGTTTTTTTATGTTTATGATGATTTCATTTTTTAAAAACAATGTTTTTGAAACAAATGGTTTTTTTTGTATGTTATTGTAATTGGTTATGGAATTTCTTAAGGTTATAGTTGTTGGGTATATGGTTATCGTCACAAGAAGTTTGTGATATTACTATAAATAGTAGTGTTTTTGTGGGTTACATACAATAAATGATTTGAGCATAAAATGACAAGAAAGGAATGGTGAGTGACTGGTTTATTAACTCAATATATCATAGTGGGCTAATTAGAAACTAGTAAATACATGAGGGTTTAAAAGGGAAATATTTGAATTCAAATATTGGATAATGATAAGCCTCATCTAGTCAAAGATAAATCTTATCCATACCTTAGGTATGTATATATAGAGGGGGTCGACCATAGGGTGTTGGACACACTATCGTTTACGTTTTTCACCTTTTCCCTTCCTCATCTGGGCCTTCATTCGCTCAGCATACCCAACCCCTAGCCGATTAGGGTTTTGTGCACAAGCTAGTGTTACAAGTTGCCATCATTTGCTGCTCCGCTCATTGCCTTGGGTTAGATCACATTAGAGGGATTTTGGTTTGGGTCCTAATTCATCCACTCAACACTAGGAGAATGAATAAAATCAAAGTTTGCAAGGGTATGTGTTCTTGATTTCAGTTGTTCCGTTTTACGCTTTTGTTGTAAAATGTACATAGATATATGATCCTTTTCATGGAATATGATTTTATATGTTTTTGTTGTTTTATGCTTAAGTTTACATCATATTTATCAGTGGCACGACATCAATGCCACTGGTTCATGTTCTTTTGCACATTTTAGTTAGTGTTTTGTAAAAGTTGAATACATGGTTTTGGCTTGATGTGTGCAAGCCACGATTTTGAAAAGAAATCAAAACCGATTTTGGTGTGCATGGCCACGACCTGCATGAACTCAAAACTAGGTTTCTAAAATTAGGGTTTGCATGGCCAAGATTCTTGGGTTTGCATGGTTGTGGATCTTAACCATGTAAACCACGATTTTCTTATGGCATGTAAACCTTTGGTTTCTAATTTGAATGAAAGTTCCTTTGTTAAAAAATTCGTGTTTTAAACAGCATGCATGACCACGGTTTTGGTGACTATGCATGCATGCTTACGGTTTTAAGCACCCATGAAATCATGGGTTTTACAAAAGTTGGTTTTTAATGTTTGTATTGATATATATCCAAATGTGTATTGATTTGTTAGACTTGAATCATAACTATACTTTGACTATTAGGAATGTACGATTAGATATAGACCAAATCCTAGGGTTAGGACAATAAAGTAATGAACTTTAATGTGTAAGCTACATTAGATGACCATTTCGTGCAATAATTAATCATCATGATCATTAAGATTAACTAACCTAATTAAATCTTCATGATATGAGCTTAATGACCAGTAATAAGAATAACTAATTAACATGACAATTGTGAGTAGGAATCTTTATAATCATTAGGATTTGTGAACGGACTAAGAAAACTAATCAGTTTAGGAATAAATGAAAACAGTTGAATATCATTGTATTTAATAGAAATCAATCATAAATGATGGGTGAATTCAAGTTTAAATAATAATACATTTAGAACTATTTCAAAATCAGTTCTTTATTTCAATTCTCCTTTGTTTTCCTTTTGCATTTAATATCAAATCCCCCACCCCTTTTTTTTACTTTATGTTGCAAATGTCGCTAGGTGCTGCCAGATCGGCGGACTATCGAGTAATCGGCTAGGCAGGATGACTATATATATATATATATATATATATATATATATATATATATATATATATATATATATATATATATATATATATATATATATATATATATATATATATATATATATAAACATCTTGATACAATAGTTATATGAGAAAAAGGAAATGAACCCGAGTACTCATTTGACCGAGGTTGACCAATGAGACCGAGTTCCACCGAGTACACCCAAGTCAGTTCGAGTTAGAGCAAGTTTGACCGAGTCCAAGTTTTATAGCCGATTCTAAAAAAATCGTCAAGGTACATAGCCGAGTACGAGTACTCGCCCGAGTGGCCGAGTTTTACAACACTGTCCAAGAGTTCGGCACCCTTTCTTACCACAACTATATTATTACACGATTAGGTTCACTACCTAGTGTGCGATAGTCCATAATTGAGATGATATCGATTTTATAAATTTTAAAATGCCATCTTGCACATCAAAGTTTTTTTGGTATTTACCAATGATTGGTTCGCACATATAAATAGGGCATATTTGGATGTTGAAAATACAAACAGATATTACCATTACCTTAAAACGTGTCTTTAATTGCACAAAATTTAACACCTCATTGAAGTTTATATGTGTATGGAATTAGACACTCTATTTCTTAACAAAAGGTCTAACATCTCGAGTTTCAATATTTATTGTCTTCCACGACCTCTTATACACGCAATAATGAAATACTTATTCTAAACTAATTTTTTAAAAAGAGAAAAAAAAAACAAATTTCATATTCTCTACATGTTAATTGAAAAGGTTTTATAACATTTTCAAAAAATACATGATTTCGTAGTACATATGTCATATTTCGCGGTACAAATGTTAGAAACTAGCCGTTTTTTTTTCCGACGCTTAAATATTTTCCCAAGCATTCAATGATCTAAATCAAAGACTTTACCTACAAACTTTCATTTGACTGTATCTTGAAAACTTTACATGTCTAGCCTGTGAAATCAGAGGTTTTTTTATTCGATTTTTTGTTGGCTTAAATAAATGACAATTTCGCAAACCAAAACATTAATTCCGCAAGTGAGGACCGCGAAATTATAGGCTATTTAAGAAAAAAAAAAAACCCATAAATTTCAACCAACTAAAAAAACTCAACAAAATTGATTAAATTTTCCCTTTTTGTTTTAACATGGTCAATATGTTTTGTTTATAACTAAATTTTAGTAACTCTTATATTTTGAAATAGTTAAAGTAATATGTAACCTCTTATTGATCAATTTATTAACAACTCAACTAAAAATGAAGTGGTTTGTCCCCTTTCCAAGTTACAGTGAATACCAAAAATGGTTTTGTAAAAGGATAATGACTCAGAAGGGTAATCATTTCTTGCGTTTGTTTAAAGTTACTTAACTTTTTTTTATACACATATGGCCAACGAATTTGTTTGGAGTGTTAACATATTACCATTATTACCGGTTGATGTATGTTATATTTAACGTGACATACACGTATGATTATGTAATGACATAGGAGAGTAATGAACTATTAATTTTGTTCAAATTTGGGTAATTTTTTTCTACAAGATATGACCAACGAACTTGTTCAAATGTTATCACTATTATACTTTTAAAAACGTGTATATACTTCTAAAAACGTATAAATACGCATATATATTTCTAAAAACGTATTTCATATTTCTAAAAATATAAAACTATGTATTTATACTTTTAAAAAATATATTTATACAACTAAAAAATATATTTATACTTCTAAAAATGTATATTGGTTATATTTTTTCACCCCTTGTATTTATACTTTTAAATACATTTTTACATTTTAGAAGTGTAAATACGTGTTTTTTTATATTTTAAGAAAAGTATAAATATGTATTTTTACATTTTTAGAAGTATAATTACATTTTTTTTAAGTATAAATATAGTTTATTACCCTCTAGAAACGTATTTATATTTCTAAAATGTAAAAATATGTTTTAAAAATGTTAATATTACATGTGAAAAAAATGAGACCAAAATACGTTTTTAAAAGTATAAATGTATTTCTAAAATTGAAAATACATTTTTAGAGGTATAATTACATAATTTTATGTTTAATTTTAGAAGTATAAAATACATTTCTAGAGATGTATTTATACTTCTGAAATGTTAAAATATGTTTAATTTCTGAAGTATCGGGATTAGAGCCTAGCCATGCTAAAAGTCAAGTTTATTTCGGGAACTTGAAACTGATCACTGCCGGTATCATTAATAGCATTCTCCCCTTTGATGTTGGTAAACTTCCTGTCAGATACCTCGGTGTGCCACTTACATCTACTCGCCTGTTTAAAAAAGATTGTAAATTTTTGGTTGAAAAAGTTAATCATCGGGTCCTCAATTGGAAAAATAAAAAACTTTCTTTTGCAGGTCGGCTTCAACTCATCACGGCGGTTCTAGCATCTCTTCATGTTTATTGGGCATCTGTTTTTCTCCTTCCTGTTTCTATAACAAAAGATATTGAGCGTGTCCTTCGTGGGTTTCTTTGGTGTGGAGGAGAGATGAAGAAAGGCAAGGCTAAAGTAGCTTGGGCTGATATTTGCTTTCCCAAAATTCAAGGCGGTTTAGGGCTTCGTAATTTAACTAAGTGGAATATCGCCCTCATAGCTACTCATGTATGGAAAATTATTACGGTTAAAGATTGTTTGTGGGTTAGATGGGTTCACTCGAACCATCTAAAAGGAAGAAACTTTTGGGATGCTCCTAGGAAGGCTAACGAAAGCTGGGGGTGGCGGAAAATTTTATCTACGAGACATATTTTGAGGGACAACTTTATTACTATTATTGGTAACGGGTTTAACACATCTGCCTGGTACGATAATTGGCACCCGACGGGACCCCTTGACTCGAGAATTACCAAGAGAATGATTGTGAACGAGGGATTTGCTTGCACGGACTGTGTGGCTAGGCTCACTGTTGATGGCAGTTGGAAATGGCCAGATCGGTGGATCTCTCAATTCCCTGAACTTGATTGTAATGTTAACACGGTTCCCAAAGGAGATTTTCCTGATAAAATCAGATGGCGTAGTGAAAAGGGTGGGCCTGTTGACTTTTCGGTCTCGAAAGTGTGGAAGAGTATTCGAAATAATAGAGCGTCTGTCCCATGGGCCCAGTTGGTCTAGTTTAATCATGCCATCCCCAGTCACTCCTTCATACTTTGGCTTGTTATGCTGAGAAAATTAAAAACTCAAGATAAGGTCCAAGTGTGGGAGCATAATTCAAATATTATTTGTGGTTTTTGCAAAGCGGTTAGTGACTCGCATGATCACCTGTTTTCCAGTGTCATTTCTCTAAAGTGGTGTGGTTTAATATCAAAAAATGGGGTCTTATGAACCATTTCCTTGCCTCGTGGACATCTTTGATTTCTTTAATGCAAAGTAATGCTAAAAACAAGTCCCTTTTGATCATCACCAGAAAATTGCTATTAGGCGGGACGGTTTATCACTTATGGAGGGAAAGAAATCGCAGAATTTTTATGAAGAAAGCGAAAACAGAGAAAGAAGTGATCGATGAAATTGTTGCTGAAGTTCGGTTGAAGCTAATTTCTTTATTAGGACCCAAATGTCAACCGGGTCTTAATTTAACCATCATTTGGAATTTGCCTACCCGAAGGGAGAAAACAGGATCGTGTAACATTTGTATGTAAATTTTTATGGGGACTAATTTGAACATCAAAGGAATTGACGGCTTAACTACTTGTTTAATCTCTTTTGGGATTATCAGGTTGTGTTTTAATCCGGGTACCCTGGATTTTTATAATACTTATTATTCCTGCGGAAGTAATAAGTGTTATATTAAGGAATTGACGGAGTCGAGATGTTCGTTCACTAGCGTTGGCATTATGGGATGGAAGATGGAGCAACTTTTTCAATGGCGGTGGTTTATTCTTAAAGTTTTGGTGCTTGCCATTTTATTAAAATTAAATTTTCTAAAGAAGTTTTTTAATTGCAAGAGCCACACGTGTGTAAAGCTTATGACATGGAGGCGTGTCTGGAATGTGAATATGATGTCTGGGCACAATTGGAGTAGTATAGGTAAACCTCGTGGTCATTTTCTGAAGAGCCAGGAGATATGCATGTGCATAGAGATGGATAGATTTTTGCGCTTTTGGGTTGTTACTCATTTTTGGGTTAATTTCCGTGTGAATTTACTTGGAGGCTGCATGGGTTTTGTTAATGGGCGTGATGGTGTCTTTGATTCGCATGTTTTGCTTTGCCTGCTGACTCGGCCCATTGGGTTTGTTCTTATGGTTGGGCTCGATCGGATCTCGCCTGCTTGGATAAGAAGACAGTTGGATTATTTCATAGGAGTCAAGGCTTTTGTGGTTCCTGCTTTTTGTGATCCATCTTTTTGGGCTTTCAGGAACCGATTTTGTCTTTTTTGGTATTTGTTTGATGTGTGGTTAATTACCCCTATGATGGTTGTTTCATAGGAGGTTTTTGTTCTTTTTTCTGTTTTTGAACTCTTATATAGCTTTTCTTGTTTTAATAAATATGTCTGGGTCATTGTGGCATTTCCCTTTTAATTATATAATCCAACGTGTACGTCATGTCAGCAGCTACCTATATCAACAGGCAATAATGACAATATGTTAATACTTCAAATAAGTTCGTTGATCATATATATATATATAAAAAAAATTATACAAATATAAACAAACACAAAAAATATTACCAAGTTCTGAGCCATTATCCCTTTTACAAATTAAAAACGAAGCCATATTTGTGGTTTTATATCATTTTCATATTCAAAACTGTTTTTCATTCTTTTAGAAAAA
The DNA here is from genome assembly GCA_023525715.1 of Cichorium intybus. Classification (NCBI taxonomy): domain Eukaryota; kingdom Viridiplantae; phylum Streptophyta; class Magnoliopsida; order Asterales; family Asteraceae; genus Cichorium; species Cichorium intybus. The sequence continues at coordinate 1,927,755 of JAKNSD010000023.1, forward strand.
CAACAAATTTTGTGGATATCGATAAAGATACGTACCAATAAATATAAAAAATTTCACAACCCCGAGGGATCTCTTTGCGATTCATCCAAGACATTTATTTATGTTTCCATTATCGTTTATTTCATTTGAATTATATTGTTCCAGAACAAGTTGTGACAGTTACGTTAACTTTATTGTATTTAGATTACCTTTTGATTTAATCACTATGATTTCATTTATTTTATTTAATCTAATTTAAATTTGATAGCTTTTTTTAATACGATGACTTTTATCTATGATCACTGGTTTGCAAGTTCATTTTACTTGATATGAGGTTTTATAAATTTAATATATATATATATATATATATATATATATATATATATATATATATATATATATATATATATATATATATATATATATATATATATATATAGGGTCCGGATCCGGTGACTACTTTTTTTTTGGTGAGGACGTACAAGGACCCCTTAAAAAATTGAAAAAAAAATATAAAAAAGACAAATCATAAAATCGAGAATACTACTATATCATTATAAAAAAACATTGGAAAAAAAATTCGGATCATTGAAAAACGTGATGATGTAATTTTTCTGTTTTTATTTTGGATCATTATTTCATTATAAATAAAATAATGATCCAAAAGTTTTTTTTTTTGAATCTTTTTTTCTCCGATATAGTACTATGATTCATTTTATTATTTATATTTTTTCTATATTTTTTTAAAAAAATTTTAAGGTGTCCTCGCAAGTATTCACTTTAATAAAAGTCCACATCCGATCCTGATTATATATATATATATATATATATATATATATATATATATATATATATATATATATATATATATATATATATATATATATATATATATATATATATATATATATATATATATATATAGGGTCCCGTTCCGGTAAGGACACTTTTTTCGGTAAGGACTCGAAGGACACCTTAAAAAAGTTGACAAAAAATATAAAAAAATACAAATCATAAAATCGAGAATAGTATTATATCATCATCAAAAAAATTGGAAAAAAAATTTTGGATCATTGAAAAAAAACGATGATCCACAAAAAAATTTATTTTGTGGATCATTGTTTCATTATAAAAAAAATAATGATCCAAAAGTTTTTTTTCGAATTTTTTTCTCCAATATAGTACTATGATCCATTTTATTATTTTTATTTTTTGTTTATTTTTTTTTCAATTTTTTTTAAGGTGTCCTCACGAGTCCTCACTTTAAGAAGTGTCGTCACTCGATCGCTTATATATATATATATATATATATATATATATATATATATATATATATATATATATATATATATATATATATATATATATATATATATATATATATATATATATATATATATATGTGGTCTCGTTCTAATGAGAACTCGTAAGGACACCTTAAAAAAATTTGAAAAAAATATAAAAAAATACAAATCATAAAATCGAGAAGAGTCCTCATTTTCTCCAATTTAATACTATGATCCATTTTATTATTTATATATATTTTTATTTTTTTCAATTTTTTAAGGTGTCCTCGTCCTCATTTTAAGAAGCGTTCTCAGCCGATAGCTTATATATATATATATATATATATATATATATATATATATATATATATATATATATATATATATATATATATATATATATATATATATATATATATATATATATATATATATATATATATATATATATATATATATATATGGTCTCGTTCCGATGAGAACTTGTAAGGACACCATAAAAAAATTTGAAAAAAATATAAAAAAATACAAATTATAAAATCGAGAAGAGTCCTCATTTTCTCCAATTTAATACTATGATCCATTTTATTATTTATATATATTTTTAATTTTTTTAATTTTTTAAGGTGTCCTCATCCTCATTTTAAGAAGCGTTCTCAGCCGATCGCTTATATATATACATATATATATATATATATATATATATATATATATATATATATATATATATATATATATATATATATATATATATATATATATATATATATATATATATATATATATATATATATATATATATATATATATATATATATATATATATATATATATATATATATATATATATATATATATATATATATATATATATATATATATATATATATATATATATATAGGGTTAGGATTCCGTAAGAACCCAAAATCCGGTAGCAACCGCGAGTACTCTTCTCATCCAATCACTCTCATTAAAGGCAAGAACTTCAAACGTCTTCCTTCGACGTGACACAATCACGTGTGACGCACGTCCGAACGTAATACTGACTCGAGGATACGATCATATGTGACGCATGTTCGTCTAACGTAATTTAAGTGAGTTTTTTTCCCTTTTTAGTTTTTTATAATTTTTTATTATTTTTTTTATTTTATTATTTTTTTTATAAAATTATTTTTTTATTTTGAATTATACTCGGTTCTAGCTTTTTTTATTTTTATTATTTTATTATTTTATTTTTATTTTTATATTTTTTATATGCTACTGTACTCGATTTTGATTTTTTTTTTTCTTTTTTCATTTCTTATAAATGTTTTTATTTTTTAATGTTTTTTAATCTTGTTTTTAGCGTTTTTTTTTGTATTTTTAATCTAATCATTTTGGATCATAACATTTTTAATCATAACGTTTTGAATTATGTATTTTTGGATTATAATGTTTTGGATCATAGTTTTTTGAATCTGATCATTTTTATCTTATAATATTTTAAATCATAATATTTTGAAAATGTATGTGCATATATATATATATATATATATATATATATATATATATATATATATATATATATATATATATATATATATATATATATATATATATATATATATATATATATATATATATATAAGACTCAGCACAAGCGCCGCAGGCGCGAAGCGTTGTAGGCCTGCGCCGGGGGAGCGTTCCGTATATCAGTTCTTTTCTTTCTAATTTTGCGTCTCGTTTTTCGTCTCTAGTCTAGATTCCTCGTCGATTCTTCCCCTCGTTCTTAATATCTTGGACATGGGGGGGGGGGGGCGGTTTGGTTTCTTTTATATATATATATATATATATATATATATATATATATATATATATATATATATATATATATATATATATATATATATATATATATATATATATATATATATATATTGGGGGGGGGGGCGGTTTGGTTTCTTATATATATATATATATATATATATATATATATATATATATATATATATATATATATATATATATATATATATATAGACTAAATATCAAATGGGAACCAATATTTTCCTAGGAACCATAGGAACTTTTTTATTGATTTTTTTTTTCAAAAAAAAAGACAAAATACACCTAATCGCTTATATTTAAGACCTTTTGTAAAAAAAAATTGAAAAAATAATATATATACACGAAATGTGCACATATGCACGAAACGTGATCATATACATATTTGCGAAAAAATGCATATATGCACATTTCGTGTATACATATTATTTTTCAAATTTTTTTTGACAAAAAGTCTTAAATATAAGCGACTAGGTGTATTATGGTATTTTTTTTGGAGAAAAAAATTCATCCAAAAAGTTCCTACGGTTCCTAGGAAAATATTGGTTATCTCTTGAAACGGATTCTATATATATATATATATATATATATATATATATATATATATATATATATATATATATATATATATATATATATATATATATATATAGATACATACATACATACATGCATACATACATACACACACACACATATATATATATATATATATATATATATATATATATATATATATATATATATATATATATATATATTTATATATATATATATATATATATATATATATATATATATATATATATATATATATATATGTAGGTTCAAATATGTTTTCTAAATACTGTGTGATTGTGCGACCTTATATTATCCATTGATTTCAAAAGGGCATGATCGGTGTTTTACCCTGATTTTATTTTTCAAAATCCAGCTCGTTACTGTAACGAAATCAAATTAATGTTCATAGTAGTTATTGTACGTTTAAAAAATCTGAATTCTATAATCAATTACATTATGTTTATGTAAAGCAGGAGGAATCATGATTCAATTTTCCCAATATATAATCAAATCGACGTGTGATTTGGATTTTCGAAGATGTGTAAATTTTGGATTATTTCAAGATTCACATATATTATGAATCAAAATATTACATATTATTCTTAGGTATAATGATCCAAAACTTATGATCCAATATTCAAAACTTGTTATGATCCAATATCCAAAATTTGTTATGATCCAAAATTCAAAATTTGTTATAAATATCATGTCTAATAATCCAAAACGAGTTAAAAAACAAGTTTTAAACGAAAAAAAGTTAAAAACATAGTAAAAATAAACGAAAAAAATAAAAAAAAAACTGAAAAAATAAAATAACCGGAAAAAATAAAAAAAGCTGAAAAAATAAAAAATTGAAAAAACACAAAAATAACTAATAATCGAATTTATTAAAAGCTAAAAAATATTTAATAAATAAAAACAAATAAAACATATTTTGATTAAAAGCTTATTATGCTAAGCCTTTTGCATCATGCAAATCTTGTAAACATGATAATGTATTGTGTAGATGAAGACTATTGCCTCCTCTTTCATGAGTTCATAGCTTTGAGATCACTCGAATAACATTTACATGTTGAAACTTTATGATTGTAACTGAAGCTTTGTGATGACTACGATTTATGATTATTTTGAGTTTGGACATATATGCGAAAATACATAAGATTATCTATGATATCTATGTTATTAGGGTTATGGTGTAATTAAATTAATAATGTATATTAATAGCAATTGTACTGCTTGAAACAGTGATGCTAAGTATAAAGTTGCATTTTAATGTAAACAAGATTGCATTCTTGTAACTAAAATAATAGTAATAAGTGGCATTCATTATAATAAAGGTTGTATTTTGTTGATTAAAAAAATAAAATAATAGTGGCCTTTGAGTGTACAAAAAGTTGCATTTTGCAACTAAAACTTTAATAAATGTTGCATTATGTATAAAAACAATTGTGTTTGATATTAAAAAAGGTTGCATTTTACAGTAAAAAAAGTTGCATTTGCATGTAAAAGGGTTGCATCCCGAAAAAGTTGCATTTGAGTAGTACATGCAACTCTTTCAAAAAGGGTTGCATTCTCTAACAGAAAAGTTGATTTATGTCTAATGTTACTTCACCTGACGCAGCCCTTGGTAAAATGTTGCTTTAGGCATAATGTGACTTTTAAGGCTTAATGCAACATTTTACTGAGGTTGCATTAGCTTTATTTTGTATTAATACCAAAATTATCATACTTAATCTTATAGACCAAAGGTTTGGGTATTTCAGGTGGTGATTCATCATTGACCGGAAGCGTAGTTACAAACAACTGTTTATATTTTTTTCCCCAACACCACCTCCTCACATATTCAACACATTGTCGTGGTCACCACATTTGTTCAATATCATATTTCCAAAAAAATCAACCGTAAACACAAAAATCAAAACATTTTTATTGCAATCAAAACAATTGAATCAAAATGCAATTAAGTTGAGATGGGCATCTGTCATCATAATCATATCATCGAATATAAAAAAGCAAGATTGATTAGAATGGAGTTATGTAAACTTGCAATTTCAATACAATATTGTAAGATTTTATTTCTATTTCTATTACAAGTCATTTTTGTTTGTAAATTAAGTTATACAAATTTACATTTTAATTAATATGTGATACATGTAATTTATAAAAATAGTGACGATCGAATCAAAACGTTATTGATAAATTTGTATTTTGTGTCTAAGTTGTTATTTAAACAGGAATGAGGAAGTAATGATTTTTGGAGCCATTGTAACCACTTTTATTGTTGGATGTGACCGCAAAGAGTGTCTAGTTGTTGAAGTGCGCGATTTTATTAAGGAAGTTCATGGTCAAAAACATAGCATGCAGTTTCACGTTCACCCCCATGTTATGGGCACTGAAACGAATTCAGCATTCACAGTTTGGAGGGTGCATCTTACCCCTTTTTATTTTCATTCTTAAATAATGTTTAAATTTAAAAAGTTAATTGCTTTTTGGATGGATTGATTAGAAAATTTTCAACTAATTTCATGTAATTTTTTAATTCGCTAGCTAAAATTCGGTTGGTTGTTAAAATACTATTTATTTACCAAAATTTCAGATATTTTTCGACCATATTTACTTTTTGGAAAATTAAATATCATCTTATATTTTCTTCCTACTCGTCCTCATACTCATGTTAAACAGTGACAAATCTCTTTAAATATTACTAATTTGATTAAATATGATACTTGTCATTATTTAATATGGATAAGATGATGAGTAAGAAGAAAATATAGAAGAATATAAAACCTATCTTGTTTTTTTATTCTTTTCTCATGATCCGTGTATACCTTTCAAAATAGAGATTGGTTTTCAAAACAGAACTTAGACCATCCCCATCGGTGGTGGGAAACGATCCGCTTGCCGTTTTTTCCATTAAAAAAATCAAAACTAAAATGAAAGCCACGACCTAGGCCGCTCCACCGACCCGGCTCACGGCACTTTACCCACTCTCTCACCTTTTCTTTTTTTCTTTTTAAACATTTTTCTATTAAAAAGTGGTTTTAAAATCTACTTAAAAAATAAATAAATAACATTAAAATATTTAAAATGAAATTCTTTACAAAATGAGACCAATTTTAATAACTTTTTGTGTTTTTTTTTAGCTAAAATATAGGATTGGCTTGGGTTGCTAATGCGTGTGAAAAATGAGTTGGATTGGGTTGGGTTGTATAGGTGGAAGAATAAGAAATTAATTTTTTAATAGAAAATTTGGGTTGGGTTGGATTATGAATGGGGATAGTCTTAATGAATGATTATGTTGGTAATATGTTATTGGATTACTTATTTACTTTTTTTCTTCAAACAATTTCCAACTGTCATCATGAACTTATTTTTTCCATAAACATAATTAGATAATTTTTTTATTTTGATTCATTGTGACCCATTAGAAACAAAAATTGATCGAAACAAAATATAAAAGGTAATTCAGTTGTTCGGCTACTTTTATATTAATTTTACAATTCCTATTATAAAATCGCTTTTCTATAAACTTGATTATATAAATCACCCTGTTTAAAAGATATGCAGTTTTGTAGATTCAAATTAATATAAAAAACTTGTAATCTATTTACCCCAAGCCTTCTAGGAGGGTTATAATTAAAATTTGCAGATTATCCGATCATTTGTCATCGTTTTGCCACCGTTATTAAACACTGGTTTCTTTTCTAGTTATTAATTAACAAGGGAATATACTAGATAGTATTAGAATAGTTGGCTGAAGATTTTATAATTCTATGGGACTTGGTCTAATTTGGCTACTTTCAATTACCCACCCAACAACAGTTTTAATACAATATTGCGCTATGAGGTGATGATTGTGATATTGTGTTGTGTTTTTATTAGAGTGCGTATTAATGAAAATTGTCTATCTGAGTCATTAATTTGGTGTTAATAAATTTATCGGGTATTATTTAATAGTCACATGATTTGCAAATAAATAATTAAGTACTAATTATATTCGTGTATTGGAAGTTTCCAACCTTCCCCCCGTCCAGACATCTGGAAATGTATGCTGTCACCAGATGAATCTTACCATGTTGATGTAGTGAGACACAAGCTAGATTGGAAACCCCCTCTGGATAATGTAGGCAAAATATGGTGGAACCCGCTGGTCCCGAAGAAGATCATATGTTTTGTTTGGCGTGCAAGGATAGATCGAATCCCTTCTACTGTGGCATTAATGAAGCGAGGTGTTTCTACAGGATCAAATTCCTGTGGTTACTGTCGATTATCGGAAGAAGACTCGGAGCACATCCTTATCAGATGTTCTTTTGCTCGCATAGTGTGGGAGTGGGTGTTTAAATGGTGCAGAATAAAGAACTTCAATCCTACGAAGGTGGATGATATTTTGGATTTTGCAAGCAATTGGGGATGTTGCCCAAAAAAGCGAAAGACTTTGGTCTCTATTTTATACGGCACGCTATGGTGGATCTGGAGGGCTAGAAACGAAAGACAGTTCAGGAACAACCATATTTCTCCTACACAGGTGGCTGCCAATGTACAATCAATGGTTTTCATTTGGATTGTGAATCATTGCCTTCAAAAAGCAATAGTAAAAGGAATAATTCAAGTGGGCCCCGCTGAATAGTAATTCAAAATCAAATTCCAATTGAGTTATGCACGTGAAGTTTGAACGACGAATATTAATTTCTCCATACGGCGCCTCAATTTGTTTTCAACAATTGCAGCAAAAACTTCGGCTAATCATCCCTATAAAAGGGGATGCTCTTATTGCATTTAGATACACACAAAAAACAATCAGAGTGATATATATATATATATATATATATATATATATATATATATATATATATATATATATATATATATATATATATATATATATATATATATATATATATATATATATATATATATATATATATATTGTGAGGCACCATGTATTAAAAGAAAAGAGAGATATATATTTTTCAGTTCCAAATCTTGTAACCTCCTCATTTTTCTCATATAGTGTTCATCATCGGTTGTGCCCGTGGTTTTTTCCCGAAAGGGTTTTTCCACGTTAAATTCTTGTGTCCACATTTATTTTTCTTTATCGTATTATTATTTTATTTTATTGTCGATATAATTTTCATAACAAGTGGTATCAGAGCCACGTTGTTTTCTATACTCATTCTCAATTTATTCAGTATTATATCGACATGGTTACTTTGAAATACGATATTCCATTGTTGGATCGAGATACAAGATTTTCATTATGGCAAGTAAAAATGCGAGTTGTATTGGCTCAGTTAGACCTTGATGATGCTCTGTTAGGCCGAGACAAAATGCCTGCGTCTTGGTCAGATGAAGAAAAGGATCGTAAAGATCGTAAGGCTCTCTCTCATATCCATCTTCATTTATCTAACAATATTTTGCAGGAAGTTTTGAAAGAAACTACTGCAGCCTCTTTATGGCTAAAATTAGAACAAATTTGCATGACCAAAGATCTCACAAGTAAGATGCACCTTAAACAAAAATTATTTTCACTTAAGATGCAAGAAGGTGGATCATTGCTGGATCATCTTTCGACGTTTAAAGAGATCATCACTGATCTTGAAGCTATGGAGGTAAAATATGATGAAGAGGATTTGGGTTTAATTCTTTTATGTTCTTTGCCTAGTTCTTATTCAAACTTTAGAGATACCATGTTATATAGTCGTGATACTTTAACACTTCAAGAAGTTTATGAAGCTTTGCATGCCAAAGAAAAGATGAAAGATATGGTATCCACTGAAGGTTCAAGTTCTAAAGGAGAAAGTCTGGCAGTTCGTGGCAGACCAACAGATAAGAATGATTCCAAAGGCAAGAACAAAAGAAATTTTAGAAGCAAATCTAGATCCAGACGTTCCAAGTCATGCAACTATTGCAAAAAGGAAGGACATGATACCTCTGAATGTTACAAGTTGAAAAACAAGGAGAAAAGAGCTTCTAATCAAAATCACAAACCAAATCAAGATGATGAAGGAAAAGCTACTTATGCTGTTAAAAATAATTCTAATGGAGATGTCCTTGTAGCTTTTGCAGGAATCCTAAAATCCAATGATGAATGAATTTTTGACTCAGCTTGTACTTTTCACATGAGTCCAAACAGAAGCTGGTTTACAAACTATCAATCTATAGAAGGTGGCTCCGTATTGATGGGTGATAATGCACCATATAAAGTCACTGGAATTGGTTCCATTCAAATCAAGATGTTTGATGGTGTTGTCAGAACTTTGTCTGATGTTCGACACGTTCCAGGTTTGAAAAGAAACCTTATTTATTTAAGTACTCTTGACCTTAAAGGGTACAAATATTCCGATGAAGGTGGAGTTTTAAAGGTTTCTAAAGGAGTTTTGATTGTGATGAAAGCTGATATTAAATCTGCAAACCTGTATCATCTACAAGGTAGTACAGTAACGGGTAATTCTAATGTTACTTCAAATTCATCTATTGATACTACTAACCTGTGGCATATGCGTCTTGGGCATATGAGTGAACTTGGTTTGACAGCATTAAGCAAAAGAGGATTGCTTGATGGTCAATGCGTTGGCAAACTGGAATTCTGTGAACACTGCATATTTGGCAAACACAAGAGGGTGAAATTCAACACCTCGGTACATACTACAAAAGGCATTTTGGAGTATGTACATGCTGATATATGGGGACCATCTCAAGAAGCATCACTAGGAGGTGCTCGTTATATGTTGACAATTATTGATGATTATTCAAGAAGAGTTTGGCCATATTTCTTGAAGCTTAAATCTGAAGCATTCTCTGCATTCAAAGAATGGAAAGTCATGGTGGAAAACCAAACTGGTAAGAAGGTCAAAAAGCTTCGCACAGATAATGGTATGGAGTTTTGTTCAAATGAATTTAATCCATATTGTAAACTAGAAGGAATTGTTAGACACTACACCGTTTCTCACACACCTCAACAAAATGGTGTAGCTGAACGTATGAACAGAACCATTATTTCAAAAGCCCATTGTATGTTATCTAACGCAGGATTATCTAAGAGTTTTTGGGCAGAAGCTGCTTCTACTGCATGTTATCTAATTAACATGTCACCTTCTATTCCACTTGATAAAAAGACTCCTATTGAGGTATGGCCTGGCTCCCCAGCAAACTATTCAGATTTAAGAATTTGTGGTTGCCCTGCTTATGCTCATGTTGATAATGGAAAATTAGAGCCTAGGGCAATTAAATGTATCTTTCTTGGTTACAAGTATGGTGTGAAAGGATATAAGTTATGGTGTCCTGAAACTAAAAAGGTCGTGATTAGTAGAAATGTAGTATTTAATGAATCAGCTATGCTACATAAAGATTCTCCTACTAATATTCCTGTTGAGAGTCAACAAAAGACAAGTGTGCAGGTGGAGCAATCTGTTGACTCAGAACATACACCAGAAAAAGAAAACTCTATTGATCAAAATCCATCAGTTGAGCAAGAGTCTTCTACTCATACTCCTACTCACCAACCACAACGTTCTATAGCAACTGATAGACCTAGGAGGGTCATTCATCCTCCCAAGAGACTGATAGAAGAAGCAAACATTGTTGCTTATGCTTTAAACGTTGTTGAAGAAATTGAAGGTATCAAAGAACCCTCAACTTACACGGAAGCCATTACTTCAGAACATTGCAACAAATGGATAACTGCCATGCATGATGAAATGGAATCTCTTGAAAAGAATGGCACTTGGGAGTTGGTGAAATTACCAAAAGAAAAGAAGCCTATCCGCTGCAAATGGATTTTCAAAAGAAAAGAAGGTATTACTCCTAATGAGGAAGCAAGATTTAAAGCAAGGTTAGTTGCTAAAGGCTATATCCAAAATCCAGGCATTGATTTTACTGATGTCTTCTCTCCTGTTGTTAAGCATAGCTCAATTCGTACTTTACTTAGTATTATTGCCATGCATAACTATGAGCTTGAGCAGTTAGATGTCAAAACTGCATTTTTACATGGTGAATTGGAGGAAGATATTTATATGGAGCAACCTGAAGGCTTCATTATCCCTGGAAAAGAGAACTTAGTATGTAGATTGAAGAAATCTCTTTATGGGTTAAAACAGTCCCCAAGGCAATGGTATAAGAGGTTTGACTCTTTTATGCTATCTCAGAATTTTAAAAGATCAGATTATGATAGTTGTGTTTATTTTAAGTCAGTCAATGGTTCATCAATATATCTGCTTCTTTATGTTGATGATATGTTGATTGCTGCAAAAGATAAACTAGAGATAGCAAAACTGAAAACACAACTAAGCAATGAGTTTGAAATGACGGACTTAGGTCCAGCCAAGAAAATTCTTGGTATGGAAATTACTCGTAACAGACAGCATAGAAAACTATACCTAAGTCAAAAGAGGTATATTGAGAAAGTTCTTCAAATATTCAACATGCATAAAGCCAAGCCAGTGAGTACTCCGTTAGCTGCACATTTCAAACTATCTTCAGCATGTTGTCCAAAGACAGATGATGAAATTAAAAACATGGCGAAAGTTCCGTATTCTAGTGCAGTTGGTTCTCTAATGTATGTCATGGTATGTTCTCGCCCTGATTTATCTCACGCTTTAAGTATTGTTAGCAGATATATGGATAACCCAGGAAAAGAGCATTGGAAAGCTGTTCAATGGATTCTTAGATATTTATGCGGTACTTCCAATACATGTTTACAATTTGGAAGTTCTGGTGAAGGACTGGTGGGCTATGTAGATTCTGATTATGCTGGAGATTTGGACAAAAGAAGATCTTTGACAGGTTATGTCTTTACCATTGGTGGATGTGCTGTGAGTTGGAAGACAAGTCTACAGACCACTGTTGCCTTATCCACAACTGAAGCAGAATACATGGCAATTTCTGAAGCTTGTAAGGAAGCTATTTGGTTAAGAAATTTATACGGTGAACTTTGTGGAGACACATCTCCCACAAAGATTGTAACGACCCGGCTCTCCAAAGCCTGTCTTTTACAAGATAATATCACCAGGGATCGTCCCATGATCCAAGCCGAGCGTTACATATACCTGCAAAAACCACATAAATAAAGGGGTAAGCTATAAAGCTTAGTGAGTAATCGAATCACAGTATGGCCTAAGTAGCCACACTCGTTTCACAGATTCATTTCACTACACTTGACCGTCCTACGATCATACTGTGAAACTACCGTATTACCCGACGGCACTCACCGCTCTCGTACATTCTTACTACACTTTCTTCTATTATCTGGTAACATATAATGTTACTCTTTTACTATTTTCTTTTACTGTCTGGTAACTTATGACGTTACCGTACTGTCTGCACTTTCTTCTATTACTTGGTAATTTATATCGCTACCATACTGTCTGTCTTTCTGTACTTCTTTCTACTTATAGCATTATCGTACTGTCTAACGTTACTTACTTACGGTATCGTATACCGTTCTGTATTTTATTATGCCGCCTATTTTTATTATACGGCTACTCATTCGTTACTACTATGTTATAAGTGTTTACCGGTTCCGCACCGGGTTATCTGGCGATACTATTCCTCTTAACCAAATTTATTATTTGGTACTGTCTATACGATCTTGTTTTATGGGATATCTATATCCCCTTTATTTTATTAAATCAATACTGGTGCAACATATGGAGCTGGCACACAGTATCTACACATTATCTTTATATTTACGTCGTATGTCATTCTTTCGCATGGGCACTACATTATTGGTTAATCACTCTACTTAGCATCACCTCGTGACACACTACCTTCCCTGGACCAGACTCGTCAAATGAGCCCGCAACATATCTACCTTCCTCGTAACTACTAACGCATAAATCATAGCTGTACTATACTGTATTTCAATCAATAGTCTCTTTCTACTACAGTTTAACACGTATAAACTACTAGGGAGAATACGGTAGCGATTACTCACCTGAGTTTGGTGCTTTCTCGGAGTCCTGGCACGGTTCTCGTTCCGGACTTCTGTCGGCTCCCGAGCACCTCAACGCTAGCTACCGCTGACTTCTTACTTCTCACTATCATCTCTCAACGTATACTCCTTACCAGAACACTCTCTTATATCGTATATGTGTTTTGTGTGTGTTCTGCCTCAAAAATGAGGCTTGTGCCTCGTATTTATAGCCTCTGAACATCCCTCGCGTCGCGACCATGCCTCTCGTCGCGTCGCGATGACTCACCTCGAATGATTGCCTGATTGCGCAATTTACGGCGCAATTTACGGACGTGCTGACACGCGTCGCGTCGCGACCACCATGGCCGTCGCGTCGCGAGGCACCGACACTAAAAAGTGTCACTTTTTCTGTTTTTTTGCTCCGTTTTGACTCCTAGGCTTTGATCGTTATATTTTTCTTATCTCATAATAACCTTAACATCGTTATTTGGTCAAACTAATGGTTAAAACGTTCTTACTTTTGATCTACAGTCCCTTCCGGGACACGGGTGTCACAAAGATTTTTTGTGATAGTCAAAGTACTATTTATCTCACAAAAGATCAAATGTTTCATGAGAGGACGAAGCATATTGATGTACGTTATCACTTTATTCGATATGTTATTTCCAAATGTGATATTCAAGTTCAAAAGATTAGCACTCATGACAATCCGGCGGATATGATGACGAAGCCGGTTCCAGCAACTAAGTTTGAGCTTTGCTCAAGCTTGGTTGGTATGATAATCTAATTCCAAGGATTGTCGGCACACGATGATTTTATAATGAGGAGTTCTACAAGCGGAAATTCGTCTCAAAGTGGAGTTGTTTGATTACTTATTGCTTTTAAAGTCAATGTGGAGATTGTGAATCATTGCCTTCAAAAAGCAATAGTAAAAGGAATAATTCAAGTGGGCCCCACTGAATAGTAATTCAAAATCAAATTCCAATTGAGTTATGCACATGAAGTTTGAACGACGAATATTAATTTCTCCATACGGCGCCTCAATTTGTTTTCAACAATTGCAGCAGAAACTTCGGCTAATCATCCCTATAAAAGGGGATGCTCTTATTGCATTTAGATACACACAAAAAACAATCAGAGTGATATATATATATTGTGAGGCACCATGTATTAAAAGAAAAGAGAGATATATATTTTTCAGTTCCAAATCTTGTAACCTCCTCATTTTTCTTATATAGTGATCATCATCGGTTGTGCCCGTGGTTTTTTCCCGAAAGGGTTTTTCCACGTTAAATTCTTGTGTCCACATTTATTTTTCTTTATCGTATTATTATTTTATTTTATTGTCGATATAATTTTCATAACATGGATGAAACACAGGGGAAAAAATCGTTCTATTCGCTGGGCGGACTAGTCTGCAAATCCATGTAATATCACTACATAAGGAAAGCTTTTCGACAGTATAGAAAAGATGGATCTAGCGAGTAGTTGGTGTATTTGATGTTATTTAGTAGTTGGTGTATTTGATGTTGGTATGGGTCGGTTCCTTCCTGTGTATTAACAATTGAGGCATCTAGCTACTTGCTAGGTGTTCTCTTATCAATAAAATTTTTGCTGGTTCAAAAAAAAAGTTATTACATATCAAACAGGTCCTGTTGTCATGCTTAGAGTGAACATGTCATGTTTGTCCTCTAAAGTTAGAACAATTAATTGTGTGATTAAGTTTTTTTGGAAACAGCAAAAGAATGATATTATCATATTAATAAGAAAAATTATGTACAGACACCAAAAAGGCCAACGAGATGCCAAGTCAAAATCACCAACATCACCATCTATGAACTATAATTGAATATAAGGAGTGACATTCTAGCCTGACCAACACAAACTGGACCTCTTACCCCAAGCTTGATCCAGTTAAACATGTCTAACTTGATTTGGTCCGTCACACTGAAATTGAAGGGTGGGCGTGCCGAAACACTTTTTCATTCCGAGCTTTCCAAATGTTCCATATTGTTCCATAAACAATAGAGTACAAGATTCTTCTTCTTTTCGAGCACGATCCCCAATTATCCACCAAGATGAAAATATCCTCCATTGTGTTCGCTACAGCTAGACCCACCTCACACCATTTACCAATACCCTCCCATATTCTTTTAGTGAAACTGCATCCAATGAGGATATGGTCCCGATTCTCCAGTCCATCACCGCACGTATCGCAAATAGAAGATGGAACATTGATTCCTCTGTGAATTAAACCCACTTTGGTTGGAATACCGCCTTGTTTAGCCTTCCAAATAAAGCATTGTACTTTATACGACACCTCTCTCACCCATTTGATGTTATCGCAAGCTAGGTTAAGAGACCGACCCCAATTGAATTCATCTCTGAAAGTTTTCATAGTAAATATCCCGTCTGGTGCGATCTTACAAACCCATTCACTGGAATCCATCTCTTTTGTAAAGATGTGGTTAAAACTAAGACCAGCCTTAACTAGTTCTTTAGCCAAACCTCCAACATTATTCCAAACACCATAAATGGATTTATTTGGCAAATTGTCCGGGGGCTTACAGTTGAGGTTGTGAATACCAGTTATGGTACGACTCCAAAGAGCAGTTCTCTCTTTGCGTAAATGCCACCACCATTTAACTAATAAACCAACGTTTAATGATTTTAGAGATCCGACCCCCATACCCTCGTTGTCTTTTGAAGCCACGATCTTATGCCATGCAATCCACGGGATCTTGTGACACTCAACGTTACCCCCATAGGAATTTGCGTCTAATACCTTCAAGTTTATCAATATTCCCATCCGGTCTTTAAATAGTGAAAGATAATAATTAGGTAAGCTACCGAGCATCGCTTTAATTAGTGTAACTCTACCACCAAAGGACAATGACCGGGACTTCCAAGATGATAGTTTCAAATTGAAGTGATCAATTATAGGCTTCCAATGTTTTTTGAGGTTCATGCTTGCACCAACAGGTGATAGTGTTTTATTTTTACAATAAAACACTATCATTTAAAGACTGTTTTATCGCATTAAAATGCTCCGAGGCACACAAAAACTATATTTTTGTGCAAAATAAAAGAATACAAAAACCGCCTTAAAACATGCAAAAAGCTTCTTCATAACAGATATGGTTCAGACAGACCCGTCTAACCTACCTCATCTGTTAAAATCAAACAATCACATTTTATAAGAATGCATGTTTTCACAACAAATAGGCAAAAGCTCACATTCCAACGGCAGCTCCTGATGCACACCACAGACTCCCAACAGTCTGGCGGTGATAATAGATCTACTGTCGGGTCAATACTAACCCATGCCAGCCATTTGTTTTCACACAGAAAACATCTCACAAATCACGGGGAAATCCTATTAAGATATCATTAATTCTCTCAATAGAATTATGATTAATTTGTCTACAGTCCCCAGACATCCTCACAAAAATTGCAAGCTAAACGAGAGAATATCTCATTTCTTCATACACTGCACATCACAACCCACTGCTGTGTTGCAGATGCAAATCTGCCAGAACTATGGTTTTCACCATAGGAAATCCTGATAAGCTCAACATCAAAACAGGCTTATATTAACAGGTGGCTAAACATGAATTACGATTCATGTTTAACTTGAACAGAGTTCTCCGGAGCTGCTGGTGTGAGGAAAACAAGAGGGATTCGTGTGCTAACATTTATGGCTTATTTTCAGGAACAAGACCCAAGAACTGTAACGAAACAATCAAACCCGAGGAAGTGACGCTCAACCCAAAAATACCAAAAATACTCAAAATACCAAAAATACATAAAAAAAAAAATACAACAATCGCGACTTGAAGATCCTGTGTCGCAACGTGAAGAAAAACAAGACAGAGAACCAAAAAGTTACAGTGCTCGCGCCGCGACGGAACCAATGGTCGCGACGCGAAGCACTTGGACGCGACACCAACCACTCCATGATCGCGAGGCTACCAACAAACGCACTAACCAGTGGCCGACAAAAGTAGTACCTGCTCCACACCCTCGCGTCGCGACGGTACTCTTGGTCGCGACGCGAGCACTGTGCTCAGGCAGTATAAATAGAGGTCTTCTATGCACGGATTTAGACACCAATACACCATTTCTACACCATAAACATCAATTCACTCTCTATTTGTAGTAGTAGTCAGAATATCTCTTAGTTAGTTGTTTGGAACCGATAGATCATCTATCTCGGTTGTAATTCTAGTTGTAATTCACGATAACTCGAAGGGTAAACACATCAAGTTGCATGTCAAGAATCATCAAGACCATCTCCACGACCATCATGGAAGGCTAATCTTTTCAGATTACTTCCGGTAATGTTGTCCAACCTTTAGTATAGCATGTTTTTACTTTGATTCCGAACAAATATTTACTATTGTAACTTTTAAACTCTCATATCTTTGAATACAAGTAGTGAATCATTTGTGTCTACTTCTACTTGCTATCATATTTCTAAGACATAGTATTACCAATATATTATTCGTGCCTATCTCACCTAAATAACGAGCTAAGACGGATAATCTGTTAATATACTTTGTACCAAAATAATATGTTAATAAGTTGTAACGTTACTATCATCTAGATAAAACATAATATTGCTACATCATTGTTTGTGCTCAATCTACTCAATTGTTAGACAAAGACAAATAATTGATCCAACATATTATGTATTTACCTGTGTAATAGTAAATGACAGTAAACTGTAATTATGTCAAAGTAATTATATCGGAATCATTGTAATATAACATGTGAAACTAATTGTTGATAACTAAACCGGAAGTAATTCTTTTCTATTCTCAAGTTAAAATCTTAATATTTTCACCATCACCGTTAAAATTTTACTTTACAACTCGTTAAAAGTTAACCACTAAATCCTTGGACTCGACCCCACTTGCCCTATCTACATAGTAAAAAGTGGGTTATAAATTGTTTTTGACGCGTGTGACGATAGCGCTGTCAAAATGGCGCCGTTGCCGGGGATTATGTGCGCTTAATTTCTAAAGAGTTGTTTTAAAATTTTTCTTTTTGTTATTATTGTGCAAACTCACTTGTTTATGCATACAAGACATAGTAGCAATAATTCACCGCTGTTATTTAATCCGGAACCCGAAAGAACTCTTAGACACAATCGAATTGCAAGACGTTTAATTGAAACAATGAATTTGGACGAAGTATTGGTAGAGGATGTTCCCGATGAATCACATGTACAACCTCCACAAATGGGTCCGCAAAATCCCATACCACAAACACATCCACCAAATCCTCCACAATACCGCAACAATGGCAACGGTGGTTATCAAGGAGATAACACCAATAATTGGAATGGCACGAACCGACACAACGGGGGTTTTCAAGAAGGTAATCATTTTCAATACAATCCTCGTTATTTAGATCAACCAAATAGACATTCTGTAGCATCTCACTTTCAACCAGGTGATTATGATGATCCTTCACCTATAATATTTCCACACGGAAACGAACATATTGTAGAAATTCGACCACAATTAATTGGGGTAATCCCACTTTTTCGTGGTTATAAAAATGAGGATCCTTATAATCACTTGTATGAATTTCTTGCAATAGCAAATGCAAACACACCAAGAGAAACCAATAGAGACACGTTTAAATTGCATTTATTTCCATTTACCTTAAAAGAAAAAGCGAATTATTGGTTTACATCACTTGCTCCCGGAAGTATTAATACTTGGGATCAATTGAGAACCAACTTTTTACAAGAGTTTTACCCAGCTAGTAAAACCATAGAAATAAGAAAAGCCATACAAGATTTTACACAAAAACCTAACGAAGAATTCCATGATGCATTCGATCGTCTTAAAGAATTACTACGATCGTGTCCACATCATGAATTCCCTCGTTGGCAACTTGTACGGTATTTCTTTGATGGGGTAGATAGCACGAACCAATCCATGATAAACGCTGCCTCAAGTGGTACATTTATGTTGCAAGACAGTGAGAATGCATGGAAATTTTTGGAACAATTAAGTAATGGTTCAAAAGCAAATTATTCCACAAGAAAACAAGAAATTCCAAATCAAACCGTTGCAACAATCGCACTCGATAAAACATGGAAAACTGGGGTAAAATCTGACATCATGGCTTTAAGTAAAAAGGTTGATTTATTACTTACAAGCCTTGGGAAAGAGAAAGGTGTTAATGTTTTGCAGGGGCAGAAATCGTGTGGAAACTGTGGAAACACTGGACACGTTGCACATAATTGCACAAAAACTCGGGAAGAACTCAATCATTTAAATGGATATGGCCAACACCATAATCCACAAAGATCTTTCAGACCCAGCAATCAGGGGAATTTTCACAACAACAATCAAGGAAGTTACCATAACAACAATCAAGGGAATTTTAATAATAACAATCAGAGAGGACAATATCAAAACCAACATCAAAATCAGCAACGAACATTTCAACCCAACCACAACGGAAGAGAAGCAAGTACAAGCAGAAAGGAACCAGAAAATGAAGGAACCAAGCTAGACAAGATTATGGAATTCATTACCCAAACATACCAGAAAACCGACACCAACACCAAAACGATCGCTGCAATGGAGAAGCAAATAGCACAATTAGCCGAACAACTGGGGAAAAGAGAAGAAGGAAAATTCCCAAGCAACACAACTGTGAATCCTTCTCACAGTCAACGACCGGGAAAAGAACACCAAGTCAACCAAGTCATCTCTTTACGAAGCGGGAAGAAAGTCGACAATCAGGTAAGTTCTCTTCCTAACCCAATTTTAGAAGAAGAAAGTGACACCGAAGAAATATACAATGAAAAAGAGGAATTAGAAAAAATTTTAAAAGAAAAAGAAATAGAAATTGAACAAAATAACACCGCACCATATCCATCAGCCCTTGAACCGTCGACTTCTAAGGACACAAAACGGACTAAATCGGAAGACATGTGGGAAGTCTTTTCCCAAGTCAAAATCAATATTCCATTAGTCAAACTAATCAGAGAAGTCCCCTCATACGCGAAATTTCTGAAAGACTTATGTATTCAGAAAAGAAAATTAAAATCGCGTCTCCCAAAGAAAGTAGACTTAACAGAACATGCAAGTTCTATAGTCTCCAACTCTCTTCCTCCTAAACTCAAGGACCCAGGAGCACCCTTAATCTCTGTCACCGTAGGAAACATAAACATAAAAAAGGCACTTTTAGACCTTGGAGCAAGTGTCAACATTCTTCCAGGGAATTTGTTTGATCAGTATGAACTAGGCAATCTAGAACATACTGACATCATTTTACAACTTGCTGATAAATCCACGAAAATCCCAAGAGGAATGTTGACCGATGTTATAATCAAGGTGGATGAATTTTACTATCCAGTTGACTTCTTAGTGCTTGATACTGAACATACTTATAAGGAAAGTCAAGCCTCAATTATTTTGGGACGACCATTTTTAGCAACAACAAACGCCCAAATTAATTGTAGAACAGGAGCAATGGATATCGTCTTTGGAAACAGAAAACTCAGATTAAATGTTTTTAACACATTTAACAATTCATCAACAGAACATGAATGTTATCAAGTTGATGTAGTTGATGACTTAGTGCATCAAACTACACCAACCATCTTAAGATCTGACGAATTGGAAAGTTTTCTTAACAACACCAGGATTGAAGACAGGGACACAAAAGAAGTACACATGATAGAAGAAGTTTTTCAAACACAGCAATGGAAAACACCATGGATCCCACAAGTGGAAAAATTACCCACGAGTTTTTCAGCACCGCTAAAATCATCCTTTGAAGTACCACCGGTCTTAGAATTGAAAACACTACCTAAACATTTGAAATATTCATTCTTAGGACCTAACAAAACTCTACCTGTAATAATTTCTGCTGATTTAACAGGTACTCAAGAGGAAACTTTGTTAGAAGTGTTGATGAAATACAAAGAAGCTATTGGATGGACAATAGCAGATCTGAAGGGAATAAGTCCAGCGACGTGTATGCACCGAATCATTACTGAAGAAGGCACGAAACCAGCACGAGAAACACAAAGACGATTGAACCCAAACCTCAGAGAAGTAGTCAAGAAGGAGGTACTTAAATGGTTGGACGCCGGCATTATTTACCCAATATCTGACAGCGATTGGGTAAGTCCAACCCAAACAGTGCCTAAGAAATCAGGAATCACAGTAGTCGAAACAGAAGATGGAGAGAAGATGACCACCAGACCAATCACAGGGTGGAGAGTATGCATCGACTACCGCAAGTTGAATGCTGCAACATCAAAGGATCATTTCCCACTCCCATTCATCGACCAAATAGTCGAAAAACTATCTGGAAAAAAATTCTACTGTTTTTTAGATGGATACTCGGGATACAACCAAATTGCCATCCATCCCGAGGATCAGGCTAAAACAACGTTTACTTGTCCCTATGGCACCTTCGCATTCCGAAGGATGCCGTTTGGATTATGTAACGCTCCCGCCACGTTCCAACGTTGCATGATGGCTATATTTTCTGATATGGTGGGAGAATCACTAGAAATTTTCATGGATGATTTTTCGATATTTGGTTCCTCTTTTGAAAATTGTTTAAAACAGTTAGAAAAGGTACTAAAAAGATGCACAGAATCCAATCTAATTTTAAGCTGGGAGAAGAGCCATTTCATGGTCAAGGAAGGAATTGTACTTGGGCATGTCGTTTCAGAACGCGGTTTTGAAGTCGATAGAGCCAAAGTACAAATCATTTCCACCCTTCCCCCACCAAGTTCGGTAAAAGGCATCTGCTCCTTTCTTGGACATGCCGGATTTTACCGACGATTCATTAAAGATTTTAGTACCATCTCTAAACCACTGTGTAAATTGTTATTAAAAGACGCACCATTTGTCTTTGATAACGATTGTCAAGAAGCATTCACCATTCTGAAACATAAATTAACTGAAGCACCAATTTTGCAAGCACCTAATTGGCTTCTTCCTTTTGAGATAATGTGTGATGCTAGTGATTATGCCGTAGGAGCGGTATTGGGACAAAGAGTGGACAAGAAACCAGTGGTCATTTGCTATTCAAGCAAAACATTTTCTGAAGCACAGCTCAACTATACCACCACTGAAAAGGAACTTTTGGCGGTTGTGTACGCTTTGGATAAATTTAGATCTTACATTTGGGGATCTAAAGTTATCTTGTACACCGATCACAGTGCCATCCGCCATCTGATGGAAAAGAAGGAAACAAAACCAAGACTCATTCGGTGGGTACTTTTGTTGCAAGAGTTCGACATAGAGATCCGAGATAAAAAGGGATCTAAGAATGTGGTGGCTGATCATCTCTCCAGAATCCAAACCGATGAAATTCAAGGAGAAACAATACGAGAAGATTTTCCTGATGAACAACTGTTTTCTGTGCAAAAATTACCATGGTTTGCTAATCTGGTTAATTATTTTGTAACAGGAAAAACACCACCACACTGGACCACTCAACAAAAGAAATACTTTTTCTCCCAAACCAAGCAATATCTGTGGGAGGATCCAGATCTGTTTAAAATAGGAGCAGATCAAGTTATCAGGAGATGTGTGCCAGATGATGAACAAACGGATATTCTCCATCACTGTCACTCTTATGCATGTGGAGGACACTTTAGTGCTAAAAAAACCGGGCACCGAGTTCTTCAAAGTGGTTTTTTCTGGCCCTCTTTATTCAAAGATGCTTATACGTGAAGAGAGAAAGTTCCAGTTATCTGAACTGGAAGAAATAAGGAAGGAGGCTTATGAAAGTTCGAAGATTTACAAGGAAAAAACAAAGGACTTTCATGACCGCCACATTGTCCGAAAACAATTTCACAAAGGACAATTAGTGTGGTTATTCGATTCACGCCTCAAATTATTCCCTGGAAAACTAAAAAGTAAATGGACTGGTCCATATGTTATAACCGATGTTGCACTACATGGTGCAATAGAAATCAAACCAGAAAAGGGAGGAGAACCGTTTAAAGTCAATGGACAACGGTTAAAGCCTTACGTTCAAATGGTGGATAACTCAAAAGTGGTGTTTGAAAAAATCGCTTTAATTAACCCACAACTCTGACCATTTGAACATAAGGCACTGCGTCCGGCTGAAGACGTTAAACTTAGCGCTTTTCGGGAGGCAACCCGAGAACTTTGTGGGAGTGTTCACTGCAAACCCTCATTTACACTTATGCAAAGCATAAGTGTGTAGTGTGTTTAATTAGTTGTTTTTATTATTTGATTTTAGTGTGTTTTATTTTATAAAAACATAAAAAACATAAAAATTGTGTGTGTTATATATACGGACATACAGGTAAAAAGAGGGTATAAAAACAAGATTGAAAATTGAAAAAAATAGCCCTCTGGAGACCCCTCGCGACGAGACGAAAATCCTTCGCGACCGCGAGAGCAGAAAAATCGCGATCAGGAATTACCAGTCTCCAGCGTTCGCGCCGCGACCACAACTTCCGTCGCGACCATGCACCCGTCGCGAAGGAGCGTGAACAGGTATATATTCCTAACCCTAATCAGCCGCCGCATTTCACCCTTTTCTCCCTCTCGCGATCTCTCTCACGGCCAGGCGAAAATCCCGACCAAATACTCGATTTTCTTCATTTTTCTTGTGCAATTCATCATACAAGGTACGAATATCCTTTCTCTACTCTCGTTTAAGGTGTATTCATGATAATTCCTAGCGAAATCAAAGAAAAATTGACCGAACCGAGGTTTGCGATCGGATTGCTTGGATTGTTGGTATTTTCTGAAATTGATACTTGCACATGTTAGATATAGCCCTTAGGAATGTTTGTGACTGAATGCATTGAGTCAAAACCGAGCCAAACGTGAGAAATCAAGGCTTCCCGACGGTCCGTTCCGCCTTCGCGATCGCGACAGGGACCATCCTCGCGACTTGAAGCTGGACGCGACCTGGACGCGACCAGGTCGCGAAGGCTGGGCAGGGGCCAAAATTTTTGTTCGTTTTTGCTATTTTTCTTGCGTATTTAACTAGATTAATGATTTGTATGAATTGGAAATTTACAGATATGGCCCGCAGAAGGGAACAACGCCAACAACCGGTTGAAAGGAACAATATTGCTTCACACCAGTGGTTACAATTCCCAAACACTCTTCCCGCGGTGAGGAAAAATGCATACGAGGCAAGCTTGGAAAGATATAAACAAAGGGATGTGGAGCCTGCCCTGGTTTTAGACTGGAATTTTGCTAATTCCATTGGGCTTACTACAGCACTTGACCATTATTTGGTCAAGACCGATGGTACCTACACCAGCTACGCATGGAGGAACTTATTTCAGATTCGTGAGCACAGCTACAAAGAGCTGATGCTCGAGTTCTTTTCCACGGTGGCTTTTGATCCTACTGAGGAGGACATGTTTGTTCGTACCGGTCTCTCTTTCCGACTTGGAGGAGAGCCGAGACAGTGTAGCGTTGTCGAGCTGGGTTGGAGACTGGGTCTCTATCCGCATAGTGACGCCCGTACACCAGAGTTCCGAGATTATCTGGCTCGATGCATCACCAGCCCACCCGAGGAGTTGGTTAATGAAGAATTTTGGGGAGGGATTGCCAGTACTTTGTACCTTCCCGAGACTGCTATAGAGAGTGCGATCCGCTCTCCGATTCATCGAGTATTACACCGTCTTGTTGCTACCTCCGTCAATCAACGGAAGGGCAGCGAGAAGGTTCCTGCAGCAGATCTCTTCTATTTGTGGTGTCTTTTGACACCAGGGAGGCACTGTAACCTTCCGTATTCACTGGCGTTTTTCTTGGCCCGCAAGGCCACAGGGGCCCGCGCTTCTAGCCCCCTTTGTGGTGGTCATCTGATCACCCGACTGGCTCATTCGTATGGCATCACAGCATTGCCAGCGATACGGTCCATGACTCCGAGAGAGTCGAGAGCCATCGGACGTCAGTACCTGGAGACTATGCGAGTGATTAGACCAGCAGGTCCACCAGGCGTATTCGTACTCGCCGAGCCAGCACAGGAGGAGCAGGCACCCGAGGCTGCTCAAGCACCACCTCCACCTCCCAGACGCCGCCAGCGACAGCGCCAGAGATCCCCAGTACCACCACAGGACCCGGAGCCCGAGATTAACCTCGGGACTATCTACCAGCAGATGCAGTCATGGCGTCTAGAGAGCCAGACTCAGTACCGACAGATGCAGGACTGGCATCAGACCCAGCAGGAGTGGCATCTAGCTCACCAGGTACAGCAGCAGTGGGTGGCGGATTCCATGACCGACTTCTTCCACCAGCAGGGATTCCAGCCACAGTATCCATACCCGAGTACCGTTCCACCGGTACCTGACTGGTACACAGGTAGCCATCCTACAGGAGACGAGGCGGGACCATCGGGGACTCACTACGATGATGAGGATGATGAGTGAGTATTTATTTATCTTTTTATTTCCAATTTAGTACAAACTGTTAGATACTATTGTGTTTTATTTACTGGTGATTGTTCAGAATGACGTTTGTTTGTTTGTTGAGTATATTACAGAAAGCGATCTAACATGCTGGCAGTCAGTTCAGCGCCCAATGTATCAAAAGATCGACAAAAAAAAAAAAAAAAAAATTATTTTTGCGAAAAACTCAATTTTGCTTGAGGACAAGCAAACCTCAAGTGTGTAGTATTTTGATAGTGTTTTATTTTTACAATAAAACACTATCATTTAAAGACTGTTTTATCGCATTAAAATGCTCCGAGGCAAACAAAAACTATATTTCTGTGCAAAAATAAAAGAATACAAAAACCGCCTTAAAACATGCAAAATGCTTCTTCATAACAGATATGGTTCAGACAGATCCGTCTAACCTACCTCATCTGTTAAAACCAAACAATCATATTTTATAAGAATGCATGTTTTCACAACAAATAGGCAAAAGCTCACATTCCAACGGCAGTTCCTGATGCACACCACAGACTCCCAAAAGTCTGGCGGTGATAATAGATCTACTGTCGGGTCAATACTAACCCATGCCAGCCATTTGTTTTCACATAGAAAACATCTCACAAATCACGGGGAAAGCCTATTAAGATATCATTAATTCTCTCAATAGAAAAATGATTAATTTGTCTTTCGTCCCCAGACATCCTCACAAAAATTGCAAGCTAAACGAGAGAATATCTCATTTCTTCATACACTGCACATCACAGCCTACTGCTGTGTTGCAGATGCAAATCTGCCAGAACTATGGTATTTACCATAGGAAATCCTGATAAGCTCAACATCAAAACAGGCTTATATTAACAGGTGGCTAAACATGAATTACGATTCATGTTTAACTTGAACAGAGTTCTCCGGAGCTGCTGGTGTGAGGAAAACAAGAGGGATTCGTGTGCTAACATTTATGGCTTATTTTCAGGAACAAGACCCAAGAACTGTAACGAAACAATCAAACCCGAGGAAGTGACGCTCAACCCAAAAATACCAAAAATACTCAAAATACCAAAAATACATAAAAAAAAAATACAACAATCGCGACTTGAAGATCCTGTGTCGCAACGTGAAGAAAAACAAGACAGAGAACCAAAAAGTTACAGTGCTCGCGCCGCGACGGAACCAATGGTCGCGACGCGAAGCACTTGGACGCGACACCAACCACTCCATGATCGCGAGGCTACCAACAAACGCACTAACCAGTGGCCGACAAAAGTAGTACCTGCTCCACACCCTCGCGTCGCGACGGTACTCTTGGTCGCGACGCGAGCACTGTGCTCAGGCAGTATAAATAGAGGTCTTCTATGCACGGATTTAGACACCAATACACCATTTCTACACCATAAACATCAATTCACTCTCTATTTGTAGTAGTAGTCAGAATATCTCTTAGTTAGTTGTTTGGAACCGATAGATCATCTATCTCGGTTGTAATTCTAGTTGTAATTCACGATAACTCGAAGGGTAAACACATCAAGTTGCATGTCAAGAATCATCAAGACCATCTCCACGACCATCATGGAAGGCTAATCTTTTCAGATTACTTCCGGTAATGTTGTCCAACCTTTAGTATAGCATGTTTTTACTTTGATTCCGAACAAATATTTACTATTGTAACTTTTAAACTCTCATATCTTTGAATACAAGTAGTGAATCATTTGTGTCTACTTCTACTTGCTATCATATTTCTAAGACATAGTATTACCAATATATTATTCGTGCCTATCTCACCTAAATAACGAGCTAAGACGGATAATCTGTTAATATACTTTGTACCAAAATAATATGTTAATAAGTTGTAACGTTACTATCATCTAGATAAAACATAATATTGCTACATCATTGTTTGTGCTCAATCTACTCAATTGTTAGACAAAGACAAATAATTGATCCAACATATTATGTATTTACCTGTGTAATAGTAAATGACAGTAAACTGTAATTATGTCAAAGTAATTATATCGGAATCATTGTAATATAACATGTGAAACTAATTGTTGATAACTAAACCGGAAGTAATTCTTTTCTATTCTCAAGTTAAAATCTTAATATTTTCACCATCACCGTTAAAATTTTACTTTACAACTCGTTAAAAGTTAACCACTAAATCCTTGGACTCGACCCCGCTTGCCCTATCTACATAGTAAAAAGTGGGTTATAAATTGTTTTTGACGCGTGTGACGATAGCGCTGTCAACAGGTACCCCAAGATGCTTAAACGGGAGAGAATCCGCCTCATACCCAAGGATATTGGCTCCCCTCTCAATGTCTCTCCCCAAAACGCAAGGACCATAAACTTTGGACTTTGAGAAGTTGACTTTCAAGCCGGAAACAACATGGAAGCATCTTAGAATCCTAGCAAGATTCTTTATGTTCATTTGAGACCATTCTCCCACAAAAAGAGCATCGTCCGCGTAAAAGAGATGAGAGAGGGTAGGACCATTGTTCGGGATGGAAATACCATTAAAAATGCCTTTGCGTCTAGCTGTGGAAAGAGCCACATTGAGCCCCTCCATGGCAATTATAAAAAAGAACGGGGATAGGGGATCTCCTCGTCTAAACCCCCCTCAAAATCTAAAATTCACCCGTAGGAGCACCGTGTACAAGGACCGAGGCTCCAAAGTTTTCAAACAACCGCTAATCCACGAACGCCATTTCACACCAAAACCCCATTTGAGTTAATGCATAGTTGAGATACTCCCAATTTACCGAGTCGAACGCTTTATCGAAGTCTACCTTAAGCAATAAAAGCCGTTTTTTACGTTTCTTCACCCATGAACACACCTCATTAATTATAAGAGGTCCATCAAGGATGTTACGCCCCTCAACGTACGCCGTTTGTTCCTCCCCAATAACGTCACCAATAACCTTTTCCAACCGAGATGCTAGTAATTTGGCAATAATTTTGCAAGGCAACCGATAAGACTAATGGACCGACAATCACATAGTGTAATCGGATCCTTTACCTTAGGGGATCAAAGTGATAAAGGAGGAATTACATCCCTTCGCGAAAGTGCCAAATTCTTCAACAAATTGAACAAATCTCATAATATCGTCTTTCAATCATCCCAAAAGGTTTTGATGAATTTAAATGATTAAGTGATTTGTAAAAAGAATAATATTTTCGGTAAATAGTCTGGATTAGAGACCGACGTGTCATACCATAAAAAAGAAATATAATTTGGTGGGAAATGCAATTATTTTAACCCTAAAGTGTAACTCACATCTCTTGCTTGTGGTTTATCTTCATGGTCACCACTAGATCAGGCATGGTTTACAACCACAACCTTCATGTTCTTTGTAGAAACACTGGACTCTGTTGGAATTTTAGAGCATCCACGATTAGTTGAACTTTATGATTGTAATACGTTAGAACCCTTTTTGCCATCTATATCCGCAATGAGGAAGAGCTTTTTTGAATTATTTATTGAGAGATTTGGTGAATATTTATGTGCAATATTTTCAAATATTTAGCTTAAGATGCTTATATGTAATTCTATTAATCAACTGATATTGTATTAGTATTTTCTCTACGACAAAGAATTCTAACCATATGTTATGCGTAATGTTAAGTTTCTTATGTGAAGTATATCGATTATTCTTTTCTGAAAATCATTTATGTGTCATATGTAATGTCAGGATTTTATTATTCGTTACAATTTATTGGTCAAAAATAGATTTTATATATATATATATATATATATATATACATATATATATATATATATATATATATATATATATATATATATATATATATATATATATATATATATATATATATATATAGTGTTATCACACAACAAGTTTAAACAAACTAAAACTCAGAATTTAGATGAAGAAGAAAGAAGTTTGGTGAAAGTAGAAAGGGTTTATATTACTTATGAAAGTTGATATAAACTAAATCTTGCTAATAGATTTACTCCAAAAGAAATTTGAGGTCTAGTATAATTAGTAAGATACATAAGAGCTCTAATTGCATTGGAGACCTTAAAGGCTTGGCATTATCCATATTAAAACGCTTCAAGACCCTTTCTGTATAGTTTAATTGATGAACAAGTATCCCATTTGGCATATGCTCAATTTGTAAACCAAGACAATATTTGGTTTTCCCGAGGACTTTCATTTCAAATTCTTTCTTTAAAAATTCAATCCCTTTAAAGATTTCTTTATCCGCCCCAATAATGTTCATATCATCTACATAGACAGCTATGATCACATATCCAGATGTTGTTTTCTTAATAAATATGTATGGACAAATAGTATTGTTTTATAACCTGTGCTTTTTAAGTAATCGCTTAACTGATTATACAGCACACGTCCAGATTGTTGTAACCCATACAATGATCTTTGCGGTTTGATGAAATGCATTTGTTTGTGCTTTGCACTTAATACTTCTAACATTTTAAATCCTTTGATATATCTAAATAAATATTGCGTAACCTTGTAACTAAACATGGACCAATCATTTTAAATCCGGATAGGGGCAGAATAGTAATTAACATATACATCAGTTAATTTTAAATGAATAAAATTCTATAAATCTGGTAACCGACTCCTATAATTAGGGAAACTGGTTTTTTTCCTGAATTCTGATTGGTCTATTCAGTCACACAATAATTATCAGTTTTATAATAACGTAAGTCTCTCTCTCTCTCTCTCTCTCTCTCTATATATATATATATATATATATATATATATATATATATATATATATATATATATATATATATATATATATGTATGTGTATATATATATATATATATATATACATATATATATATATATATATATATATATATATATATGTACATATATATATATAAATATATATATATATATATATATATATATATATATATATATATATATATATATATATACATATATATATATATATATATATATATATATATATATATGTATGTGCGTGTGTATGTATGTATGTATGTATGTATGTATGTGTATACATACATACATACATACATACACACACACACACACACACACACACACATATATATATATATATATATATATATATATATATATATATATATATATATATATATATATACACACACATACATACATAACTTGTGTCGTGGTATAGACTTGTTTGATTTTAGATCATATTTCCTTCTGGCACCTTGAGTGCCCTAGCTTTAATGGACATGCGACGTTTGTCTTACTCTTTTCTTCACCCTTTTTATGGAGAGTGCTATATATTGCTCAAAGGTAATGAGACGCTACGATGAGGCGAATGCCTTCCTTCGATGTGAGATGAATTATATGCATCGTGCAGTTGCTCCATTTATAAAGGAGATGTTTGTTGGAATAGTGTCCAAGGTCATAACTAAATCGGTAAGGACTTTCCATTAATAGCAGGGTGCTTTTTGGGTTGCCCTCAGTAGTCCAAATGGTATTAATGTTAATTGAGAGAAAGAAATAAATAGTTTAGTAATTTATTATATGATAATAAATTAATTCAAAACTAGTTTGTGATTAATTAGAATTAATTGGAATTAATTTAAATTAATTTGGGATTAATTAAAAGTGCAGAGACTAAAAATTAATTGTTCAATTGTTGAGCAATGGATAATGTTGGGGTAGGATAGAGGACGAAATATAGAAGGATAATCCTTCTAAATTCATCCACTATGGATGGATAAAGAGATAGGGATTTAAATTAAAGATAAGTTGGATAATTAATCAATTATCTTTATCCGATTTGAATTCAAATCAGGTTTATCTCTAAGCATCATTGCAAACTATAAATACCCCCCAATAGGCATCATAAGTCTGCGCCAATTTCCAGAGCTCCCCATCCTGGAATTTTCTCTTCTCTCTCAAGCAGAATCCATAATCCATCTCTAGGGTTTTATAGCGAGCTTTTCTAAAATACCTAATTAACTCAATTGTTTGTACTTTTGGGTATGAACCATTAGAGGTACTCTAATTTGGTTATTATTTTCCTTGGCTTTGGATTTGATCTTCAAGAGTGTTCCTCAAGCAAATTGGTTTTGCTAAAGGTTGGTATTCTTAAACCCTCTTGTAGTTGTAAATTATCATTAAGTAGCTTCCTTGTATGTTTTAGTAATTGTTACTAGCCTTAGAATCTTTTTATATGTTTCTGCTGCTTTGTTTGATCTTTCTAGGGTATAGAAAACCTATCAAGGTTAACATTGCCAGCCTCTGTCTCTGTCTATGTTGGGTGTGCAAAGCTTTTCATGGATGATGACTTGATGGCTTGGAACACCTACATATGACATGTGCATAATATGCATTGTGACTTGTGGTTGATGCTCCTCTCTATATATAATGTTGTCTTATTATTCTAGAGTAGAGTTTTACATTTGTATGATTCATATTGTTTAGAGAGTAGATTAGTTATATTGATTTATGTAATTGAGCAAACTCATGCACCTACCTTTTTGTTTACTCTCATCATTTATAGAAATTATGCTTAAACATTACATCATTCTTGGTTGATTATGTTGTTCTTCATATTTCGCATGTCAAATCCGGGTTTTATTTTGAATCATGTTAGATATGAGTTGAATTAGAGTAAATAAACATGTTTTATGCTAGTATTAACATATTTTTAGACATGTATCTATGATGATGTTATGATATGAAATATGAACCATTAAAAGTATCATAGTGTCCCATCGGAGAGACGAAACCGGTGTAGATTGGTTCATTGCGTTTCATTGTGATTGAAAGCATGCATAACACTTACGTTATATGGTTATTACTTTGTAAATAAAGTACTTTGGTTATCAAATATTTGATTTGTTGGCAAGTGTATTAATGCTTTTGACATGCTATTTCTTATGTCTTAACCCCATGTACTCACGAGATAACGTTATCTCACGCATCACCTTTTTATGACATGTGCTCTAGATTCCATGTGAAGTGGTAGACTTATCTTAGGCAGGACTACCTTCTGAAGAACATGATCATGATTAGCATGGTGCTAGCACTATTAAGAGTTGCTTTTGAACTTTAGTATCTTTTGTATAATTAGTGTTTGCTATGACTTTGGAATTTTTGTAACCCCCGATTGGACCTTGATATTGATATATGTTGGATTATAGAGACTTGCTTCCATTACACATGATATTAGTGTGACTAATATCTATGTCATATGCTAATTTCTGATAGTAAAAGATACGATGTTACATTAGGTCTTACAAACCTACAAGGAATTGGGTCCGAACCAAAATGTTTTGACCATAGATCGAGAAGTGTTGGGAACAGAACCTGGTTATCACATGATGATAGGTGTATTAATATACACCTTTTAGCACGTTTATTTACTTCATTTGACATCGTATTTCGCCAATAAAAGTATGCTATATGCATGTTTTCGTACTAATGTGTTTATTTCGGAGTAATACCATTTGTTTGGGTAAAATGGTATGTTTTGCAGGTATTTTGAGACTTGGAACATTAATTATATATCATTAGGAGGTTGCACGTCAAATTTCAGAAGAAACGGATCACAAACGGAAGAGTTGTGAAATAAACGACCCGAAGACAAAACAGTGTGTTACACGACCGTGTAACTTTAGGCCTAGAAGTTACACGGCCGTGTAACTTTATTTTGCCACGTGGATGCCAAGTCAGCTCAGGAAGTTGTCCAGAAAGTGTTGCAGAATTACACGGCCGTGTAACTCGGCCGTGTAACTTTAAAAAGTGGCCAGATTTACTTTTTCTCCCACTATGAGTTTTTTATTCCATCTTGTGCTGTCATTCTCTTGGTGGACGACCAGATCCAGATCCCATCTGGATTTGAGGCCATGTGATGAAGGAAGTGGGTCTTGGAATGATGATGTTTGCTTATGATCAAATTACCATTTTACCCTTGGCATCTAACGATAAATAGATGTGTTGGGTTAGCCTTAGAAACATCCAATCTTCCATTCTCTCCTGTAACAAACTCTAGATACATTGTTTGTGTTATTTATACAACTTCAAGTGTGGATTATCTTCATTTTGTAAGTTTGTTTCTCTTTTACTAGTCATGAGTGGCTAGTAACCTTATTTTCTGGTTTTGTATTAAGGATTATGATTGTGATTTAATATAAAGTTTGATGTTTGATTTTATATCTTTCTAGTGATATGATTTTGAGGCTTAACAAGCGTTTGGTTTTTATTTATTTCATATTGGCCATTTGATCTCAAATATAAATCAATCTAGTCATACAAATTATAAAATCCGTAATTGTTTTATAAAATGTTATTTTTGACAATCATCTTTAATGGGTGAAAATCATATCTCATGTTTTAACGCTTCAACGTTTGTTTAGGAGTATTGAACATTGTTGGGAACATTCACATAAAACATAATGCAATCTTTCATTCAAATTCTATGATGGTGTATGTGCGAGCTTTCGACATACACTTGACTATCTAGATTTGAATGGTAAGATTAGTCTTAGTTAACGAGCTTCTCTTGACTAAGGTACATTAGGTGAATGGTGTATGTGCGAGCTTTCGGCATACACAAAGTACCAACTTAGAAAGATTAAAGTTATAAACATCATTCTTATTGTTATTTCCAATCATATGACTAAAAATACAAAATCAGAATTTGTCCCCAAATTATAAAATACAAAAGCAATTTTTCTATATTCTGTCTCAAGTCAATTATACAATCATAATTCCAACTGATCATCAAAACCCCCCCTTTGTTACTTTCTTTACAAGTTTAAATCTCGTGAAATCAAGGTGTAATCCATTAGACCATCGCTCCCTGTGGATCGACCCTGCTTGCCATTTATACTACATAGTTAGTATTTATAACGAGTAGTACAATCACGAAATATTGGTGATCAACAAATCATTTTAAAACCATATTTCAACTCTTTTATTTTGTTGGTCTCACGACACTCAACACATGACAGTCCAAACTTGGGATGCACACAATGTAGCACACCATCAAGTCCCCACAGTCAAAAGTAAAATCGCTTCGTTGTTCGGAGTTTGTGATATTTTGTTTGACAAATACGCACCGATATATGCACACACACCGTCGTTAAAAAACCCTAACACTACATGCCACAATTAGTGCATGCCTTGTCGCGTTCTGAAACCATGATGCGATTATTCCTAGTCCTTACAATTCTTTTAAAAGGTAACAACACTTCATCTTGGCATCTTCTCCATTTTTGTTTCTCTCATCTCCTTATCATATTGCCACGTATGTCCTTAGTTTCTTATTTAATAAGCCAATTACCTAACTTCTTTAAGGATAAAAGATGCAATCAAGCACATGATGTCTCCTCTGACTCCTAACCAGTCGACGTTGCTCAAATGTGTGAATGGAATAATACAAGAGAGGATGCATGAATGGTGGACACGATAGTATACCGTTATGTAATATTGCGGTGGCCGATGGTTTTTGACAAAAAGTTTCATTCTTATCCATTGAAGACAGTCACAATGACCACTTAACTATAAACAAGTGTTTGGGATGTGTTATTTGGTATCTAAAATCATCTTTATCTTTATTATCATATACACAAGCAAACATCAAATCATCGATGCCTATGGAGGGTTAAATAGTTAAATGAACCCTCTCATAATTTTGAAGGGTTTCGTATAAGATCTTCAGATTATGATATTTTTAATGATTTAAATTAAAATTATCGTAAGGTATTTTATCATCATAGGTTAAAGGCAACTTGATATCTTTTCTCAAAGACAAAGTATTTTTTATTTATTTTTTCTTTTTTGCAATGATTCCTTACCGAAAATCGAATTGTTCTAATCATAAAAAGTTAAATAAAAGATCATATCTGTTAAATATTAAAAATTCGATTATCATAATTTGATATCTACTTTACCTTTTTCTTAACTAAAAGGTAAGGGCATATCTGTCTTTTACTTTTCCCAATGCTACAAGACAACACGAAGAAGGTGGTAATAGACAAAACCACCCTTACCAAGTCCTATTCCAAGACATCTGACAACGTATCTAAAGGGTAGTTTAGTCTTTTCATAACAATCCTTTCTTCATTACCCTTACTTCTTTCCAAAGAAAAAAATCGAACTCTCTCTCTTCCCTTCCCGACTTTATATAAATCCACCCTCGCTTTTTTCGCCTGCAATCTTTTCACCTATTGTTCTTCAATTTGTTGCTTTTGCAGTTTAATTTCGAATTTTTGATTTCTAAACAGAAATCAGGAGATGGGTTCCGACGCCAACAAGATGAACGACGGTACGAGCTTCCAGCCGTCCGAACCGGCGCCGTGCGCCAACGGCTGCGGCTTCTTCGGCAGCGCCGCCACCATGAACCTCTGCTCCAAGTGCTTCCGTGACATCCGGATCAAGGAGGAGCAAGCGGCGTCAGCTAAAGCCGCCGTCGACAAGCTCGTCAACAAGGTCGTAACTTTCCCTCACCAAACCCCCTCCTCTTCCTCTTCCTCATCTGGATCTGAACCACTTCCGCCGCCTGCGACCGTCGCCGCCGTCGAGGTAAAAGAAAAGATCCGAAACCGGTGTTTAACCTGCAATAAAAAGGTCGGCGTGATGGGTTTCGTGTGCAAGTGTGGAGACACGTTCTGTGGAAGCCATAGGTACCCGGAGAAGCACGATTGTGAATTCGATTTCAAGAAAACCGGTAAAGCCGCCATAGCCAAGGCTAACCCGGTTATCAAAGCCGATAAGGTGGACCGGATCTAATAGTCTGAAACAAAACCAAACCGGTTCGTCTTCGTCTCCGGTTCATGGTATATTTAGGGGTTGGTTTGTGTGTGGGAAGGTGTATGTTATGGGGAAAGTTAGGGTTTTCATTTGTTTTATTTTCAGATTTTATTGGTTTGTGAAACGATGATCAATCAAAGAAAAAAAAAAGTATAAACAAATGGATTGGATTATTGGGGTTCGAATTTGACTATTAATTGTTGAATACAATTGGATGATGGGTTGTTACTTGTTCCATTTTGGTTTCTTTTTCTTTAAGATTATCATCATCTCTTGATGTCTTTATACTTCTATTTTATTTGTTCTGACAAAAAAAATAAGCATTGTTTGTACTTTGTACTCTTTCCTTTGATTCTTTAATTAATTAAAATAAGAATGTGAATTATTGAAGTTATAGTAATTGAATATTTGATTTAATTGTTCTTCATCCAAAATGGCCCGAATGGTTTATTGGTGGTTATTTGATGAATGATGACGATATAAAAATTGATTTCGTTTCAAATGGAGAGAGCACATCTTATTATTTTATTTTAATAATTTGGTTAGTGGAATTGTAAACAATTGTATTCATAATTATACAAACAAGTTGGTTGTTGATTTTTGATTGGTTTTATTAAAGAGAAAAAGATTAAAATATGAGAAATATCTAATTTTTATAAAACTCGTTCAAAGATTTAGCTAACGATATATTTCTCAGGCCTCATTAGAAAACTCTCAAAAGCCTGTGAAATGGACCCGAAAGCCTGCGAAATGAGCTTTTCGTGCTCAACAACTTTAAATTTAAATTAAAACAAATTTAGTTTTAATTCTTTTTTTTTTAAGTTTCTCAAAAAAGTGAAAAACACTGAAGAAATCGATGAAGAAGAATATAAATGTTCTAATGGACAATTTTACAGTTTATTCATTATGATGACTTGATAGATAACATATTTTTAAAATTGTTTATATTTAATCACTAAATTTATTTTTATGTTTTATTTACCTATAAATTTTTTAAAATTGTTCACATTTGATCACTTAACTTATTTTTGTTCTTGATTTACCCATTAATTTTTTAAATTGTTCATATTTAGTTACTTATGTTTTTTTTTTGTCTACAAATATGATCATTATTTTATTAGTCATATGTGTAAAAAAAATAAGTTTAATGGTCATATATGTACAAAAAAATAAGTTCAATGGTTATATGTATACAAAAAAAACATAAGTGACTAAATGTAAACAATTTTAAAATGCTAATGAGTAAATCAAATACAAAAATAAGTTTAGTGATCAAATATAAACAATTTAAAAAATTTATTACCCTATCAAGTAATTATCCATATAGTTTTAATATTAAACAAATGGGAAAGATGATATGTTTGATAGTTTCACCCTCAAAATATATTTGTTCGGTTGCCAAAGTTTTATTTTGCAGCTGAAAGAAATGCCAAAGTTTTAATTTGCAGCTGAAAGAAATTATTTCCGTATGTGTTCTATAAATATATGAAGGGATTATGACTTGATAAGATAACCAATTTTTAAAATTGTTAACATTTGATTACTAAATTTATTATTGTTTTTTATTTACCAATAAACTTTTTAAAATTGTTTATATTTTTTCACTTATGTTTTTTTGCACATATAATTATCAAACTTATTTTTTTATACACATATGACCATAACATAATACTCATTATTTGTGAAAAAAAAAACATAATATAACTAAATGTGTAACAATTTTAAAATGTTCATGGGTAAATGAAACACAAAAATAAGTCCAGTAACCAAATATGGACAAAAAATATAAATGATTAAATATGTACACGGGACAAATTCATTATCTTTGCATATCATTCCCTTCTAAGAATGACTTTTCATAAGTCTAACATTTACACAATGAAAGATAGGAAAACATGATATTTCTTATATATTTCCGTAGATATTCTAAAGTTTTAAGAAGACATATAACTTTGAAAATTTTACAAAACTTTGAAACATCTGCGAACATATGGAAGATAAGAAAATATGATATTTTTTATATATATATTTCTGTAGATGTTCCAAAGTTTTCACAAAACACGTATTATAACTTTGAAACATTTACAAAAACTTTGAAACACATGCAAACATTTGGAAGAGATAATGTGTTTTCATATTTTTCCTTTTTAGGTACTTTGTGATAATACATGTTAATTTATCTCGTTTTTTATTTTATTAATTGTGTTGCAGCATTTTATCAATGATATTAAGGATGGAATGAACCCTAAAGGAGTGCAAAAATTACATATATTATTCTAAGTAACTGAGAGATTTCACTTTTAACGTCAAAATATGATTTGAAGGGAAATTGACATAGAAACGCTTAAGTTTGCATGTTTATTTCAGTTTTACCCTAACATCGTTTTTTTACATAAAAGCCTAAAACTCGCAAAGTCTTTTTACATTTGATATTATCAAGTCATCCCTCTCCTTAGCCGTCACTCTCTACTTATACAGCTCGCATGATGTAAGTTAACTTTTTATTGTACGAATAGTAAATACTATTTACTCGATGCAAGCTCAAAGCACTATTTGATCTTAAGATTTTAATCTTCTTATGGAATGAAGTTTATACCATAGCAATAATACCTTCAATTACTTGAAAAACATTATTTTTGTACTCAAAAGATGAGCCTATGTTAATCAAGTAAGGTCAAAAAAATATGAATGACCATTGTAAGTTTGTACATCATATGGTCCCCATGTATTGATATAGGTTAGATTAAAATAAGCAATAGTGTGAATATTATTCTGACTAAATGGAATCTTGTGTTGTCTAGCTTTGGGACAAATATCATAAGGAGATCCATTCTTAAAATTCCCTTTATTCATAAAATTAAAGTTCTTTAACATGTACAAACGTAAATGTCCAAGTCTCTTATGCTATAAAGAAACTAAAATGTCATTAGACACAACATTATAGAGGGAATTTGCAAAAATAATAGATGAATGGGAAAGGGCCTTAGCAGTAACAATCAATGGCAGTGCTTTTGCTAGTTTCTTGTTGTGAGTGGAAGAAGTATGGTTTAATACTTGCCAAAACTAGAGGCTTTTTCTGAAAAAGGCCTTGCAATAGGAAGCAATAGTTTTTTTTTTTTTTTTTTTTTAGAAAAGAACAAATGTCATTAACTGTTTGCATAACTTTCGAATGGAAAATAAATCGTATCGAAAGAATGGAAAATATATAACATTTTGAAGAACTACTTTATTAGCAATACAAGTACTTCCAATTTCATAGGAAACGATATGTTGACTATTTGGAAGAGTAATGTGATAAGGAATGTGAAGTTTCCCAACCTTGAACAATACAAACTTAATGCAACATATGTGATCACTTACCCCAGAGTCAATTATCCAAGAAGTTGAACTAGTAATTAGATTATGACACTTAGATGGAGAAGAACAATTACCGATAAAGTTTACTTTTCCGTTGTCTTGATCTGAAGAATCAATTTGATTTCTTTCTATTACAAAACTAGTGTTGCGTTTAACGGAGGCGAAGTTATTGCTCAAATGATTGTTAAACATGGAAAGAAATTATTGATATTGATCATTAGTTAACTCGGGCGGAAAATAACTATTGGATTAAGGAATATTCTTTGGCAATGAATTAATTCTTTGTGAATTTTAAGTGCTTCAAAAATCCAATCAAACAATAATATTGTTAGTGTACCCCACATTGGTGTCACACCATCCTATAAGTGTCTATATATGTTGGAGTCTCCACCTCTTTCCGTAAAGAATCTTTTGAAAAGACAATCTTGGACTCCACATATATAGTAAAAACACTTGTTAGTTATATGTCCAAGCTTTTAACAATGATTAAAAACAACATTTTTCTTGCCATCATATCTCGTTTGAAATTATTTATTCCATATTTCACATCCATAAAATCAGATTCAGATACAAAAACTTAAGTAGATTGTACCTCTCGTTGTTTATCGTATTGGATTAGGAGAGTATATGTTTTCAATTGTACCTCGTTTTGAAGTAGATTGTACCTCTCGTTGTTTCTCGTTTTGAAATTATTTATTCCATATCATCATCATCATGATATGGATCGATATAGCTATCCCACATGTTAGAAATTGAGGATTCATGAAGTAACTATGTTTTTTCTCAAGACCCACAATGTATAAACACAATTAACCAAACTAACTCTTTGATTAATAATCAGAAAATATAACTCAAAAACTGATTCACTGCTTATACAAATCTCTGTGTCTTGTGTTTAACAGAAGCTAAACAACCAAATATATAACCATCTAGGAACCAACACGCTCCTAGTTATAATTGGGAATAATTAGGTATAATGGCAACCACTAACTCTTGTTTTCCATTAACTTTGTATGGACCCCATGTGACTTAGGATTCCAACAATCACCCCCGAATCTCTAAGTCATTCTAGAGACATCTTTGTGATTTTTGACAAATCTTTTTTTCGGGTTGCGGTTCGAATCCGATTTCGAATTGGAATTGTTGTTAGGCTTATTTTTAATGGAATTGGAACAAGATCCATTAGCCGACCCGGATCCACCCGACCCGTATCCACCTCCCGACCCGGTTCCCTTTTGTTTTAACCCGTCTCCTTCCCTGTTTCTTCCCCAATTCTTCTCGCTTCTCTTTCTTTCGGTTTCGGAAATCCTCCCGCCTCCTCCGCCTTCTCGATTCAATTCTTCTCCGCCACCCACCGATCCTCCGCCGGCGCCACTCGATCGGACAAGCATGGCCCTCGCCTGACCTCCTTCTTCGTCGTCTTCCTCCCTCACCTTTGACGAACACGCATCGCTCCACCCCCTTCGGTTTTCGATCCGCCACCGCCACCGTTCGACCCGCCGCCTCCGTTAGATCGAGTGAACAACACTCGTT
Source organism: Cichorium intybus (assembly GCA_023525715.1). Taxonomy (NCBI): domain Eukaryota; kingdom Viridiplantae; phylum Streptophyta; class Magnoliopsida; order Asterales; family Asteraceae; genus Cichorium; species Cichorium intybus. The sequence continues at coordinate 1,969,388 of JAKNSD010000023.1, forward strand.
GCTGCTCATCTCCTCTATCTTCTCCACGTATGCGCTCTTCATACGCTATTCAAGACCCACAATGTATAAACACAATTAACCAAACTAACTCTTTGATTAATAATCAGAAAATATAACTCAAAAACTGATTCACTGCTTATACAAATCTCTATGTCTTGTGTTTAACAGAAGCTAAACAACCAATTATATAACCATCTAGGAACCAACACGCTCTTAGTTATAATTGGGAATAATTAGGTATAATGGCAACCACTAACTCTTGTTTCCCATTAACTTTGTATGGACCCCCTGTGACTTAGGATTCCAACAATAATTCAAGACCCACAATGTATAAACACAATTAACCAAACTAACTCTGTGATTAATAATCAGAAAATATAACTCAAAAACTGATTCACTGCTTATACAAATCTCTGTGTCTTGTGTTTAACAGAAGCTAAACAACCAAATATATAACCATCTAGGAACCAACACGCTCTTAGTTATAATTGGGAATAATTAGGTATAATGGCAACCACTAACTCTTGTTTCCCATTAACTTTGTATGGACCCCCTGTGACTTAGGATTCCAACAATCACCCACGAATCTCTAAGTCCTTCTAGAGACATCTTTGTGATTTTTGACAAATCTTTTTTCAGGTTGCGGTTCGAATCCGATTTCGAATTGGAATTGTTGTTGGGCTTATTTTTAATGGAATTGGACCAAGATCCATTAGCCGACCCGGATCCACCCGACCCGTATCCACCTCCCGACCTGGTTCCCTTTTGTTTTAACCCGTCTCCTTCCCTGTTTCTTCCCCAATTCTTCTCGCTTCTCTTTCTTTCGGTTTTGGAAATCCTCCCGCCTCCTCCGCCTTCTCGATTCAATTCTTCTCCGCAACCCACCGATCCTCCGCCGGCGCCACTCGATCGGACAAGCATGGCCCTCGCCTGACCTCCTTCTTCGTCGTCTTCCTCCCTCACCTTCGACGAGCACGCATCGCTCCACCCCCCTTTGGTTTTCGATCCGCCACCGCCACTGTTCGACCCGCCGCCTCTGTTAGATCGAGTGAACAACACTCGTTGCTGCTCATCTCCTCCATCTTCTCCATGTATGCGCTCTTCATACGCTTTCAGTCGGCCGACCACGTCTTCGAAGGCGACAGTCTTCACCTTTATTCTCACCGGAGCACCACCTGTACTTCCATCTCTTCCACCTTCTCCATCCGACATGATGAATCAGGTAAGGACTCGATTTCAAAGCCTTCTGATCTAATTCGACCCTTCTGATCTGAGCTCTGATACCAATTCAAGACCCACAATGTATAAACACAATTAACCAAACTAACTCTTTGATTAATAATCAGAAAATATAACTCAAAAACTGATTCACTGCTTATACAAATCTCTGTGTCTTGTGTTTAACAGAAGCTGAACAACCAAATATATAACCATCTAGGAACCAACACGCTCCTAGTTATAATTGGGAATAATTAGGTATAATGGCAACCACTAACTCTTGTTTCCCATTAACTTTGTATGGACCCCCTGTGACTTAGGATTCCAACATTTTCATTGTTGTCATGACTCAAGATTCTGCTTTCCATTCACAAACCCTAATTTATTCTTAGCCGATAGAGAAATTATCATAGTTTTCCTCCATGATCGGAAGTTTGAACCACTATCAAAATATTTGTAAACTAACAACATTCATGAATGATCTCAAGGGTAAAGGTACAAAGGATCGGAAGAATCAGTGTGATTAGTTTGCAGATTCACAACATAAGTAACCATTAATGGAATTCAAATATTTGAATCAAATGTGAAAATCAAATGATAACTTAATTGAACGATTCAAAGTTTCAACAATGAATTGAAACAAACGAGTGAAATCAAGAACACTGTGCTAAATTTCATATTTTCAGGTGACGATCGAACCCATTCTTCAAATTGATGGTCCTGTTGATTTTGGGACCATTATTGGAATTTGTTTAAGCCCCATTTGTATAATAAATTAATAATTAGTGTAAACTTGAGGTGCACATTTACCGATTTACCGGTTTGTAATCGGTCCGGTTTTTTTAAGAACCGCTTTTGGTCCAATCGGTTTCTGTTAAAACTCAACCGGTTTTTGTCCCTTTTTTTAAAATGAATTGAGTTTAGACCGGTTTTTTCTTATTGTTTAACCGGTTTGGTTCGGTTCGGTTCAGTTAACCAGAACAAAAATCGGGGTAAAATACTGGTGCGGTTTAGATAAAAAAACCTATTAAAAGAAATTTCGATGTCCCGAATATTGATAAATACTACGTACGCCCCTGTTTGTAAAAGAAATTTAACATAAATCCATGGGAAAATGACTTATAAGGGTAATTATGTTTCAAAACTGTTCAAAAAACAACATCCAAGTTTGGTCTGTTCAAAAAACACAATCCAAGTAAGGCCTTTGTATAAAAAACACCATCGAACTACATGTTTTGTTCAAATTTTACCCAATGATAACCGGCTCTTGCAGGTTAAAGGATGACTTGGCCGGTCACCAAGTATTAGGCCAAGTCATCCTTTAACGTGCAAGAGCCGGTTACCATCAGGTAAAATTTGAACAAAACATGTAGTTTGATGGTGTTTTTTGTACAAAGGCCTTACTTGGATGGTGTTTATTTGTACAAAGGCTTTACTTGGATGGTGTTTTTTGAACAGACCAAACTTGGATGATGTTTTTTTAACAGTTTTGAAACATAATTACCCTTATAAGTCATTTTCCCTAAATCCATTGGTAAGGAACGGTGATAATGATATTGTTCGATTTAGGGACAATTAATGGGTTGATAGAACCTTTTGGGCTGTAACCGAAAGAGGCACTTTTTTTGGGCTGCCAAGGCATTTAGAGACAAACCAGGCAACCACTTGTATGCTTTTAAATACTAATTTCCTAAAAAAAAAATAAACCGTTTGCCATGATACATGTTTCAATAAAAGTTTTCCAATAATAATTAACTAAAAGTACATCTTAATAAGGGAAAACCAAAGAAGGTTATGGACGAAGATCAATCTGTTAAACATCCAGCAATGAATATGATAAGCAAATACAAAAATATTTGAAAATATTGTATGTTGAAATAATCCGTTATGATTTAGTTTTAGCATAAGATGATGAATTACGTTTTAAAATGGACAATAACTAAAGTATGTGTTGATCATTTGCATAGAGTGCACTCAATCTTTACTTAATTGCATACGAGTAATATTTATCATGGATTTATGGTCATCAATTTTGTTTGTTGTTTTTATAAAAGGACATTCAACAAATATATAGATAACTAAAATATATGTTGAGGCCTATTATTTATTTTACGACGGAAAATATGATATGTTTGGCTCTCAAAAAGTCGATAAAGATGGTTTTAAATTTTGAATAATTATATCAGAAATTTGGAGCAATAATGCTTGAGGTCATGTGTGTTACGGTGAATGGCTGAAGCAACAATGTAGCACATATTTTCATTCTTATCCAATAAAAACTCGTAAATTAACTTGTGCACTACAAAAAAAGTATTTTGGAATCAAATCTAGGTGTTTGAATCCTTTAGTGGGATCATTGCGAATAACCTCTTAGTGGTTAACCATCACGACACAAGAATGGCTAATTTAACTTTAAACCTAATGTTTATTCCGTTCTTAATTCTTTCTTGTCTTATTTCTTGTTGTTTACTTAAACACTAAGATTTGAACACAAAATTATAACTAGACACCTATGTTTGGGATAAGGTGACCAATCTAACCACGTTTATTCGAAACCTCTAATTTTTCAAAAAAAAAAAATTCAATTAATACATTAAATCTTTTATTATTCTAATTTCAATAATATTGTTTATTTGAATCTTCCACTTTATGTTTATTATTCTCATATACTTACTTTAATTAATGAATTTTATTGTCAATTATAAGTACACTATTTTTATTAAATAAATTTACATATATATTTATATTATTGGTAAATTTAAAAATATCATATTAAATAGATAATTTATCATTTTAATTAAATGTAATCTGAAATCGATATAATTTTTTGTTCTAATCAAACAACACAAGTTTAAAGGCTATATTTTTTACTTATTTATTCAAATATATGTTAAATAATGTTATTTTTTTATCACAAGTTGAAAGAGTAAAATAAAAAATTACAACAGACATAGTTAAATACACAAATGGATTAAGAAAATTTAAAATTGTATTCAAATGTTTATTAAAATTGTATTCAAATGTTATATCTAAATCATTATAATTATCACGTAGCTATTTAATTTGAATATCCTATAATTTTTCAAATGCTTTAGTATCAATAAATTTTTATTAATAAGTAGTAGTTTTTAAATGTCTTTTTTAACTTTTTCTAATTATAATTAGTGGTTGTTAACAAACAATAACAACCGTTGATATTTTAAATAATCATCATTATCGAATTTAAAATATTGTCAAATAAATAACTTTTAAATTAATTAATCATAACAATAGTTCAAAGTAACATTAAATCAAGAATTATGCTTACTTTAATTAATACACAAGTCACGGATAAAGCTTATGAGTAATATTAATCATAATACTTATAATTTTATATATCAACTCAGTGTTAGGATTATTATTGTTGCATAGTTAATGTCAATGACATAATCATTTCAACAACGTATTTATTAACAGTTTAACTATACGATTTTCACTTGCGCAACGCATGGGCATTCACCTAGTATATATATATATATATATATATATATATATATATATATATATATATATATATATATATATATATATATATATATATATATATATATATATATATATATATATATAAATTTAGAGAGATTCATGTAATATAGATTAAGCTCTTAGATTATATTCTATGAAGAACCTAACATTTATCATACATGAGATCTATTTATAAGGAAAGTTATCTATAAAAATGTATATCTACAAGAATTACATCTATATTAGGAATTTAGGATTATTTAAATGCACAAATTATATAGTCTAGTATACACCGTTGTTTGAGCGAGGCTAGGTCGAACGCTTTCAAGTTGTCTTACAATCTGTTGAAAATTATACACAGGAGCTCCTTGGTGAAGATATCGATGTATTGGTATTCGGTCGGGATGTGAAACACATGAATAGTGTCAATGCAAACATATTCCTATATAAAATGAATATTGATATCTACATGTTGGTATTTTGATGTTGGACCGAGTTTTGGGATGAGTATACATCAAATATATTGTCACGATAAACCACAATGACTCAAATAATCGAGAGAATGAGCACAAGTAAAAGGCTAGAGACCCAAATGTTTGAGAAACCTCTGTATTCAGCATCATTACTAGATTGTGAAATTATTGTTTGTCGTTAGGAAGATTGAGAAATGAGGTTTTCATCGAGGAACAAACAATAGCCTAATGTGAAATGTTGGCTATCTGGAAATTCCCGTAATTTGCATCAGAGTATGTTATAAGTTAATAAGGCTATGTATCAAGGTTGTCGTCTCGGTTAAAAATAAACCTCAAAACCACTAGATATTTAGGGTAAGTAAGGGTCGAATCCACGAGGAATTCGTAGTCAAACTTTGTGTTATAATAGTCGATGAGAAAATATTAATACTTGTAATTGTGAATAACGAAGTTTAAAATAAGATTAACTAGATAGTTGGAAACTTTGTGTTGCAACGATTATTAAAATAAATTATCAATGAGAGAAGCAAGGTACTTTCGGTTCGGTGTTGGATGATTAAGACTCGCGTGTTTATCTTCCCTTCAATTCCAACTTCCTTATTAAAACATAACCAAGGTCAATTAATTTGTAGCAAATAACTTTGGGCACACAATATATTACTCCATCTAATTCTCTTGCTCCCTAAGTCTACTAGATTAGGAACAATAAGTGGTTTACCATTATTGTGTTATACAATTACTAATTACAAAGTTTAGCATTTAAAATCACAAGTTTAGAATAGTGTATGTTGATTCAACCCATTTTCTTATTTCTTAAATTATGCGAACTCGAAACTATTAGTGAATAGACAATACGATATCTTAATTGTAAAATCAAACACATTCATGAAACATAACTTCAATTATCATTATAAAATCATAAGTTTAAGAACATACAATAACTAAAATTGGTCGGAACAAAATTAATTATCAAAACACGTTCATCAAATCATCATAAACATTTCTGGAAGTAACCTTAATGATCTTGTATTCAACCAATTGAAAAACAAACTACATTAATCAAAGTGAAAGAATCCATTATCGAATCCATAAAAAAACTAAAAATTCTGGAACTTGATGAAGATAATGATGATCCACCGGTTGAATGATCTTCACAAGTCGAATGATTATGAATTGGATGATTCCTCGACTTGAATTCGGAATGGAATGAAAGAGATGTGTGTTAGCAAGTAATTCCAAGGAGTTTGGAAGGCTCAAAAACACCAAGAATGCTCTGAAAATCGAGTGTGGAACCCCCATAAACGGGTGTCCTCGGTCGTTGTTTATATTGTATCTTAGTTAGGTCATGTTTAGTTGATTTAGGACGCCAGACGTCCTTGAGGCTGTCCTAGATGTGGTGTAGGATGTGTGGGCATCATTGGCAACATTTTTCAGCTTCTCTGTTTCCCTTCATTTGCACTAGAAAATGGGCAAATACGGCTTGATGTTCTAAGGGGCGTGTTAGACATCTGGGGGGTGTCTTTAGCAATACCAAGTGTGTTCTATCAATTGGCGTGGCTAATTTAGACCCATGTAAGACGCTCGGGCGTCGTTGAGGGAATCCTAGATACCATAATGTAACGCCGAAAATGTATTTTATTATATAATTATAATAAAAGGGCAAAATGGTCATTTTACCTCAAAAGGGTAATTTGGTCTTTTGGACAGAAAAGGATTTGTTTTGTAATAATATTTTGAGTTTGGACTTAAAATGTTATTAAAAACTGAAATTGTGTCATAATATTTGTAAATTGTGGCAAAAGTCTTAAATATGCAACTCTAGGGACCAAATTGCAAATATTGGAGGTATAAAGGTGAGGACTTGTGCAGATTTTTGGCACTCACGGGAGTAAATCTCTTGAACGATTTCTGCAAAGATTGAAGGTTTTTGAAGGCTTGGAGCTTGCAAGATTGGATTATAGCATTTACAAGGGTATAATTGGAAGTTTAGAGGTAAGTTTCCAAGCTCTTGACTAGTTGTTCTTGATGAGTTGTGTAGAACTCAAAAAACTGCAATTTCAGTTATGTTTGGGTGTTTAAAATGGTTAGATACTTCCATTAAGTCATGCTAGTAAGAGCTTAAATCAAGAAAATGGAAGTAGGTTGTTATTTTGGATGAAATTGAAGATTTGGGGTTGTTAGAAATAAGAACCCTAATTCTTCCTATGATTGATTGAGGGTGTTTTGGGGGTTAAAAACCTTGTTAAAATGTAAGGTTTTAGCCTACGAACAAACCCCAAACGATTAAAAACGAAATTAAGGACTTAATGGACGAAATCTGCAAGCTACAGTGCATAAATCGCGACTGGCCAGGGGACCTGCACTGCCGCTAGGCGCAGTGCGCCCAGAAGCCAGGCGGGGTGCGCCCAGGCGCAGTGCGCCCTCCCCTAGGCGCAGTGCGCCTCCAAGGCAGGAACTTTAAAACGCTAACTTTTGCTTGGCTTGTCCGATTTAGCTCAAATTTGAACCATAGGCTCGTTATGGTCTGAAAAGTTTGGGAAAATTTTTAGATTGAGTTTTCGACCCCTCGGGGGCACTGTAGACCGATTCGAATGCCTCGGTGAATAGTAAAATTCATATAAAGTTAGTAAACGGAAAGTTTATTAACTAGGCATTATTTATAACGATATTGTATTGAACTCTAGTGTATTAGAGTTAATTGAAATGGGTATTAACCTATAATTATTTTGAAAATGAATGAAATTATAGGTACGGGACAAAATCATACGGATTTCATTTCAAAGCAAGGAACGCTTAACGCTAGTAGTAGCAAGCCTTCAGGTGAGTAATCTCATTGTTATCCGATGTGATATTTGTTAAAAGAGCAGCTGCAAGTGGAAATGATTTTGGGGACAAATTTTGATTAAATGTACGATTTGATATACGACAAGACCAGATAAGCCGTGAGTCTACGATAGACAAGAACGGAGCTGTGAGTCAATATATCCATGTAAAATGTGACATGACAAGACCAGATAAGCCGTGAGTCTATAATAGACAAGAACGGAGCTGTGAGTCAAACTTATACAGACAAGACCGGATAATCCGTGAGTCATTGCGATGGCAAGAATGGAGCCGTGAGTCTAGGCAACAGCGGGCTAACCCGTGAGCCACATTTGATTTTGTATTGTGTGATAATACATATTTGACTTTGTATAGAGAAATTTTATTCTTATACATGTTATTATTGTTTTGATTATTCATTGGGCTTTATAGCTCACAGTTTTATTGATATGTCCCTGCAGGTGAGCGTGACCCTGCCAAGGGAAAAGACAAAGTCCGTGACTGAGGACTTAGCATTTGAAGTAACGACCCGGCTTGAAGAATGTATAATATTTATGTATTGTACTTCGTGATACACTTGTACTCGTATTTTGTTAACTAATACCCCGTACATATGGTTTTTTTATTGTAAAATATTTGGTTTGTAAAACAAAAATTTTTGGGGTGTTTTTGTTAATAAGTCGGGTGTTACAAGTTGGTATCAGAGCCAGGTTTAAGTGAACTAGGTGTCTTAGATTAGATCCCTGGACTTAAACCTTGAGAGAAACACAGATAAATGGACTGTTAGAGATATATAAGTTTGTTATTATATATGCAATCTAACGGTTTGCTAAAATTTTGAAGTATGAGAAATACACGAAGCAATCCTACTGGTGCGAATTCGCGTGGAACTGCAAGAAGTGGACCAGCTAGGTCACGCGGCTCTGTTGGGCGAAGAGCACCAGCGAGGGAACCGGTGGGACAAAATCCACCTGATATACAAACTATTGTGGAAGAAGTGGTTAGGCAGATGATGCCAGCATTATCGAATAATCCCAACCCGAGTGGCAATCCTAATCCGAGTGCCAATCCTAATCCGACTGACGAGGCTGCAAAAAGCGTTCACGATGGGCAGCTGGAAGACGAAAGCCAGGGAGAAAGTCGGGCCCGGGCAGCGAAAGAAACACAAGGTGGGGAAGCCTCGATAAAGAAAGTTGGGTGTACGTATAAATCCTTCCTTGGTTGTAAACCAAAGGAATTCTCGGCGACAGATGATCCAGTCAAAGCTATGGAATGGATCATGCATATGGAAAAGGTGTTCCGAGTAAGCAAGTGTGCGGATGATGATAAAGTGGAATTTGCCACGAACCAACTTACAAGCGGTGCATTACATTGGTGGCAAACCTACTATAAATCACTGGATCTTGATTCATCCCAATCGATACATTGGGAGCAATTCAAGACAAAGTTTAATGAAGAATACTGCTCGGAAGTAGCTATTCAGAAGTTGGAGGATGAATTCTTGCACCTGGAACAGGGTTCCCGATCTGTTCAGGAATATACGCTTAGCTTTCTGGAGAAAGCTAGGTTTGCAGAACACCATATCTACACTGAAAAGAGAAAGATAGACAAGTATGTCCGGGGGTTGACAACCCGAATTAGAGAGATTGTGCAACCGTTGAAACTAACTACTTTCCGGCAAGTGGTGGATCGAGCCACAGAAAGAGAAACAGAATTGAAGCGGCAGGAAGATGAAAAGAAAGTTAAGGAAACGAAATGAAAGGCGGAAGACCAAGGGTGGACGCCTCAGAAAAAGTCGCAACAATCCGGGTCTAGGGGAAAGAGCCAGAAAGATGAAGGAAAATGGTGCGAAAAATGCAGAAAAAGGCACACGGGCAGCTGTCGCAGCGATACTGGATCAGTTAGCTGCCGAAATTGTGGAAGAACGGGTCATTTTACACGGGAGTGTCGGGCGGAAAGAAGGTGCTACCAATGTGGAGCTACAGATCATCTTCGCTCGAACTGTCCCCAACTGAAATCTGGTGTATACAGTGAAAGACCCAGAGATGATCAAGTAGGAAAGAAAGAAGAGCCGAAGAACAGGGGACGACCAGTGGCCTCGCGAGCTTTCCAGATGACTGTGGAAGAAGCCCGTGAGAAGACGGATGTGGTGACAGGTATCTTCACTCTTAATTCCATACCTGTATATGTTATTTTTGATCCGGGAGCAACATACTGTTTTGTATCGGAGTCTTTGTTGCCTCGCCTGAATGTACCGTTAACCCCAATGGATGAAAGTTTGGAAGTGGCTATAGCGGACGGCCGATATGTTTGGGTTTCTGAACATCTGGAAGGTTGTCAGCTTAAAATCTACGGGACCGTTTTCCCTATAGATTTGAAGCCGATGACTACCAACGAATTTGGGGTAATAGTGGGGATGGATTGGTTGGCAACGAATTATGCTAACGTGGATTGCAGAAATAAATGTGTCACAGTATTATCACCGGAGGGAGAATGGATGAAGATTCAGGGTGAACGACCCCGGTTGAGAATGCCAGTTATCTCCTTTGCTCAAGCCCGAAGCTGTATCAGTAAGGGAGGGATGTCCTATTTGGCTTATGTGTCGGTAGCTCAACCGATTAAAGTGGGGGTAGCGAATGTGAATGTGGTGAACGAGTTCCCAGATGTGTTTCCAGACGAACTTCCAGGATTGCCACCAGATCGACAGGTTGAGTTCACGATTGAACTGGTTCCGGGAGCTGCACCTGTTGCCCGAGCTCCATACCGTTTAGCACCTTCAGAGATGGTGGAACTACGGAAGCAACTGGAAGAATTGCTAGACAGGGGTTTCATTAGACCGAGTACCTCGCCTTGGGGAGCCCCCATTTTGTTTGTCAAGAAGAAAGATGGGTCAATGCGCATGTGCATTGACTATCGGGAATTAAACAAGATCACGGTGAAAAACAAGTACCCGCTACCCAGAATAGACGACTTGTTTGACCAGCTACAAGGTGCGTCCTACTTTTCCAAGATTGATCTGAGGTCAGGATACCACCAGTTGAAGATAAGGGAGTCAGACATTCCGAAGACAGCTTTCCGAACGAGATACGGTCACCATGAGTTTTTGGTGATGCCTTTTGGGTTAACCAATGCTCCAGCCGTATTTATGGATCTTATGAACCGGGTGTGTCGACCGTTCCTCGATACCTCAGTGATAGTGTTTATTGATGACATCTTGGTGTATTCGCGAAGCCAAGCCGAACATGAAGTGCATCTGCGACAAGTATTGGAGTTGCTTCGACGAGAAAAGTTGTATGCTAAATTCTCCAAGTGTGAATTTTGGCTGAGAGAAGTTCAATTTCTTGGCCATGTAATTAATACCGAAGGGGTGAAAGTCGACCCAGCAAAAGTTGAAGCCGTGATGAAGTGGGAACCGCCTCGGAGTCCAACTGAAATACGAAGCTTCCTTGGTTTAGCAGGCTATTATAGAAGATTTGTCGAGAATTTCTCTTCGATAGCTACTCCGTTGACCAAGTTAACTAAGAAAGGTGAAAAGTTCACGTGGGCCGAAAAACAGCAAGAAGCATTCCAGAAGTTGAAACAAGCTTTATGTGAAGCACCGGTGTTGGCTTTACCACAAAGCGAAGAAGAATATGTAATCTACAGCGATGCTTCTAGAATTGGTATTGGGTGTGTTCTAATGCAGAAAGGTCGAGTCATAGCCTATGCGTCCCGCCAATTAAAAGATGCCGAAAAGAAGTATCCAGTTCATGATCTGGAGTTAGCTGCGGTGGTTCTAGCATTGAAGTTATGGAGGCATTATTTATACGGTGTGAAGTTTGTTATTTACACTGATCATAAGAGCCTGAAGTACCTCTTTGACCAGAAGGAGCTTAACATGAGACAGCAAAGGTGGATGGATTTGCTTAAAGACTTTGACTGTGAAATTCAGTACCACCCTGGCAAGGCGAATGTGGTAGCAGATGCACTAAGCAGAAAAGAAGCTCCCCTGAAGATTTCATCTGCGTGTTTGGGGGTAGTAAGCCGGTTACCAGAATTAATTCGTGCAGCACAAGAAGAGGCGTGTAAGCCGGCGAATGTAAAAAGCGAAAGAATGGTTGGATATTTGAAGCATCTGGAAGAAAATGCTCAGAAATTGAAGACCTTCAGAGGCCGAATATGGGTCCCAAAACAAGGAGAAGCGCGGAAGTTGCTTCTAGAAGATAGCCATTATAGCCGATATGCAGTTCATCCGGGCAGTACCAAGATGTATCGGACGTTAAAACCGATGTATTGGTGGCCTGGAATGAAAAGAGATGTTGGAAGATTTGTAGAAAAATGTTTGACTTGTTTGCAAGTTAAGTCAAACCATCAGAAACCATATGGAGAAATACAACCATTGTCGGTTCCAGAGAAGAAGTGGGACCATATTACCATGGATTTTGTAACAAAGTTGCCGCGGACACCGCGAGGTTATGATTCTATATGGGTGATTGTGGATCGATTGACCAAATCGGCACAGTTCATACCATATAAAGAAAAGTACAGAGTAGATCAATTGGCGAAAATCTACATTGATGAGGTAATTTGTCGGCATGGATTACCAGCATCGATTGTGTCGGACCGAGACAGCAGATTTACTTCCCATTTTTGGCAAAGTCTTCAAGAGCAATTGGGTACAAAAGTACTTATGAGTACCGCATATCACCCGCAGACCGATGGCCAAAGTGAAAGAACGATCCAAACTTTGGAAGATATGTTGAGAACTTGTGTCATTGACTTCAGTGGAAGCTGGGAAGATCATTTGCCTCTGGTAGAATTCGCGTACAATAACAGCTATCATTCCAGCATTCAGATGGCCCCGTATGAAGCCTTGTATGGAGCACCGTGCTGTACTCCGACCTGCTGGACTGAAGTTGGAGAAAAGCCGTTGGCTGGACCCGAAATTGTAGCACAGACAGAAGAAAAGATCAAACTGATACGAGAAAATTTAAAGGTAGCTCAGAATCGACAGAAACAGTACGCGGACAAACGGGTGAAACCAATAAAGTTTCAAGTAGGAGATATGGTAATGCTCAAAGTATCCCCTTGGAAGGGCTTAATCCGTTTTGGGAAGAAAGGGAAGCTGAGTCCTCGCTTCATTGGACCTTTCCGTATATCCCAAAGGGTTGGAGCCGTGGCGTATCGATTGGAATTACCTGATGAACTTCATGGTATACATGATGTATTCCATGTGTCCCATTTGAGAAACACGTTGTTTGATAAGTCTCAACATATACCTCTGGCTGAAATTGAGGTGGATGAAAAGCTGAGATACCCGGAACAACCCGAGCGGGTGCTAGACCGCAAGATAAGACAGCTTAGAAACAAGAAGATCAGCATGGTGAAAGTACTTTGGCGTCATCACAAAGGTTCCGACATGACGTGGGAGACCGAAAGTGAGATGAGGGAGAAATATCCTCAACTTTTTGTATGATTTCGGGGACGAAATCTCTTAAAGGAGGGGAGAATTTGTAACGCCGAAAATGTATTTTATTATATAATTATACTAAAAGGGCAAAATGGTCATTTTACCTCAAAAGGGTAATTTGGTCTTTTGGACAGAAAAGGATTTGTTTTGTAATAATATTTTGAGTTTGGACTTAAAATGTTATTAAAAACTGAAATTGTGTCATAATATTTGTAAATTGTGGCAAAAGTCTTAAATATGCAACTCTAGGGACCAAATTGCAAATATTGGAGGTATAAAGGTGAGGACTTGTGCAGATTTTTGGCACTCACGGGAGTAAATCTCTTGAACGATTTCTGCAAAGATTGAAGGTTTTTGAAGGCTTGGAGCTTGCAAGATTGAATTATAGCATTTACAAGGGTATAATTGGAAGTTTAGAGGTAAGTTTCCAAGCTCTTGACTAGTTGTTCTTGATGAGTTGTGTAGAACTCAAAAAACTGCAATTTCAGTTATGTTTGGGTGTTTAAAATGGTTAGATACTTCCATTAAGTCATGCTAGTAAGAGCTTAACTCAAGAAAATGGAAGTAGGTTGTTATTTTGGATGAAATTGAAGATTTGGGGTTGTTAGAAATAAGAACCCTAATTCTTCCTATGATTGATTGAGGGTGTTTTGGGGGTTAAAAACCTTGTTAAAATGTAAGGTTTTAGCCTACGAACAAACCCCAAACGATTAAAAACGAAATTAAGGACTTAATGGACGAAATCTGCAAGCTACAGTGCATAAATCGCGACTGGCCAGGGGACCTACACTGCCGCTAGGCGCAGTGCGCCCAGAAGCCAGGCGGGGTGCGCCCAGGCGCAGTGCGCCCTCCCCTAGGCGCAGTGCGCCTCCAAGGCAGGAACTTTAAAACGCTAACTTTTGCTTGGCTTGTCCGATTTAACTCAAATTTGAACCATAGGCTCGTTATGGTCTGAAAAGTTTGGGAAAATTTTTAGATTGAGTTTTTGACCCCTCGGGGGCACTGTAGACCGATTCGAATGCCTCGGTGAATAGTAAAATTCATATAAAGTTAGTAAACGGAATGTTTATTAACTAGGCATTATTTATAACGATATTGTATTGAACTCTAGTGTATTAGAGTTAATTGAAATGGGTATTAACCTATAATCATTTTGAAAATGAATGAAATTATAGGTACGGGACAAAATCATACGGATTTCATTTCAAAGCAAGGAACGCTTAACGCTAATAGTAGCAAGCCTTCAGGTGAGTAATCTCACTGTTATCCGATGTGATATTTGTTAAAAGAGCAGCTGCAAGTGGAAATGATTTTGGGGACAAATTTTGATTAAATGTACGATTTGAGATACGACAAGACCAGATAAGCCGTGAGTCTACGATAGACAAGAACGGAGCTGTGAGTCAATATATCCATGTAAAATGTGACATGACAAGACCAGATAAGCCGTGAGTCTATAATAGACAAGAACGGAGCTGTGAGTCAAACTTATACAGACAAGACCGGATAATCCGTGGGTCATTGCGATGGCAAGAACGGAGCCGTGAGTCTAGGCAACATCGGGCTAACCCGTGAGCCACATTTGATTTTGTATTGTGTGATAATACATATTTGACTTTGTATAGAGAAATTTTATTCTTATACATGTTATTATTGTTTTGATTACTCATTGGGCTTTATAGCTCACAGTTTTATTGATATGTCCTTGCAGGTGAGCGTGACCCTGCCAAGGGAAAAGACAAAGTCCGTGACTGAGGACTTAGCATTTGAAGTAACGACCCGGCTTGAAGAATGTATAATATTTATGTATTGTACTTCGTGATACACTTGTACTCGTATTTTGTTAACTAATACCCCGTACATATGGTTTTTTTATTGTAAAATATTTGGTTTGTAAAAAAAAAATTTTGGGGTGTTTTTGTTAATAAGTCGGGTGTTACACATAAGGATGCATGTAGGGTATTTTGCTTCTTTCAGCTTCGAATCTACCCAAAACATTGACTATTCTTACCAATGTGTCCTTAGGGGTGTCTTAGATGCTTGATAACCGTCCTTGGTCACAGCACTACCTTCTAAGCTCTTTTTGTTGATGAAAATGGCAGAACTAGCATAAGAACAAAACACAATAGTTATAGGCAAATTTGTCTAGTTTCTGAAACATGTGGATACAAGTCAATAGGAGTTCCAGAGCTTTAGATATGATAATTACTTGTGCAAGTCAATAGGAGTTCCAGAGCTTGAGATCTGATCAAACCTCCCCAACTTTATTCGAAACTCGTCTCGAGTTTCACGCGATATCATCAATGTAGTCTTATTATTTTATCTTAAAAAAACTCAACAGAATCACAAACTGTAACGCCAAGACACTCTTTTTATGTAAATATAATAAAAAGGGTAAATTGGTCATTTTACCTTAGAAGGGTAATTTGGTCTTTTGGACAGAAAAGAATTTGGTTTGAAATAATATTTTTAGTTTTGGACTTAAAATGTTATAAAAACTGAAATTTGGTCGTTTTACCACAAAAGGGTATTTTGGTCATTTGACCATGTGAGGAACCAATTGGGTAAAAATATTGTTGCTTGTGACAAAAGTATAAGAAAAGAGAGTTTTATTGTCATAAAACTTGATATTGGTGCCAAAAGTTCAAGAAATGGAACTTAGGGACCAAATTTGTAAAAAATCGAGGTATAAATAGGAGAGTTGACTCTCCTATTGGGGCTGAACATAGAGAAGCATCGGGAAGGAATTCTCTCATACGATTTCAGCAAGTTCATGGGGGATTTGAAGATGGAATAGAACACAAACTTGGAATTGATGATTTCCAAGCCAAATAAGGTTAGTAAATTGACTTTTTAGTCAAATCCTTGAATATGTTCTTGGTGGGTTCATGGGGGATGAACTGAAATATGTAATTCCAGTTATGACCCATGATATTGATGCGACTTCCAAGCTTAAAACATGATTATATGATAAGAACATATCTCAAAAACAGCAAAGTAGGTTGCTATTGTTGAAAATTGGGATTTTGATCAAGAACCCTAATTCTTGATTTTGATTGTTTGAGTTTGTTTCTTTGGATTAAAACCTTGTATTATTGAAGGGTTTTAGTCTGGAAATAAACCTCATATGATTAAGAACAGAAATAAGGACTTAATGGGCCAAAACTGCGTGCTACAGTGCATAAATCGCGACTGATCAGGAGCCTGCCCAGGCGTAGGGCGCAGTGCGGCCAGGACCAGGGCGCGGTGCGCCCAGGCGCAGTGCGCCCTTCCCCTGGCGCGGTGCGCCCTCCTGGCAGGGGATCAGAAATGCTAACTTTCGTTTGGCTTGTCCGTTTTACCTCAAATTTGAACCGTTGGCTCGTTATGGTCTGAAAAGTTTGGGAAAATTTTTTATATTGAGTTTTCGACCCCTCGGGGGCACTGTAGATCGATTCGAATGCCTCGGTGAATAGTAAAATTCATAAAAAGTTAATAAACGGAAAGTTTATTAACTAGGCATTGTTTATAATGATATTGTATTGAACTCTTTTTCATTAGAGTCAATTAGGATGGTATATTAACCTATAATCATTGTGAAATGAATGAAATTATAGGTACGGGACAAAATCTTACGGATCTTATTTCAAGGCAAGGAACAACAAACGCTAGTTGTAGCAAACCTTCAGGTGAGTAATCTCACTGTTATCCGGTGTGATATTTGTTAAAAGAGCAGCTGCAGGTGGAAATGATTTTGGGGACAAATTTTGACAGAGTATATGATTTGATATACGACAAGACCAGATAAGCCGTGAGTCTGTTATAGACAAGAACGGAACTGTGAGTCAATATATCTATGTAAACTGTTATATAGACAACAGCGGGCTAACCCGTGAGTCTAGGCAACATCGGGCTAACCCGTGAGCCACAGTTTATTCTGATGAGTTAAAATATATAGACAACAGCGGGCTAACCCGTGAGTCTAGGCAACAGCGGGCTAACCCGTGAGCCATATTTGATTTTGTATTGTATGATATTATTACAGGTACATGGTGCGGCCTATATGGCTATGATTTCTGGATTTTATATCCAACTGGTGCGGCCTATATGGCTATGATATTCTGGTGCGGCCTTCGGGCTATGATAAACTGGTGCGGCCTTCGGGCTATGATTTATATATTGAAATTGTTTTGGTGCAGCTTATATAGCTATGACACAGGGTGCGGCTTGAATAGCCATGAAATACGATGCAGTCCACTGTGACTAAGAACCATGGGACAGAAATGGTCAAATATGATTAAATGTGCAAATAACTAACGTGGCTTGATAATTACAGGTTATTATGGTTCAGCCTGTAAGACTATGAAATAGGATGTGAAATCCTAAGAAATACTTGGTCAGCCAGTAAGGCTAGGAGTTTGGATCCGATATCCAAATAGATATATGAATGTATTCTTATATGTGTTATTTGCAGATACGATTACTCACTGAGCTTTGTAGCTCATACCATTTATTAAATGTCCCTGCAGGTTAGCATGATCCTGATAAAGGAATAGATAGAGTCCGTGACTCGAGAAGTAGGACTCTTAGATGCTGTCAGTAGCAGCCCGGCTTCAAAGGAGACTACGGTATTTCATACTCTCCTTGATACGCTTGTACCCGTTTTTATTAAAATATACCCCTTTGTTTATGGTTTTAAGTACTGAAACCTTTGTTAAAAATGAAAAATTTCCAGGGGTGTTTTTGTTTTAAAAGTCGGGTGTTACACAAACCTCCCAACATTTTATCAACACTAAAATTGTAGAAACACGAATTCTAAAGAATTAAGACATGTTGACTTTTTGTATATAGTTGCTCAACCGAAATTTTTTAAAAATGTAGATAAGTTTTATGCCGACTCAAATTTTGTAACACCCCTTTTCTTTTATCGTATTTTAATACAAATACAGTTTAACATACAAACATATTTTACAACTCGTGACTATAAAGTAGCCACTCAATTTTTTTTATTTATTTTACAAACTTAAACTCAAGGGGGTATTACAGACTCAATACAGATAACCATAATTTAAACTTACAGTGTACAAACTGGTCCCAACTGCGACCTTCGCTCTTTCCACCTAAGTACATAGCATTTCAAAAATAGTATACGTGAGACATAAAGCCTCGTGAGTAATATGGGTTTAGACCCAAAACTTTTCTGTTCAAAACTTGAAATATTACAAGTAAACTTGTTGAAAACCGATTTCTTTCATAAATCTCAAAATATATATTATTCTTTACTTTCAAACTTTTAAAAAAACACTTTCTTTCTCAAAACTGCTTTCTTTCTCATTTTTCTTGTGACCAACTGAAACTCATGAATTAAGTTATTTTAATTCATTCTACTAGCTCCCCTCGTGGGACAGAACAGATCCGCCCACAAGGTTACGCTCATTCTGACTCCCCTTTGTGACTTGGAACGGATTCAAGCACAAGGGTATACTAAGCTAGACAACTACTTTGCGACGGGAGGTACCATCCCAGTAGTGTCTTCTGATCCCCCGATTATGTGGGTGATCCTAGTCCGGACAACTGACTCTTACTTCTTTCTTTCTTTCATACTTATCTCATTACATCTCAAATTGGTCAAAATGGGACACAATTTGTAAACAACTCATACTCAAACATTTTATAACTTTTTACTGAAAATACTTTCAAAAACTGATTTCTTGACATCTTAGTTCACATAAGGAACTTCTTTCAAAATACTTTGCAAATCATACTACTTAAAAATCTCTTTGAACACTAAGCCCTTGTACAGAGCTACTTTCAAAACTATTTTTCCAAAATTTAGTATTTGCAAACATTTGGAAATCTTACTTTTCTGAAAATAACATTTTGCTATGTACTATAGAAATCCTCATAAAACTCACCTCGATGTAGCTACAGATTTCTAAGCTTCACGTACTCCTTTCCCCTTTCCGTGCTCAACAGTATTCGAAGCACCACCTATACAAGTAGTATATATATAAATACATGCTACAACTAACTCTATGACTTAAAAGTCTCATATAACATAACTACAGGCCATACAAATGTATAACCATTAATAAACTCATTTTATAGTTTTTCTCCGAAAGACGCGTATTTTGCTACAGTACCCCCGAGGGGTCGTATTTCAGTTCCGACATTTTTGCATGAAATCATAGGTCATATTAGACTTGTGTTTCAAATTTGAGGTCAAACGGACAAGTCTAACCCCAATTTCCAAAAATCAAAACTCAAAATTCCCCTCAGTATGTTACACGGTCGTGTAACTTTTGCCTTGCAAATTACACGGCCGTGTAACTTTGCAGGCCTTATATAAGTTACACGGTCGTGTAATATTTACCCTGTAAATTACACGGCCGTGTAATGTTTTTGGGTGGGTTTCGGGTCCGATTTTTCGAGCTGTAGACCTATATTTTGCCCTATTAAGTGCTTAATACTTAACTTAATCGTTTACTATCATTCCATGACTAAAACCCTTGCTTTACATCAAGTTTTAAGCCTTGGAATCACTGATTTCAGTTCCAATTCCTTGAAAACCCGTTTTTGATGATTTTTACCAAAAATCCAACTTTTTGAAATTAATCACTTAGGAGTGTCTTAATACATCCTAAGTGATCATTTGGACTTAGAAAAACCATAAAAACTGGTCTTAATCTTGTAAACCCGTGAATTAGGGTTCTTGAGAAAAATCATCATTTCTTGATTTTTAACATATTCCTTGGTTAGAACATGTCTATTTGATGATTTTGAACAAGATGATTCCATTAGAACTATGATTCCTGGGAAATCAGAAGTTAAGACTTGATTCCCGTTCATGAATTTGGAGCTTAATGCTTTGAATGTTTACCTCTAAGAGCTTGGAATTACCAATTTCAAGGCTTGTCCTTGATTCCTTCGCAACGTTTCTTGAATTGCTTCTTCTTCCGTGCTCCCCCTCTCGTTCTCTCTAGCTCTCTCTCGTATCTTCTGAAATGTTCCTCAATCTTCTGGAGAATGAGAGTTTAACTCTCTATTTTATAATTAAATTTTTATAAGATAATTACACCTTTAGTCCCTCTCTTCTCAACTTTCTTTCAAAAATGATCCTATGGTTCATATCTTTACAAATTAAGTTTCATTTACTTTCATCTTAACATTTTCTTGACAATTTTGTCATTTTCATGTCAAATGACCATTTTGCCCTTTTTGATCAAGTTTCACTATTCACGCGATAAAACACCAAATTTTACATAGACGTTTATTTATTGTGATATTATTCCAGAAATACATATTATTTTACATAATGGTCTTATAATGTGACAAAAGACCATTTTACCCTTTTTTAATTTCGCAGGTTCTTACAGTCACCCCTCCTTAAGCGGATTCCGTCCTCGGAATCTTTTCATAATCTGTGAAATCTGGATATCTTCTTTTCATCTCTTCTAACGTCTCCCAAGTTAGGTTTGACCCTAATGGGTGCTTCCACTTGACTAGTACAAGGTCAATCTCCTTGTTCCTCAGCTTCTTAGTCTGCATTTCTAGGATGGCTTCGGGTTCCTCAATCAATTTGCTAGGAGTCTCCACTCTTAAGTCTGTATACGGTATCACTAACTCTTCTTTACCAAAGTACTTTTTCAAGTAGCATACATGAAATGTATCATGTATTCCACTAAGTTCGGGTGGTAATTCCAGCTTGAATGCCTGTAACCCAACTCTCTTCAGGATTTTAAAAGGTCCAATGTATCTTGGACTCAGCTTCCCTCTCTTGCCAAATCTGACCACTCCTTTCCATGGCGACACTTTTATCATCACCAAATCTCCTTCTTGCAAATCATACGGTCTCTTCTTTAGATTCGAGTAACTCTTTTGCCGATCTTGTGTTGCTTTCATGTTGGCTTGAATTACTCCAATCTTCTCATTAGTCACTCTAACAATCTCTGGCCCTGTAAGCTTAGTCTCACCCGCTTCCAACCAGCACAAAGGAGTTCTACACTTTCTACCATACAATGCCTCAAAGGGTGGCATTTTAATGCTAGAATGGTAGCTGTTATTGTAGGCAAACTCCACTAATGGCAAATGTTCATCCCAACTACCTCCAAAATCCATCACGCATGATCGTAGCATGTTTTCTAATGTCTGGATTGTTCGTTTACTCTGACCATCCGTTTGTGGATGATACGCTGTACTTAGTTGAATTCTCGTCCCCATTTTATCTTGTAAGGCTCTCCAAAAATTAGAGGTAAATCTGGGGTCTCTGTCTGACACGATAGACAACGGTGCACCATATCTTCTTAACACTTCATCTGTATACAACTGGGCTAACTGCTCCAATGGAGTAGTTTCTTTTATGGCTAGAAATAGTGCACTTTTGGTCAACCGGTCCACTATGACCCATATACTATCATAACCTCTTCTCGTTCTCGGTAACCCGACAATCAAGTCCATGGTTACATCTTCCCACTTCCCGGCTGGAATGTGTAATGACTGAGCATCTCCATGCGGGACCTGATGTTCCGCCTTGACTTGTGCACAAATAACACACTTGGAGATGTACTTAGCTATCCTCTTCTTCATTCCAGGCCACCAATACTGTCTTTTCAGATCTTGGTAAGTCTTGGTACTCCCTGGATGTATGGAATACTTTGACTTATGCGACTCTTCTAGAATCAGCTTTCTCAATCCTCCTGCTTTCGGTACCCAAATGCGATTCCTGTAGGTTTTTAATCCCTGACTATTGGTCTCAAACTGAATGTCTTTTCCTAGCTTTTCATCTTTTAAGTCTCCACTTTCTTCAACTTTCTGCTGAGCTGCTTTAATCTGTTCTATAATTCTGGACACTAGTTCTATACGCATCGATCTTGCCTTGATTCTTTTCTCAGGAGCTTTTCTACTTAATGCATCTGCTACTACATTTGCTTTACCCGGATGATATACAATGTCGCAATCATAGTCACTGATCAGCTCTAGCCATCTGCTCTGTCTCATGTTCAACTCTTTTCGAGTGAACACATACTGCAAACTCTTGTGATCGGTGAATAGCTTGCACTTTGTACCATACAAGTAATGTCTCCAAATCTTCAAGGCAAATATGATTGCTACAAGTTCGAGATCGTGGGTTGTGTACTTTTTCTCCGGATCTTTTAACTGTCTGGAAGCGTATGCTATAACCTTCCTTCTTTGCATCAACACACAGCCAAGCCCTCGATGTGAGGCATCACTGTACACTTCAAAGTCTTCTGTCCCTTCTGGTAATGTAAGGACATGCGCGTTACACAACGTTTCTTTCAATGTAGCAAAAGCTCTTTCTTGTTCTTCTTGCCATCTGAATTTCTCTTCTTTTTCGGGTTAGTCGTGTAAGTGGCACAGCTATACGGGAGAAATCTTGAATAAATCTCCGGTAATACCCGGCAAGACCGAGAAAACTTCTAACTTCTGTTGGCGTCTTGGGAGGCTCCCATTTTATCACTGCTTCAACTTTTGCTGGATCAACTTTTATACCTTGGATAGAAACAACATGTCCAAGGAACTGCACTTCTCGCATCCAAAACTCACACTTGGAGAACTTTGCATATAGCTGTTCTCGCTTCAAGGTCTCAAGCATTGCTCGCAAGTGACTCGCATGCTCTTCTTTATTTTTTGAGTATATCAGTATGTCATCAATGAACACTATAACAAATCGGTCTAGGAACGGTTTACAGACCCGATTCATTAAGTCCATGAAAATCGCTGGTGCATTCGTAAGACCGAATGGCATTACTAGGAACTCGTAATGCCCGTATCGTGTACGGAACGATGTCTTTTCTACATCACTTTCTTTTACCCTGACTTGGTGATACCCATATCTCAAATCAATTTTTGAGAAGTAATCTGCTCCTTGCAACTGGTCGAACAAATCATCTATTCTGGGCAACGGGTAACGGTTCTTGATAGTAATCTTGTTCAATTCTCTGTAATCAATGCACATTCGCATTGACCCATCTTTCTTCTTTACGAATAGAACTGGAGCACCCCACGGAGAAGAACTAGGCCTGATGAAGCCTTTATCTAGTAGCTCCTGCAAATGGGACATTAATTCCCGCATCTTTGTTGGTGCTAACCGGTACGGTGCTCGGGCTATTGGGGAAGCTCTTGGAACAAGATCTATCCGGAATTCAACCTGCCGTTCTAGCGGCAAGCCTGGTAACTCATCTGGGAAAACTTCTGGGAATTCTTTTACTACTTCTATGTCTTTATACGTCTGTTTTACTTTGTCTTCCGTCATCACATAGGCCAGAAAAGATACGCATCCTTTTCTGATACACCTTCGGGCTTTTGCCACACTAATTAGACTTGGCACATGTTTGCTTCTTTCCCCATATACATACACTTTAGCTCCTAGGGTTTTAACAGACACCCTCTTCTGACCACAAGCTATCTTCGCATCATTCGCACCAAGCCAATCCATCCCAATTATCACATCAAAGGACTTAATTCCAATGGGAAGAAGATTAAGTCGGAACTTCTTGCCATTGATATCAAGTTCACAATCTCGGTACATGTGCTGAACTTCAACAAACTTTCCATCCGCTACTTCCACTTCAAAAACCATGTCTAATAATTCTAACGGGACTCTCAATCGGGCTCCGAATCCATGGGACACGAATGAATATGTAGAACCAGAATCAAACAACACATATGCAGGTGTCGAGTTGATTAGTAGTATACCTGAGACCACATCGTGCGTCTCCTTCGCTTCTTCCCTGGTGATCTGAAAAGCTCTAGTCTTCACTTTCTGGGGTTCTGTCTTCTTCTGAGCTGTTGACACCACCGTTTCTCCTCCCTTGTTTGGGCAGTTAAAACTATAGTGCCCCATCTGATGGCATGAAAAACACTCCACTTCACTGGCTTTCTTTACTTTACAGTCTTTTGCTTTGTGACCGAGTCTGCCACAATTAAAACAGGCGTTTGATCCCGCTCGGCACTCGCCACCGTGTTCTTTTCCACATTTTTCACACTTTCTTACACTTCCCTGCCTAGTCTGACTTGAACTTATCTTCCCTTTCTTCTTTATGTTCCCACTACTACTAACTGTCTTCCTTTTATCACTAAAACCAGGTCCTTCCTCCTTTCTTCGTTTTCCAATATCCTCCACAGTTCGGGCAGCATTGATCGCCCCATCTAATGTTTCAGCTTTCTTTACTTCTAGCTCATAGTTCCATGGTAAACCCCGGACATAGCGGTTAATTCGGGACCGCTCACTGGGGTAGGATTCCCCCACAAAAGGTAGCATATCACAAAACTTCTTTGTATACTCGTCAACCGTCAATTCTCCTTTCTTTATCGTTAATAAATCTTCGTTCATTTTCTCCAAATCTCGCGTGGGACAGAATTTATCTTTGAGACACGAGACAAACTCCGCCCATGACCATCCATATACAACCTCTTTTCCCAAACTCTCGTATTTGGTGTTCCACCACACCAAAGCATCATCCTTCAACTGCCGGGAGGCGTAGTTGACTTGGTCTTTTTCTCCACATTTACTAGCTTGCATCACTTGTTCGATCTCTCGGACCCATCGCATTTGTCACCTTTGGCTCAAAACTGCCATGGTATTCGGGCGGTTTGCAAGCCATAAAGGACTTAAAAAAACATCCATTTTCTTCCTTCTTGTTCCCTCCACTAACCTCTTCCTCAGTCGTCTTTTTGGAGACTTCTTGTGATGATTAGGCACTAGGTTCACCCATTCGGCTGTCTATTATGTTATTCACATCCTGTTTCAGCTCATTTCGTAAGTTATTGATCAAATACTGGATAGCTTCCATAGTGACAGGTTGTGGTGGTGGATTTGGCTCGGCCCCATCATTTCGAATCACATGTCCGGGTCCACTTCCTCTTAAAGAAGTGTGACTGCCCTCACCCCTGTCAGCTTGTCTTCCGCCTTCCATTACTATATAGATGATCAAAATATCTGTTTAATACACAATTCTATATAGTATCTCGTAAGCGGTAGCATACTATCTCCCTATCTTGACTGCATTTTAGTAGCAATCATACTCACTTTATTACTTCTATAAGTCTAGGTGTACCTCTATATTACTAAGGCACCTTACTACTACTCTTGCTAGTTTAAGCCTAGGATGGTATTCCAACCTAATTCGCTTAAACTATGGCTCTGATACCAAAACTGTAACACCCATTTTCTTTTATCGTATTTTAATACAAATACAGTTTAACATACAAACATATTTTACAACTCGTGACTATAAAGTAGCCACTCAATTTTTTTTATTTATTTTACAAACTTAAACTCAAGGGGGTATTACAGACTCAATACAGATAACCATAATTTAAACTTACAGTGTACAAACTGGTCCCAACTGCGACCTTCGCTCTTTCCACCTAAGTACATAGCATTTCAAAAATAGTATACGTGAGACATAAAGCCTCGTGAGTAATATGGGTTTAGACCCAAAAATTTTCTGTTCAAAACTTGAAATATTACAAGTAAACTTGTTGAAAACCGATTTCTTTCATAAATCTCAAAATATATATTATTCTTTACTTTCAAACTTAAAAAAAAACACTTTCTTTCTCAAAACTGCTTTCTTTCTCATTTTTCTTGTGACCAACTGAAACTCATGAATTAAGTTATTTTAATTCATTCTACTAGCTCCCCTCGTGGGACAGAACAGATCCGCCCACAAGGTTACGCTCATTCTGACTCCCCTTTGTGACTTGGAACGGATTCAAGCACAAAGGTATACTAAGCTAGACAACTACTTCGCGACGGGAGGTACCATCCCAGTAGTGTCTTCTGATCCCCCGATTATGTGGGTGATCCTAGTCCGGACAACTGGCTCTTACTTCTTTCTTTCTTTCATACTTATCTCATTACATCTCAAATTGGTCAAAATGGGACACCATTTGTAAACAACTCATACTCAAACATTTTATAACTTTTTACTGAAAATACTTTCAAAAACTGATTTCTTGACATCTTAGTTCACATAAGGAACTTCTTTCAAAATACTTTGCAAATCATACTACTTAAAAATCTCTTTGAACACTAAGCCCGTGTACAGAGCTACTTTCAAAACTATTTTTCCAAAATTTAGTATTTGCAAACATTTGGAAATCTTACTTTTCTGAAAATAACATTTGGCTATGTACTATAGAAATCCTCATAAAACTCACCTCGATGTAGCTACAGATTTCTAAGCTTCACGTACTCCTTTCCCCTTTCCGTGCTCAATAGTATTCGAAGCACCACCTATACAAGTAGTATATATATATATATAAATACATGCTACAACTAACTCTATGACTTAAAAGTCTCATATAACATAACTACAGGCCATACAAATGTATAACCATTAATAAACTCATTTTATAGTTTTTCTCCGAAAGACGCGTATTTTGCTACAGTACCCCCGAGGGGTCGTATTTCAGTTCCGAAATTTTTGCATGAAATCATAGGCCATATTAGACTTGTGTTTCAAATTTGAGGTCAAACGGACAAGTCTAACCCCAATTTCCAAAAATCAAAACTCAAAATTCCCCTCAGTATGTTACACGGTCGTGTTACTTTTGCCTTGCAAATTACACGGCCGTGTAACTTTGCAGGCCTTATATAAGTTACACGGTCGTGTAATATTTACCCTGTAAATTACACGGCCGTGTAATGTTTCTGGGTGGGTTTCGGGTCCGATTTTTCGAGCTGTAGACCTCTATTTTGCCCTATTAAGTGCTTAATACTTAACTTAATCGTTTACTATCATTCCATGACTAAAACCCTTGCTTTACATCAAGTTTTAAGCCTTGGAATCACTGATTTCAGTTCCAATTCCTTGAAAACCCGTTTTTGATGATTTTTACCAAAAATCCAACTTTTTGAAATTAATCACTTAGGAGTGTCTTAATACATCCTAAGTGATCATTTGGACTTAGAAAAACCATAAAAACTGGTCTTAATCTTGTAAACCCGTGAATTAGGGTTCTTGAGAAAAATCATCATTTCTTGATTTTTAACATATTCCTTGGTTAGAACATGTCTATTTGATGATTTTGAACAAGATGATTCCATTAGAACTATGATTCCTGGGAAATCAGAAGTTAAGACTTGATTCCCGTTCATGAATTTGGAGCTTAATGCTTTGAATGTTTACCTCTAAGAGCTTGGAATTACCAATTCCAAGGCTTGTCCTTGATTCCTTCGCAACGTTTCTTGAATTGCTTCTTCTTCCGTGCTCCCCCTCTCGTTCTCTCTAGCTCTCTCTCGTATCTTCTGGAGAATGAGAGTTTAACTCTCTATTTTATAATTAAATTTTTATAAGATAATTACACCTTTAGTCCCTCTCTTCTCAACTTTCTTTCAAAAATGATCCTATGGTTCATATCTTTACAAATTAAGTTTCATTTACTTTCATCTTAACATTTTCTTGACAATTTGGTCATTTTCATGTCAAATGACCATTTTGCCCTTTTTGATCAAGTTTCACTATTCACGCGATAAAACACCAAATTTTACATAGACGTTTATTTCTTGTGATATTATTCCAGAAATACATATTATTTTACATAATGGTCTTATAATATGACAAAAGACCATTTTACCCTTTTACAATTTTGCGGGTTCTTACAAATTTGATATTGAAAATAATCCTTTTTCAAGAATTTGTTTCTCCAAGACTTCATCATAACAACCCGAATTGATTAAATTCCCTAGCTTGCTCCCACTGATCAAGGCATCCATATTGGTCACTAGTTCTCTTAAAGTCCGAGTCCTTATCATATATAATTCTTGTTTTTGTGGCGGCCATAGTATATATTATCTTTTGGTATGCAAACTTTTTTTTTTTGCGTTTTTTGCTCAATGTTTAATGGATAATACTATTGGTTCTAATTTCGTTTTTTGGCCTTTTGTAACATCCTCAATCACACGTACCACAATATTGTCTGCATTAGGCCACCCAACGTGAAAACTTCATAGGGGGTCACCCATCCTCCCACTCGGGCACACTTAACTACAGAGTTCTTATGAGATATGTTGTCCTCAAGACTTTAAAACGCGTTATGATATTAAAATGCGTTATTATAGATAGGTATCCACACCCTTTTATGGAAATACTTCGTTTTCCTATCCGGTTGATGTGGGATCAGGGATCTCTCCCCCTTTCTACCCCTACTACAATATTGTCAGCTTTAGGCCACCTAGCGTGAAAATATTGTGCTATGTGCGATTGAGGGATGTTACAGATGGTATCAGATTTGGGTGCACAAGGTCGTTCGACAAGGACGTACCATGTAGTGAAGGGGGAGATATCCCTGATCCCATATCGATTGGGTAGGAGAACTAAGCACGACCTTATAAGGGGGTGTGGATAACCTACTATCACAACGTATTTTAAAGTCGTGGGGGTAGTAGATCTCGTAAGAACGCTACAGTTAAGCATGTCTAGGTGGGAGAAATTTCAGGATGGGTTACCCTCTTGGGAAGTTTTCACGCTGGGTGGCTCAAAACGGATAATATTGTGGAACATACAAGTGAGGGATGTTACACATTTTCTCTTTCTCTATTTTCTCTTTTTTATTTTCCTTTTTTAAGGGAGGGGACCGTTGCATATATGTAAAAAAGTTAATTTTTTATTTTCTCTTGAAAATATGGGATGTATTTCACAACTCCTTTGAAATTAAACCAGTGAAGGTGATTATGTGGATGTGATTATTCAAAGTGCCTGATTCATGCTTATTTATGTTTTTAATGTGTAATATACAATGTGTTTAGTTAAGCATCTAAAACAGTGGAATTTGTTGTAAGAGCGCCTCTAATGACAATTTTTATGGCAAGTGGGTCCAATACAATACCCCTAATCAGAAGGCTCGGTAAGGGGCTTACTTTTGCAAGCAGTGTTATTACCCAGAAGTCTACTTGACACAAATTTTTAAAGAGGAAATTGCAGATTTGGTACCCGTGGTTTGCCAAAATTAGTTAGTTTGGTCCAAAATGAATTTGACTAATACCACAAATCCAAAAAGATTATTTTGTTGCAAGTTTGGTCCAATTTTCTTTTAAAATACTTAAAATGACAAATTTACCCTTTTTAAAATACTTAGAATGAAATTTTTTCCTTTTGAATTGGTCAAGTAAATGGTACATTTATATTGTTTTTTTTTAATATTTAGCAGTAGTCAAATAGTTCTTGGTTTGTGAATCAAATACCGAACCCGTGCTCCTTTCTCATCAATTATGAGAGATTGAGAGTGAACCAAAAGGAAATAATAATTTCTTTAAATGGCCATATATTATTTGTTGTTTTTTTTTTGAAAAAATATAGTGTACCAAATTATTTTTGTGCTTAGGATATTTTATAATTTGTTTAAAAGATTACGAGTGATGTAAATTCAATATTGATTTGGAAACGACGTTTTTCAATGATTTATCGACCAAAACTAAAAAAAAAAACTAAAAAAGTTGAATGTTAGTAATCTCAAACGAGATTGAAAAATTCATCAACTCAAATAAGAAATCTTCGAATGAAGTTTGGTTCGCTTTTCAAATCTTGACTTTCCACGTATATAATCGCAAAAGATTATCTTTCTAATTGATCACAACTTTTCCCATATACAAATAAGATTTTGAGTATTGTCATTCTATACATACCCCCTTTATAGTCTGTTTATACCTCCCTTGATGTGAAATTTCGTTTTTTGTTGCGTTTTTTTAACTATTTTGTCTTTTTGTTGTTTTTTTTTTCTTTTTTTTTCTTTTTACAAATAATATTTGATTTGTTTTATTATTATTATTATTATTATTATTATTATTATTATTATTAGAAAAACAATAATAATAAATTTACAAATAATTTTTTTTTCTTTTTTAACTATTTTGTATTTTTGTTGTTTTTTCTCTTTTTTTCTTTTTACAAATAATATTTGATTATTATTATTATTATTATTATTATTATTATTAGAAAAACAATAATAATAAATTTACCTTTTATAATTTTTATGTTTTAATAACAATAAAACAATAGTTTTTTATTAATTACGACACATCGAACGACGTTTATAAATTTATAAAATTATATCAAAACGGTTATGTCAAATTCGAACGAGTGTATAAAAAATACAAAATAAATAATAATACTAAAGCAAAGTTTGTCTTATTAATCAGAGATAGTAAATGGTCCAGTATTACAATTGCGTGGTGCGTTATCTGGATAACGAGCATTAGCATTTATTCGAGCAGCATACAATGTTGCAGGATCATGATTATGTTGTAATAATAATAATCATAATAAGAGGTAAATTTATTATTATTGTTTTTCTAATAATAATAATAATAATAAAACAAATCAAATATTATTTGTAAAAAGAAAAAAAAGAAAAAAAACAACAAAATGACAAAATAGTTAAAAAAAGAAAAAAATATTATTTGTAAATTTATTATTATTGTTTTTCTAATAATAATAATAATAATAATAAATTTAATTTAATAATAATAATAATAATAATAATAATAATAAAGACAATAAAATACGAAATTGAGAAAAAACAAATCAGGGGAGGTATAGTAAGAAATGAGGGGTGGCTATAGCACTACTTTTTGAGTATTCTGCAAGCTAAGATTTTAGAAATCATTAATGATTATAATTTATTATCTAATATTTCTTTTAAACAATTGTATAATACATATGTATTTAAATTTGTGATATTTGAATATGTTTATGTTATCTATGCCTGAGGAATCATATGTATTATGATTTTTCAAACGATATAAATGTATTATATTATACGTTGTACGTATTATATTAAATTTTTTATTGTTTTATAATTAGGGTTTTTAATAAATATAAAATTACAATCTAAATAGTGTGTTTTATGATTTATTAGTTAATTTTTATTTTTATATATTTGTAATTTAATTTTTATTTTTACTACTTTTATTTCCTTATCAATGTAATATATATTGGGTTAATAAAATTGTGTGTGTGTGTATGAAAATTTTGTTTTAACAAATCAAGTCAATTAAAAGGTTAGTATATTGTTGCACGGTAATGCCGGAGCGATTTGTATGGTTCGAGTTTAAGCAATCTATTTCTCGGTTGATTATTCTTTTTTTTTTTTTTTGTCTTGTTTTAATATTATAATCGGTAAACAAATATAAATTTATTATGCTTGGTTATATTTGTGTATAGATGAAAACAATTCTATAGTTTAGTGGGAAATCATAGAAAATATTTAAACATTTTCTCTCTTTTTTCATAATAACAAATATCATGGTCTTTATTCTGGAATTTCTATAAAAAAATTTAAAATATAGATTAAAAAACAAGTAGAATACCTATAGGAATTAAACACAAAGAGAGTGGGAAAAAAAAAAAAGTTGCGCCACGTCTGATCATTTGTGTGAGCATAGCACATGTTTTCTGGTAGGATTTCACGTGATCAAGCAGACAAACCAACCCCAATTAGGGTCAAACCTTGACCCTTGCTGTTTTGCCAGTTCACATGACCCAAAAGTTAATGAGTCAAAGGTTTATTAAATTGAAATTGTCAAGTGTAAAAATGACCATTTTTAACATCTCAAACTCTCTTTTTTAACTTTGATGGTATATTTTGGAAACTATGAGTCAGTGCCTCAGGAGTAGAACTTATTGTCCATAGTGGTAAATGCCGACTTTCATAGATCTATGCAAAATTTGTTTTTTATTGTATAAAGATTATCTCTAACAAAACGGATTAGTGTATAAATAGGTCATCTTAATTCATACATTTTCCTCTTGTATAATTGACAATATTTTTTTATTTTGGTTAATGACTTAAGAGGATAATGTGTTTTTCGTTTACATTTGATCATTTAATTTGTTAAAGTCTATTCAAAAAACACTATTATGACCCACGCCCCTCAACTTTAGTTTTGTTGTATTAAACCCCGAGTTTTGAAAAACACGACTCACGTCTCACTCAACTTTAGTTTTGCTTTAATTTCAGATATTAAACAACTAGAAAAAAGCAATTATATTTTCTAATACAAATAAAAAGATCAAAAATAAAAAAATAAATAAAAGTCAAATCATGACTTTCACTATTATTAAGCCTTTTTAACATCAAAACTTTATTAAGAATCCAACATGATACTCACAAGAAACAACATATACAGCAGCAGTATAAACAATGTATGACAACTTTTCCAGTTTTCTAAGCTATCAAATTATTTCGAATCAGCCCCAGCTAATTAATACTTTTATGATAATCCATCGGATGTTTTAAAAAAGCACTCTACTTTCCAGTTCATCCATTAGATCTTTCAAGGGTGTTCAACTTAGTTTCTACATTAGATGGAGAATTGATGCCATGTAATTCACTTAAATGGAGAATTAATGTTGCGTAATTCAGTTTAACATGTAAACACACTACAACCGGTCAATACTTTTATTTATGATTCACAAAAGTATTGATTAGGTGAGGCTTATTCGACATACTTTGATTCCTTAGAAAAGTAGAAAATTTGACATATAGTTTTTATTTTTCTACTGTATATGTTGTTTCTTGTCCGTATCATGTTGGCGTTCTTAATAAAATTTTGTTGTAAAAAAAACTTAATAGTAGTGAAAGCCATTATTTGCTTTTATTTATTTTTTATTTTTAAATATTTTTTATTTGTATTAGAAAATATAATTGATTTTTATTAATTGTTTTACATATGAAATTAAAGTAAAACTAGTTGAGATGGCATGGGTTATGTTTTCCAAAACTCGAGGGTTAACAGAGTAAAACTAAAGTGAAGGGGACGTGAGTCATAATTATGTTTTCTTTAACACATTTAACAAGTTAAATGGTCAAATGTGAATGAAAAAACATAGTTTCCTAAATGTGAACACAATGAAAAATATGCTACCATATCAAGTCATTAACCATGCCACCTAAGCTATCATGTCAACGACAACCTATTACAACCGGTCATAATTGTGTGTTTTGAACAGACTTAACAAGTTAAATAGTCAATTGCGAACAAAAAAAAACATAGTTACCTAAATGTGAACAAGGAAAAAAGTACGATACCCTCTCAAGTCATTAACCCTTCTTATTTTTATTAAAATGAAATTCCAGTACCAAACACGTCTCATAGTGTCTCAAAATCGACTAATGGCAGGAGTGTCTCGTTGATTTTGAGGATCTTGTACAAAAAGTAAAAACAGACCTCTAAATATAATTTCTTTATATAATCAAAATTTATTAATACTACGACGAGTAAAAATGACCTTTCAATTTTTAGCGATGACATTTTCGAGGGATTAGCGATGAAATTTGTGATGCACTAACGATGAAATTTTGCAAGTGGTTAGCGATGATTTCTGTTACTAATATAATAAACGTAAATTTTTTCGGCCCCCCTTAGATGACATAGGTCCTGTACAGTTGCACACATTCCACCTCCTTAGACACGCCCTGATTAATCAGTGTACAATAACTAAATCCCTCTAGTAATTTTAAAGGTTAATATCATAATACGGTGACGAACTTTCAAAAATGTTCAAAAACCACTATTGAATTAAATAAAAACCAACAATGGTAACAAACAATATAAAATGTTCAAAAACTATTATGGTGACTTCCTATAAAGGTTTAATTGGTCAAACTATTGGTTAATATTAGAATCGGATAATGAACTATTTAAAAGCATTTAAAAACACCCCTAAACTAATAAATGTTATCAAAATATAATAGACTATTTAAATTGTTAAAAAAAATACAATTTTAATATATTTTTAGAATGAGAAATTTAACAATATAAGTTTTAAAATCTGGAGTTTTTCAAAATCACCCTAGGTATGAAATGTCTGTTTTTTTAAAAAAACACCCATAAATTTGAATTGTTTCTTACAAAAACGACATTAACTACTTCAAAATTAAGATTTGACTGAATATATAATTCTTCTACATTCAATCTACAATTTTTTATGTTTTCATGGTTGATGATTTATATTTTATTATTCGATCTATATCAACAAATTATATCTTCATATTTCATGCAATGATAAACAAATAAATTGACCTAAAAATAAACCTTACATGAAAGATTAATATATAATTTGTTGTTGCATATTGAATAAGTAAATATAAATCATAAACTTAGAAACATAAAAATGGTTGGTCGGATGGAGAAAAAATATATGTTCAATCAAATCTCAATTTGGAAGTGATCAATGATAAATTTTGAATAAATGTTACTTGTTTATGGATGTTTTTTGAGTAAGCATTCCAGGTCTAGGGATACTTTTGAGAAAATGATACAGATTTGAAAAAGTTTAGTATGTTATCGTTTTAAAAAAATGTCATCATGACTTTAACTGCATATATTTAAATAGTTTGTCCTTTGATAACATTTATTAGTTGGGCAGTATTTTTTTTGAACATTTTAAATAGTTCGCTATCCAATTCTAACAATAACCAAAAGTTTGACATGTTAACCCTCTTATAGGAGGTCATAATGATATTATTTGAACACTTTAATTGGTTTATTATCCTTTGGTGGTGTTTATAAAATTCAGTGGTGTTTTTTGAACATTTCAAAAAGTTCGTTACCTTATTATGACATTAATCTTTTTCTTTAAAATCGTTAGTAAGAAAACTATAATTGATGTGTTTTTATTAAAAAAAATTATTATTATAATTATTAATCTTTTACGATCTCCCTCATTAACTGTGGACTACTGTCACTGGTCTCTCCACCTTAACGATCTCCCTACAAGCATGTATTATACATACCTCGCTCGCCGGTGGCTGATGTGGAGGCTTGGTGTTGCCCGAAACACCACGCCACCTTATATTATATTCAATTTAAATTCATTGAACTCTTATTGAACTCTCGATGAAAATGGTCTAACGCCACTGA